>VXBR01007105.1:85117-381642 GCA_013400215.1 Cisticola juncidis | reverse complement strand
GCCCCGGGAGGAAAAACAATATTGCACCATCTTCCCTTTACTAATGAGTGACAGCAAGGCTACCAGTCTTTTCAGTATGACAACACAACCCAGATTTGAAAGATATAATTCTCAGTCCAGTAAGACCTGCAGTGGTCCTGAGTGCTTGTGACTGAGTCTGACCCAAAGATACTGAAGGATTATTTAATTACTGTGTCACACTGTCATATTCAGAAGCTGCTCAGGGTTCTTCTCTTTGGTTATAATAAAATTTTGTTAAGAGTATTTTAGACAAGAAGTCCAAGCTGCTCCACTTTCCTTATCAGGTTTAGCACAAGACCTTTGTTTTATCTATAGATGGCAGTGCTATCAATTTACTACTTCACTTTGTTATCAAATGCAATATAAATAGCCATAAACAACACACAGAACATGCACGTATACCATGCATCTCATTTAGTATGCCTGATTGCTGTAAGTCAAATGAACAAAACCCCTAAACATTCCCATAGGGTCCTTCAATTTTGAAGCCTCTTTCATGGAATTTTAACTCAATTTCAGGAATATAATTGAACTAACAATCTGTTGTCTCAGACAGGATGTTCTCTGCTTGATATTATGCAAGGCTGGATAGTTGCCAAGGCAGATTTGAATGCACCTCAAAGTACCAGTGAAAAATGACTGGGCTGTTCTGAAAGCAAGAGACGTGTGCTGGATGGGTCAGGCACCAACTGTCTCATGCCTGTCTCCCCTTCCATTTAACCTATCAGGATTCAAGTGTGCTGGAATTGTAAACAAAGACAAAATACATCAAGCAGAATGTAAACAAGGAAAGCCAAAGTGCTTATCCTGCAAATGCTCAGCATAAAGCAAACCTTGCACAACAACAGAATGCTTGGGGACCAAGCTCTTTGCTGAAGAAAGATGCTGGCAGCCAACACAGACAAAACCTAGTTTGTAAAATCAGGGTATAGCTTAAGATAGTCAGAGTCGGGAGAGAAGTAATGGCGTGATTTAGATCATTGGAATGACTGGAGCAGCTATCTAGATTAAATAAAAATAAAATTAATTTCCTTTATACAGAGATCAAAAAGAAAAAGAAAACCCACCACATGCCATGAAAATGAGAATAGATTTAAATATGAATCAAAGCGTGTTTGTCACTGGATTTGCAATCAAACAAAATACATTTTTCCCTTAGTTCCCAAGGAAACAGTGTAGGCAATCATTTTGTCTTCTTTGAGTGCAATAATAACACTGGTCACTGACTGCCCACTTTCCATACCTTTTTAGCATATTGACCAGGATCACAAGCCTCTTGAAGACATTAAATTTCTGTAAGTTTTCTGAGAGCAGGCAGCCAGATGGAATAGAGAAAGCCTATTAAGTATCCCTGTATGAGGTGAAAGATCTAAGATGGTCTCACCTCTTATTACACACCAGAAAACAGACATGTGAAAGAGATACTATGGGTGTTCAAATGGGGGAAAAAAGTTTCAATTGAAGCACGTATTTTATTATACATCAGAATACGCAGTCACACTCTGAAATTAATGGAAATCATGCCTTATAATTCCATTGCTCACAAAACTGTATTTGAAATTACCAGAGGACTACTGCTGGCTTTGGGCTTTTGATAACTCTTAATGCAATAGAACATTCCACCAGTGCAAAACTTCCCTCAAGGCTGAAAAGCAATCTGGTCATATCCTCTGCTACCTCATGGAACCTGAAGATGACCATAATACCTAGGCTCTAGAGCAATGGGTATTTCATAATACCACAGATGTATTAGTTACACAAAGGAAGTGTGCATTGGTGTATGTGAAAGATGTGCTTGTCTGAGTAATTTCATTTATAAACAAATGACCCTCGTTGATTTATTGTGGATTCTCTTATACTACTTCATTTTGTCCTGTTAAGAACTAAAACCTTGATCAAAGAAATGCAATCAATCCCCAGAATAGACAAAAGTAACGTCTCTCTCATACTTGAGTCTATTTCTTGACTAATTCATGTCAAAGAACTCAATCAATGTAGGGAATCACTCACTTGCTGTGCCACAGGGACTACCAGACACAAAAAACTGAGCAGAGCAGCAGATGAAAAGATTATTCTTATCAAGTGCTGATTTCCTGACCAGAATCTAGATAGTACCTTCCTGAAGTTGATGTTCCTCAGCAGTGGGGCAATACAAATAAACACTAGGAATAGCTGAGACAGTCCCTGATTTCACCACCATCCAGGAAGCAGCTTGGCCTAATACCCTTTAAGCTTGCTTAGCCCCAGTGAAACCTCTCTCAGAAACACCTTTGCTCCCACAGCTTTCCAGATCCAGATCCCAAACACCTTATTTCTAAAGTAATGTGCACTTGTTTTAAATTAAATATTTTGCTCCTCTATTTTTTTATCCACGAGGGAGCAGCCTGAATTAACTTAGCTTCCAACCAGCTGAAACAATCTGCAGCACAAGACTTGCTGATGCTGTCACATCCTTACATAAGCATTTCTTCACATCCCACATAGTCAGGGCTCCTGAACTTAAAAAAACCCTTTTTGTTACAAGCTCTCATAATCGCTCCTTTTAGCATCCCTCAGATGTTGATAAGCATGTGATGGTTTGCTGATGGGAAGCAACCGATCCAGCTGAGTGCTTCAGCTCAGCTTCCTGGGACTTACTGCAGGAGTGCTGGAAAGAGACTGGCCCTGGAGCCAGCTGTACTGCAAAGACTGCTGAAGAGGCGCAGAAAGAATTTCAGATGCTTTTTTTCTCAGGGCTCAATCAGGACATAATCATATTCACTTCACTGGAGAGGTGGATTTAACCTGCAGACCTGTATATGTGAAGTGTTCTGTGACACCACTGGGAATCTGGAGAAGGAGATCCCATGAATTTTGCTGATAGCTGAGATTAAACAGAACCCCTTACTTCTCTGACTTGAAGCTGTTCCTACAATGATGCTGCTGAGCTGCAGAGATTACATTTGGATCCCCAAATGCTCATACATACAGGACAGGAATTAAAATTTGGATCTGCCTATATAAGCTCATGCGTAACTTTGTAATGTATATCTCTATTTATTTTTGACAAACTCAGACATGAGAGATTATACTGTGATGAAGTTCACAAAATCAGATCTTATAAATCCTGCGTTATGCTTCCACAAAAGAGGTAGAACATAGAGGAGCTTTGCAGTGGATGGGATTCTTTATGACAGATTTCTTTTTAGGCGTATTTGGTAAGAAAATTTCTGTTATCCATTCCACATTGGTCAATTGTTTACATAACATTTGAAGTTTGCAGTCAAATAAAGAAGGTTACGCTGGACGGATGTCATCTTTATTTTTGTCTTTCCTTAACTAGAGTTACATATTTTATTATTCAGTAATTATTTCATTAACATCTGATTTGATGGGATGCAGCAAGAAGCCTCTGCACAGAAATTACTTTGATTTTAATAGAGTAAAAAATGTTGCTATTTGTAAATTTGAAGACAGCTCAGCAGAATTGAAAGGCATTCATGTGGGGAATGAGCAACAGCATATTCATCAAGAAGACAGAAAAAAAATAACTTCATAAACATGGGAGGACTAGAATCACTGCACTAATAACCACAAAATGTCACGAGTTGTTCCCTCCATATTACTGGTTTTATTACTTTTTAATGTTGCGGATAGGTGCATGAGAGTTGAGAGAAACACAACCGGCTCTATCTTATCAACAAGGCTGGTGTAACAGAGGAAAAAGAAACAGGTTTGGCCTCAAAACAAATCATAGTGTTAAGGAAGTTTAAAAAAAAGCAGATTCCTCTCTTCAGCTTTGTAAAGTAATTGTTTAGCATCTTAGCTGTCTTAAATCAGTATCTAAATAAAGGGGTTTCTTGTGTAGATCCTTCACTCATACCCAGCCTTATCTTCCCCTTCAACATTATCTGCAGATTTCACTGAAGTGACACATGTTAATCATGCTGAAGATGACCCTCATGAAGAAAGCACTGTATTGACTTTCACAGCTAATAAACAAATGGACAAAAACCAGGAATAAAACCAAGATAATTTTCACTTCCACCCACATAATTCCTTCTTTACTTGGGAAAAGTAACATTTCTGGGCTTTGCTTTTTCACCTTGTTGGCAAGTAATCTCCAGTTAATCAAACTGGCCCCTGCCCATGACTGTTTCAAATAGAACAAAGTAGCTCTAAAGCAGCATGACCTGTGCTGGAAGGGAAAAGACAGGGCTCAAATGCTGGCAGCTTTCCTACCACATCAACAGCATCATGGAAGTGAGAGTGAAGAATAAAAAATTTGAAAAGAGAACCCCACTGAGATTCATATCACTCAAAGAGACAAAAGGCACAATGAGAAAAACTGAATGTTGGCATCTCAATCTCAGCAACAAGACTGTACATCTCTTCTGTTACCTCAAGAAGGGTAATAGGACATTTCTGGGGAACTGCATCAATAGGAGAAAAGGCTGGACTTGGCTTTCACCTTTAGTTAGAGAGGTTTGGGAAAATAAACTTTGGAATTGGCAAGGGGAAAGCTTCCTTTTCATTTTGCCAAATAGCATCTCACAGTTGCCATTGGAGAGCCTCTTGCCAAATCTGCAAACCGATTTGAACAGCTATGACCCATAAAGGATTTAAGTAATATATGGACCAAGAACTACAAGCACCTGTTTTCTTATCACTCTTCTTACACTGAAGCACATACTTTCTCCATTGTCACACACATTTTCAGCAGTGTACTAGAGGAAATGAGCGGTTCCCTTCTTTGCATATAACTCTTCCTCCTTTCAGGACTAATCTGGGATCAAGGGTCTGATTTGTGGAACGTTTCTTTCCATTGACATGTGCACATGGAAGGAGTTACACACTGGAAACAGAGGTGGGAGGTCTATAACAAGCAACCACATAACAAATTTTTCTACCCACATGGGATTAAAGAAACAAAAGATGCATGTGGGATTTAAAGTAATGTAAAAACTTTAAAACTGTTTCTAGTTCTTCAGACAGTGCCACAAACTTCATCAAATCTCAACTGCATCAATAGTGCTAACGCTCATCATGCTGTCTTAAAAACCTGTATAACTTTACACTGTTAAGGAAATAGCTTCATTTATATCTTCCTTACTTTCTCTGCAGATTTAGACACTTATCTAAACTGTATTTATAAAGATGAAAAAGATATTTTATTTTTTAATTTCTATTTTTTTTTCTTAAAACCCATTAAAACTATGTAGGCTGCAATTTTCAGAGAGTAAAAAGAAATTAAATTTACTTGCAGGAAAACTGACTAATTTCCCTGAGGATTCTAGAATCTATCTACAGTATTTCTACATCCATTTTACAGCCACTCACATTGCTATGAAATTCTTGAGGAACTTGAAAACCTAAAGCATTAATTACTTATATGAAAATGAGATGATTAACACACACATTTCTACACTTGCTTTGGGACTGCGCAACCAAATAAAAACTTACTATAATTTAATCAGGAAGAAACAGGCAAACAAACACCAAATGCATTGTTATAGATGTGGCTATTCAAATAAAAGAATAAGAAGTCTTCATATTCTTTGTTTTGGGGAAGGGAAGTAGGAGGAAATAAATAGAAATGCCAGAAAATGCTGACTATTGACTGGCAGAGTCCAGCCAGCTGGGTGCTGCCCACCCGTACCTTTGGTCAGTGTCTACATGAAATAACCTTTCCTTTCTCAGATCAAGAAGCTATTCAGACAGCTATTGAGCCAAGGAACTTTTTCAGCACAGTGATTGCCCTAAGGTTTCTCACAGCAATGCCCAAAGGTTTAGTACAACTTCTCTGACAACCAGAAAGCATAGTCTTGTTTTCCTCATTTTAAGCAGAGGAGAAATAAAAGAGCAAAACAATTTGACTCTGCTTCTCTGTATGAATCAACAAATTTGACCGTTCATCTAATACAGTATATTGCTGTGTGCAATACAATATATAGCTGTAGCATGTGATGCAGTGGAAATTGTGGACTCACTACAAAATGGACAATTACCTGACAATTTCCTCCAAAGACTTTCGAAAATGCCCTGAAATATGAGAGTCTGTGTATCCTTTAACGTAGCTTCTATGATGAATACATTGTACTTCAGAACAGATGTTGATTTTGGCACTTTCTCCTTCAGCTTTTAAGTTGAGGAAGAAGATGGCTTGCTGTCAAAAGCTTGAGTTTGGATTAGAAGAGACAACTGCCTAATACCTTAATTAACTATTGAGGAAGGACCACCTCAGGCAACTCCCCACTGACTGTCCTGTGTCAGAGATGTCACTAAGAAGAATGTTCTTTCAGGCAGGAGAGAAAGGTTTTAATGTGATGGAGATTTGCTGACTGACGCCATCACTGCTATAGGAGCCCACAATGAATTTAGTGCAATGCTATGCCACTGCTCTGCAAGCATGAGAGATGCACCACTACAGCCATTTGCTGTTGAAGTTCTGCTGGTGTACTAGAGAGACTGAGATGTTAAATGATGTAGAAATCTGTCACCCTGGTTTTGAAGACTTTTCTAAGCCTTCTGTATTGCTCTTCATATTGGAATCAGAATTTTTACTTTCTCACACTTCCTACTATAAACAATGGCCATGTTTTGCTAATTGTCCTTCATTGTTTACATATTTTTAGGTAAGAAGAGAAAGTTGATTGACAGTTGGCTTGACCAAAGTGGTTTGAGAGGAGGAATTCCATCCTCCAGTCCACGAGCACCAGAAGAAATGTATAAAATTGAGTTTTGTAAATAAACTCGGCCCTTTTCCTGCTTTGCTCACCAGCGTGCCTGCACTAAGTAGGGATCTTAAAATATTTGTTGGTACTGATCTCTGCTGGATTCCTTAGGATTAGGCTAGTTGAAAATACAGTGGTGATGGTGGTTTGTTGTTTATTTTTACTTTCATTTTTTAATAAGGCTGTTTTCCTTTCCCTTAATACTTGCTGAGTTATGCTTAAAATAGAGCTTATAGCAAGACCATGACATTAATGGTATATTTCTTTTCCCATAATATTGTATTCGTGTTAGCCAGCCTTTAAGGTTTCTTATGTTTTCATGAAGTTATTAAAGTGAATGCTCTGATTACGTAATGAGCATTCACTTGGTCTTCAAACACCTGGTCTCTAAATGATTTTTAATTTCTCAATTATTTTCCAGGACATTGGACCAAACCTTTTGAATTTGAACGCAATCTTTTGAATTGTAGAAAACTAGCTATATTCCTGCTATAGAACCATTTGGTCCCCAGAGATGGTTCAGAGTATTTACTTGGCAGGTACAAAGGGGTGCTGTGTATTTTCTATTTATAACTCATAAATATTGAGATCAGCTTGCACACATAATGGGCCCGATTATGGGCCGCTTTCCTTTCACAACTCTATGTGCAGCTTTCTGCAGAAGGAAGAGCACAGGGATCCAGTGACAATCCTATTCTCCTTGCAGTTATTTCTAAGCATTAATTTGCACTAGACAGTACAATTTAGGGTCTGCTACAGTATCTGTTACTTGGCAACAGTTCCTAAGGCAATACCTGAGCCCATGCCAGCTAGGGCATCTACTCCCCATTGAAACTGGGGAATGATGAGAGGCAGCAGTGCTGAGGATGTAAGGGGAGGGTGTATTGCTTGCTTCTAGGATGCATTCCTGGTAAATATATTCACTAAAAGCTAAACATACTAAAATAATACAAAGAGCACATTCACTTTCAAAGATTTTTAGAAATTTTTAGAAAGAATAAACCATACTGAAATTAATCCTGAAAAGATGACAAGATTTGTTAAGTCTTACACTTACTATCAGCTGCTAAAAGGTGACTTCTTGATACAAACCAGTATTTCACCATAATATAAAGAGCCACTGAAGTTCTTAAAAAACCCAAATCAAAACCAAAGCAAGGCACTTAAGCTGAAGGGCTTGACTGGTCAAACACCATATAACAGCAGTCTGTTTAGGAGCCAGCCCCAGCCACTCTTGAATGCTTAGAGGGAAAGGTATTCTCAAGGTACTCAGGTAATTTATTTCAATGATTGGCTTAGCCAAAGCAGGGAAAGCTGATGGATGTTGAAATAAAAGTTTTTATTTTATTTTAGGAACAAAACCAAATAAAAATGGAGGGTATGGCTATGTGGAAATCTGTAGAACTGCTTGTACAGTGTCTGTATTTCAAAATTTCCTGTGTAGTAAAAAGAAGCACCACATTTATTCCACAGACCACAGTTAGCTACAACTCAAGTGCGCTGAGGGTTATACAACCAATTTCACTTTAGAAAATAAGTTAAAATTACAACTACAAATAAGATTAAAATGAATTTAGAATAAAGTTTCATACTTATTTAAATCTGTATCTGGAATCAGTATTACTTTGATTTAAATGAATGTCTCATAGGGGAGCTGCAGATAATTCCTGTCTTTTTCTGGAGCAGAAGGGATCATAACCCTAATGAGGTACCATAATTAACAGACAACCATTGTGAACTGAACAGCACTGGTGAGCTGCATTGTGCCCTCATCAAGGAATTAGCTAGATTATGTCTCTAAGGACGATTTGGAAAGATTAAACCATTAACTGGTTTTGAAATCTTCCAACTCTGCAAATCACCTGAAAGAAATTAAAACAAAACCAATGGAGTAACTTTAAAGTCTAAGTTCCCTGTTAGACCTAAGTTTTTAAGTCTCATGGACATTTTAGGTGAAGTATGCTTATAAAGCCACCCCAAACCACCAAGTTCAGATAAACAAAAATAATTGCTTTGTACCCTTAATTCCTACACATCACCTCCCAGATGTCAGATTCATTAGCAATGCATTTGAATATAATTTAAATAATTAAAATGCCATTTTAGAATATGTATAATTGCTTGCCAGAGGCCCTTGCTCACCAGAAGTAATAATTTCCACTTGTTGCTGTGACTTGATGAGCTCAGGCTAAATAGCTTCAGTTTCTGAGCCAAGGTTTGCTCTAGTCACAGCCTGACATTGAAAGTAAGTTGAAGACCTGGGAGTTGATTGCTCAGATGGGTGATATGGTTTTGTTACAGTAAGTCTAATGAATTTGATGGTTAGTTTGTTGTTTTTATTATCTATTGCCAAAGTAACTTATGCTAGGCTTTTGACTGCTAATGAAATTTATGGAAAATGCTGGTGATAAATGCTTTTATAAAGTTTTTCTTTAAAAAAAACCAGCTGTAGTAACCATTAAGTATGATATAGATACTGACTAGTAGGATTAAGGTTTACCAGCTGAGGCCCTGTAAAATGCTAGGAAAGGTAGTACTCTCAATATATTTCAGTCTCTCTTGCTTTGGGTACTTTTGTAACAGGGCTCTATCCATCTGCATAACATATACATATTAGAAGAAAATCAAGCATTTGTTTAAGCCAAATTAGCCAAACTTATGGATTTAATAAACTTATATAGAGTAGTAGAAGTTCAGATGACTACTGAGCTACAGTGACTGGTTCTTTGCACTGAGACTAAAGATAATATAAATGCTGAAACTTCCCACATTGTTGAGGGCAAAGGTGCAGCAGGTATCTACTAGCAGCAGTAATACTCCAGATGTGCTCAGAGGCAGCCAGAAGGAAGCCACAAAGTTGCCCACCAACTGCTGCTGTGAATGCTTGTCAGCGCTTCCTCTGCAGGAGCCAGCTCCTTCTCTATCGCTCCTTCTCTCTGTGAGGCAGGTAAACTTCATAGAAGCATAAAGGATGGGTCCAAGAGAAAAGCACAACCCTTTCCAAATGTCTGCATTCTGCTTTTCCAGCATCTTGTCAAAACCAGGAAAGAATAACTAAAAGATATATCCCAAACAACAAAAAGCTAATTTTTGTCTATTTTCGACAAACTGCTAAGATTTGTTTCCCTCATCTGTGTCAAATACAGCATTTTCACCTCTTGTTCATGGTGTTAATGGTTAATGGAATTGGTAACATTCAGTTTGAGTTCACATTTGACTGTTAATCTTTTTCCGCCCCCACCATCATGCAAAATATTCAGTTTTACAATATGAAAAGCCATTTTAGTACCTAGAGAAAGTAACAAAACTAGGGGGAAATATTTGCTAATCAAGATAAAATCCTAGCACCTTCATTAGCACTTAGACTAGGTATTATTTAGTGTGAATTATGACAACAGAATCTTAGCTTGATTTCCAAAGTTGTTCCTGTATAATTTATTCAAAAGATAAATTCCCTAATGAAAGATACTGGATCTACTTTAAACCAACATTATCTCATCTATAATTACTGCCTCAGGAATACCAGAATAACTGCCACTTATCACTGTCAGTGACTTTTGAATTTGTGCTACAACTACGGTATCCCATTGGGTTTGTTTGTCTCCAAGAGAACATGATGTTTCAGGTTTGGCATGGCCCTGGAAAAGGAGAACAAAACCTCTCTTTCCCTAGAAACTTAAATGTCCTCTATGTGCCTCAGAACATAGAGAAGATTAAGTCCATTCATTTCCTCATAGTTATTTCCCACATAATGTACTGTAATTTCCATCTGAAGTTTGTAGAAGCTCTTCAGCTCATTAGTGCTTCCCCTGCCCCTCTCTTTCACTTCTTACAAGCTGAGTACACATTATCCATCACATTTCCCATGAAGTTTGGAATAGCATATAGATACCCTGGCTGTAAGAGCTAACCCTCAGTCAAAAATCCCCCCACTTTGTCATGATGAGAATCTAATCTTTCATTAAGAAACCATTAGGAGTAAATGTGCTTATGAACATTAATTTGCAATTGTTCACTGTGAGCATTAGGGAAATTGTCAGTGGTGTGTCTTAATTGAGTGTCCGTTGTGGACAAGAAAAAGCTAGGTTTTACTGAGTAATAACTACAACAACACTTGTATGTCCTTTACTTTTATGTCCGTTACTGTGCAGTGGATGACTTTAGTTCCAAGTAAAACAAAAAACAAAAAAGCCCCTGGTTATTGATAGAAGACTTTGTTTCCCCTCACTAGGGAAAGTCCTCCAGTTATTATTCCATGAAAGTGGTAAATAAAACCTTCACAGTTGCTTTTAGTAAGTTCCCATTTCTGTTTATTTTGCACGTAACTAGTACCTTGTGCTAAGATTATAAAAAAATATGAGCAAAACAGTTTTTTTCTTGTCACTTGGTAAATCAAAATGAGCAATTACATCATCTATGTGTTAGTGGCAGCTGGAAAAATTTTGGTCCTAGAACTGTGCTGGAAACAGCTTCATTCTCAATGGTGGGCAGGAATTTCAGTTTTTTCTTAAACAGAAGTCACACAAACCAAATTTCTACTGGAAAGACCTCACCTCATAAAGCATTTTGTTATTTAATTTGATCTCAACTAACTGGCAATTTAGACAGCAACTTATGTCCAAATTCCAGGTGCATCAGAGAACACAAACCTACAGGGAGCTGCAGCAGGTTGCTGGGAGACAGCCCAGATGCCACAGTGCTGACTGCAGCATCCCTCAGAGGTGGCACATCCCTGCCACACAGTGTGCACAGCCTCACCCCATGGGAAGCTACTGGTGGCAGGTACTGAGCACGTTGGGGCTATCAGCCCCACTGCCCACCAGACGCACAGGAGTGTCACTTTGATTTCTGGAGTGCACGCAGATGCAGAGCACCTCTAACTCTGCACATGTAAGCAATCACACCTGAGCCTTTCAAATGCAGAAACCATCTTCCTAGCACCTCAAACAGCAGTCAGCATGGCAACCTGTGGTGAGCTCCTCTGTTACCTATTATCTGCAACATTGCAGTGAAATGCTCACATTTTGTGAGATTAAACAGACAATAGGAATTGTAGGCAGATTTTTTTCTCTTGCTTGAATAGTCTGTATTTTCTCTAGGCAACAGGAGAGAAGGAAAGTACAGAGAGCTTGCACTGTCATCTGATTGTGTGACACTTCAGACCTTGTCTTGGAGTGGAATGCAGTGTATTGTGATTTTTTTTATAACCTAGAATTAGTTAGTTATAACCTAGATATACTCAGTCACACCGTAACTTTCATGAAAACACAAACCACATCTTTCAGACAGGGAGGAAGAGGCCTTACCTTCTCAGCCAAGAGACCTCCAACAGAAAATGAGCTGATTTTCTGCCTTTACAAGCCCACAAAATCTTGAAGCAGATTTTCACACACATACCTGATAGCCCACCGACATCCATCTTCTTCAGGTTCTTTGCCTCCAGAATGACGACGGTCAGTTTGCCAGCAGTAGGCACATAACGGAGGGAGAAGCAGATATCACCCAGCTTTTCTTGCTGTGAAAGCAAACAAGACACGATGTTTTACTTTAATGATTTTTTTTTTACCTTTCAGAAAATGCAATTATGCAATTTTGAAAGCCCCACAAAAAATTAGGAGGATTACGTCTCTGACTTGTACTGCTAAACAAAACATTCAGATGAACAATATTGAGAAAATTACCACAAATTGTTCAGATTAAATCTGGATAAATCTGGATTGATAACCTGAAATCTGTTGCAGCAACTATCCTATACAGAACCAAATGACAGGATATACACTGGCCAGAAAGTAAGTGATACTTCTCATGATTCCACCCCTGACAATATTGGTCACACAGTACTGTTTTTAAATTAAGCCAGGAATCTTTTGCTTTCTCCAGGCTGCATTTCAGTGGAACTCTGTTAAAAAACATGCACACACAGCTACTAGGCTATTTCCTGTGAAACAGTAATATGGATCTTTCTCATGACACTTTGTCACAAAAGCAAAAAGTATGAAAAAAAAACCCAAGTACAAAATATTCGGTATAAAAAAAGACTTGTCTCCTATCTGTCAGAATAGGAAAAAAAAAGGCAGATAAAGACCATGAAAGGACATAGTACATCCCTCCTCACATAAGGAATAGCTGGAAGGATTTGGTTTTGCCTTCCAGCTCATCATTTGAGATCCTGCCAAATGCAGTCTTGCTATTCATTGCTTAATATTTTCCTAACAGTCCTGGCAAAGAGGGAAGAGCTGAATGATGTTCAGAATTACAGGAACTTTGTTTTAAAAGGATGAATAAGAGATAGGAACTTGCATATGAGAGAGGGAGGATATTGTTTAACAATAATGAATTGGATGATCCAAGCTGCTTTCCTCCTTTCCTTCAAGGCCCATGGTATCTCCAGGGGGGCTAATAAGGATGTTTTTGAGACAAGAAGGATGAGCTTACACCAAGCAGACCAATAAAAAAAAAATCAGACAGACACGGTTCTCTTTCAAAGGCATTAGCTCTTATGGCATATGTATACTTCTACAATTTATTCTGACAGTAGAGTATAAAGTACATTTCTTTGATCGTATCTCTTTGCTTTCAGTGTTTTCTTAGACATAACTGAGAGCAACTCGCTCACATACTCATGGATGTAGTGGATTTGTCCTACAGAATAGACAGTCCATGTGCAAAGGACATTACCTATAAAGTGACAGATTATAAACTGATTATTTCAAGCTGGGACTGAAATCCAGGGACAGTAATAGAGTTCCCTGCCAGACATCATCTCATCACCAGTGGTCAGGGAACACATAGAACAAGCCTAGTTACATGTAGTTAAGTTACGCTCAGACAGAACAAACAAAATAGCTCGTGATGTTAAATGGGTGTATTGTATAAAAAATGCTGTCAGAACACAGCATTTGTGCCAGTATCTTGAAAACTCATTGTGTCCTCCTCACCTCAAAAGGATATGGTAGAATTGGGACAGATTCCAATAAAAGCAGCAAGAACAAGTAAAGATATAACACAGTTTCTGCAGAAGGAACATGTAAGCAGATTAGGACTCCTCAGGCTGCAAAGTGAGTAGTTGGGGAGGAGACTGCTGTCTGATCCAGAAGAGCTAGAATGATGTTATTACCTTGTTCAAAGGAATGACACAAATATAAAAAAAATTACATCTACAACAACCCTAGATGTCTTTCAAAACATGCAGTACCATGAAAGAATTTACTATTCTTTTCTGACTGCATATACTGTCCTAAATCCCACCACAGATTCAGTTCATAAAAATACGGACTTCAGCCATGCAATCTACATAGCTCACGCCTGGCTTTAGCTGAGCTTCAGACAGCACAGGGACAGCCAAACATGCTCCTGTTCACCTGACATTGGGTTTTGCAAGTCTGTATTGGATAGGGTAACAGTGAAGTTGATCTATCACTTGTAGGTTGTTCAGAATGAAAGAAATCAATTGCTTATTGATTTGTGTTATCATGATCACAGGTCACTCAGCCACCCAGTATTCTCCAGAGTCACTCCTCTATTATATTGTAGAGTTGGCTTAAATCTGCCTGTGGATTCATGGGGCTCAGTTTCAGAAGGTATATAAGAAAGCTTATTTTAGTCTCTCCATCTCAGAGATCTTTATATCTACATATTACTCAGTATTCAAGGGCTCTTCCTCACTTCCAGATTCATTAGGCAGGGCTTTACTTGTAGCAGCATGGGAACTTTTGTCCCCTTTTAAATCATTACCATGCTTCTAATTGTTCCTTTCAGTAGATAGCTGTAAGGGTTTTTTTAGCTTTTGTTTGTTTCAATTTTTGATTTTTAAAAAAACTTTGTTTGGTGGCTTTTTTTTTTTTTTTTTGTAATCTTGTGTTGAGACAAGAGTGTGTTTAGAAAGCACAAAATAGTGTTAGGATTATTTGTTCTGATCTGAGTGCTTCAGCAGCAGCTGAAGAAAGTACTTTACGCTCAACAGCTATTGCCACCGAGACCATTGCCTCTCATCAGCATTTCTCCATCTGTAATCATGTTATGTTACTGTGCAAATACTGCAATTGTCTAGACAGAAGAGTAATTTTAAGAGGGTTTTTAATGCTTTTTTAGCCTCTTTTAATGCAATTTTAGCTGCAGGAAACACAAAGAAGGTAGCATCACGCAAACAGCCAGTTTTCCATAGATCACCAGGAAGCCATGGGAAATGGCAGCAGATAATGGGCTAATTCCAGTGAATAACCTGAAGAAAAAATGTAGGCACCTCATGAAATTACTCCAGAATCAAGTTTAGTACTTTTTTTGTTGGTATAAAAATCTATATCAACTGCATTTCTACAATACTTCTTGTACTTGTAACCTCTTCTCTTTGCATGACTGCCACACTTTTTTTTTTTTTTTTTTAAAATTCAAAAAGTACTTGTCAGGTCAAACCCTGGAAGTGGCAGCACTGCAATGAAGCAAAAAAACCCCAATCACTAGAGGTGTGGTTTGCAGGAGATAATTACAAACCCCTGCAGGGCAACACAGTACAGATGAGTGCTGCCGGTATGGTGATTATCCCATGGAGATGCCTTATTGTTATTATTAATTCCTTTCAGCCTTGTGTATAAATAATTTATGTTAGTAAATTACTTTGATGGAAACTGTAAGTTAGTGCTGGAAATTTCCAGCTGGGAAGTTCATAGTCATTAACCTATTCATGTATAATGCTTACACACCAATCAAAAGATTCTCTCCATCTAAGCAGCTTCATAAGTTCATTACTTTTAAAGAGGATGCAATGGAGCAGAACATAAATGACAGAGACAGTGCTGCTAACACCTCCTCAACTTAGGAAAGGCTATTTGAAGTCCTGTTGAGGACCTGGACTTCTTAGAGATGACTCTTAAGTAGCTCCCGCCTGTTCTGTGCTCCCTCACTTATTTGTCAGTAATCATGTTTGCCTTGACAGTACACTCTCCTAATGAGCTACAGAAAAAAAGGCTTTTTATGCAGATTACTTTCATTTGTACTGCAATATCTCTAACAGATATATCTATCTCATTAATATGAACATTCTCTACATTTTTTGTGGAAGATATTATGAGAAAGTTGATGCTTGCAGTTCTCTAGGTAAAACAATACCAAAACAACAAGCCACAGCACCATATGCGTTTCCCTAATTGGATGTAAGACTCAAAACCAATCATTATAGGAAGAATATAAACACAGTGAAGTGGGTCTCCAACTTTGGTACCTGGTTTTGATTGTGAATATTTGCATAAGCCTGAAAGAAACACAATATTATGTGATCTATGGGCAAAGACCCAAAACAATACCATCTTACTTTTATCAATATTTACAATGAAAGCTCATAATGTTCACTGTATAGTTTTCACAGCAACCAAAATGTTTTCAAACAGGGACAGAATAAATCTGTGTTATGAGCTAAATTCATGTGTTTCAAATTCAGGAAATCCAGGTACACTGTAATGACAGAATCTCTGATCCTAATTCCCACACTGATGTACTTCAGACAATTTTAAGGCCACCACATGCAGTCTGCACATGGAGATCTCAAATCCAACAAATTCCTTTTCTTGCCATGCAAGGCATGAATACACTAAGCCTCAAATGTGCCACAAAATACTAGTGACAGAACCACATGGATGCAGAAATTCATGACATAAACTGATCCCAACTTCAATTAAGCCACAGTAGCAAGTGGGTAGAATTAGCCACCTATATACATAGCTGGGATCTAGAATTATGAAAGCATTGCTCCTCCACCCCCATAGAACAAACAGGGATAACACTGGGGAAGGGCAATGCTGGTTTGCTGAGCACCCATTTTTTCTTTAAACATGAAATTGTATTGCTACATTGCTACCACAGCTGTCTGACATTACTAGTTCCAAAGGCACTGCATTTTTGATAAATACATGGTTAAAGAACAAAGCAGAAAATTTCAAACCTGCAATAGATATAATCCAGAAAGAAAGAAAGAATCTTTTTCTCTTATATTTGCAAATCAGAGCCCAGATGACTCCACAATATGAAGATGATTCTGCCACAATTACGCAAAGGAGTGGGAAGTGAGCAAGAAGCTCCTAGAACTCAGTTTGTAGACACAGGCTAGAAATAGATGGTGCAGCAGGAAAAGATAATCTGTAGCTACCATGTCAGCCCTTATGGCACTTTGGAGCCTATCACATGAATATGTATGCACACCAAGTACCACTGTACCCCAAAGGTAGTATACTACTTTTGGGACAAAGTACCAAGAGTGGATAGGAGAAGCAGAGCTCTCTCAACCCTTTCAGGCCAAAGACAATTTATTGCAGAACTACCTGTTTCAGACTTGCAAAATGTTATCTATACATCCAGTCAATATAAACCTAACAACTTTAGGGCTTTAACAACTATACCATTAATCTGATGAGAAGAGTAATTCCTTTGTTGTCTGAAAGAATTTTATGCCCATGAATACAGCAGCCAAGCTGGAAGTAAGTAAGTGCTAAAAGCCTCTGGAGAGAAGGCAGAATCATGTTCATGACCGTACCTACTGCAACTTTAAAGAAAATATTTTAAAACAATAAAATATGAACAGACCAGTGCCCTACTGCACGATTCCTTACTCTCTGATGAGTCTGTTTTTTGTCTTACAAAACAGAAGTACAGAATGTCTGATCAAAAGTGGCTCCTGTTTGTTTTTACTAACTTTTTCTTTTAGGAGAGTCCTCATAGATTACATCCTCTTCAAATGTGCACACTTGGCAACAAAATAAGTCCCTGATAACGTACATGCAGTTACAAGACAGCTAACAAGGAAATCAAGCAGCAAAGTGAAATAGGTTATAGCATGAGACACTGGAAGAAACAGAATTTTCAAGAAGAAGATCCAGAGGGCTGACTTTGGACCCTGTAGAAAAGGGACTAGCAGTGCCAACAGGCTAAAGAAGAGATGGAAAAGAGACTGATATTAGATGAAGAGAAAACAGAAATAGAAATAAAGGTCCATGAGACAAGTTTTAAAAGGGAGAAGTTCTACAGCAGACAGGGAATAATCTTTCAAATGAAGTGAATTCATTAAAGGTATTGGGAGGTAGTATCTGTAGGCATACAGTCATGCTATAAAGTGTAAGTGAGAAAGTTCCATAAGAAAGGGTTTAATTGCATACTCCTTTTGACTGAGTTCTTTACCACAGTCCTACTCTGACTCTTTGTGATACAACTTTTTATACCAGCATAACTTTTTACCTTGGCTTCAAGGGAACAGCCCAATCAGGATCTTTCTCTAGAAAGAAAAATATCTACTTCTTTTTCCTTCTTTCCCTCCAGACCCCTCTGAACAGCACTACTTGAAAAAGAAATTTGTGACACATCTTTGTCCTCTCAGTGCAACACATATAAAAAAATCAGTGGATTGCATTTCTTTTAACTGCCATAACTATGTAATAATCCCCAACACAATGGTAAATTTGCCTTGAAGGCAATTTGGGCAATAAATTTGAACCAGCCAATGTTACTAAAAAATTAACAAACTAGGTTTTGTCAGCTTCCTCCTTTTAGTCTGCTTATTACATTTTTAACTACTTAGAGAGAGCACTGCAATTACTGCTTTCTAAAAAGCAGAGAAAATGGAAAGAGAAAACACTGTTATTATTAGTAGAAAATGACACTTCACAGTCATCAGTTTAAAAGCATCACAATCAGATGCCTCTTGCAAAATGAGAAATACTTTGGCCAAAGGCAGCTGAAATCAAAGATTAGCCCAACTACACTCTTTTATTTCCAGACAAGAGATCATGCTACCAAACATACCAAGTTCTTAAGTAAACAACAAGAAAATTTATTTCTTAAATAAATGAGAAAGAGAGGAACGAATGAAAAGAATCATACATGGCTGAACATCATAGCCTGGTTTTCTGTAACTCTTTGCCTGCCCAAAAATGCTTGCTGCTGACTGCTCTGCTTTAATGATTGCACGTCCCTCTGTTTTCCCACTTGGCTTCTCCTCAGCTCCTGCCTGATCACATTTCTAAATGTCACTCATGTCTATGCAGGCCAGTGCACAAAACAAAATTAATTTAACTGAATGGCACACTAATATTATTACTTTTGACAGCATGGAAAACTTATTAACTACAGTATGGCACAAGGTCAGTCTTCTAGTGAGTAGTTTAAGTACAACATTGAAAGGAAATGTAATACATTTGAAAGATTTTTTTTCTTGGCTTATCAGACATTGTGAGAAGTCAAATCACAAAGCTTTTCTCTAATTATTGGAATATTATATATGCACTGCAATCACTCTACAGAAAGTGATTGCCCTCCTGTAACAGGGTAATTGGAAGCCCCACTACAGTTCCCTTGCTTGATTTGAAATTTCCTGTAGTAAGTATGAGTATCTTAATGCTCAGTTAACGTAGTGTCTACTATCAAGTGTGTCTTTAGTTTCCAAAGGTGACTGAATGAAAAGCTTTAGACTATGAATTAGCTTTAGACTGGAGTTACAGCATACATCCAAAAATGGGATCAGTAGTCGGTAAAGAACTGCAATTAAGAATCAAAATAATTAGCAATTTATTACTTGTAAGATGTATGACTGCATGTATGTATGAAAAATCTGGTATGAACAGAGTCCTTGCCAAAACAACCATACATTATTGATTACCCCAAGACAGAACAAGCTGATCTGAACAAACCAGTAAAAGTGGGAATGATTGCTATGATAGAATGACTAATCATCTATGGCTGCTGGTAACTACTGCTAAAATTCACCAGCACCAGGGAAAGACTATGAGGCAAAATCAGTGCTGCCATATAGTATTATGTTTCTGTTTTTTCTGCAAAAACCATAAATTTTATTGATTTTTGTACTGAAGATTTTTCCAGAGCATCAGAGTTAAATATGAGGTGAGGTAAAGGATATGCAGCTGGAAAACAGGCAAGGTGAAAAGCTCAGAAAAGCTCTTGTTCTAGTGCCCCTAGTTTAAGGGAAGTCAGAAATATGTAAAATACTCTCTCAGATAATTTCATTATTTTTGTCTTTGGTTCCACTTGAAATGAAGGAACTAATACATGTTCTCTACTACAATGCCTGACATTATGTCTTAAGTTCAGCACAATAAATATTTGTGTTCAGTTCAAGAATGAGGTCCTTCAAACTAGTGCTATATATTCAAATCTATTGACCAACCCCTACCAGGCTTATATCCACTTAAACTAAGCATTCAAACGTTTATTTTTGTGAAACTACTGAAAGATATTCACGTGTTGGATAAATACATACTGGCAAATCCTCTTTTGTTACTCTACTTCTCCTGACTCTTTCACTTTGAAAGTCTCTTAACACATTCTTTATGAAGGCAAGGCAGCTCATCAAAGGTCATTGTAGCTATCAGAACCACACACTCGATTATATTAATCTCTTCAGTAAAAAGAAACAGTTCATTGCAGTTATCTAAAAATCTAGGAAAGAGGACTGCACTTATCATAAGATCCCTGGCTCAATGATGTTCCTTTTTAATAAATCTTAGACCACAAGGGAAATAAGGCTGAAACAGTGCTAATGTTATACTTGTCTTACTCAAAAAAGGTCAAATAGGATGAAGGTGGTATCTATCAGTCATTTGTCTTTTATCAAAACCAGATGAAACAAAAGAATAATTCACAAAAGTTTGTAATAATGTTGATTTAAAGGATATAAAATATTACGAATGTATAGTCACGTTGTTTTATGGAAAAAAAAAGGTCTTTTCAAGTAAAACCAGATTCCCTCATTGGTAAGATTGGAAATTTGCTTGATGAAGGAAACATACATTTTTTTTTCTTTTTTCTGTTCAAGGTTTACTGCTATTTTTATAGGTGGGGGACACATTCTGCTGACAAAAGAGGCAGGTGATATAAAAACTATCACAGCAGTAAATATTAATGCAACATGTTGGTTAGAAAGAAAGAGCTTAATCAATTATCTGTAACCAGTCACAAGGAGGACATTTTTGTACAGCCAAAAGCAAATTTTCTACATTCTAAGATGAAGAACTCAAGACTTTTTTAAGTATCTTCTGAATTAGGAAAGGTATCTTACAAGGTAATACCTCCTGTTGAGGATTCAGGGTCATAAGCTACAGACCATGAACTGCTGCTGTAATGCTGTGCAAAACAATCAACAGTAGACATCATCAAAAGAAGGTGGTGACTTTGTCTGCCTGGCAAAGAAATAAAGTATGCTGCACACAGTTCTTCTATACCTATTTTTTTTTTAGATGCTGAAAACTACAAAGACAGTAAAAAGTCACAATTCTTACTGGAAAAATGAAAACTTGATTTTGAAAAACACAAAAGATTAATTTCTGCAGCTTTCTGAAAAGAGGATTGGACATGACTTGATTACTGTAGAGAAGAGCAAGCATCATGTATTAAATTGCTTGAATCTACTGAAGAAGGGCAGAACAAGAACCAGCAACAGAGTAGAATCCAGTAACATCCAAGGAACAAGTGGAGTACACATTTTTAAGAGAGATAGAGTATTGCTGAAACTATAAAAGGATGTGTTATTTTCTTCATCTACTTACATCTTAAAATCAGAAACTTTCAAACTCTTTGGGGTTAAAGACCCTCTAAGAGTTGTCCAGTGGAGGTGCAAAGCTGCCTACAACAAACATTGGCTAGGGCTGAGGATCAGACACTTTCCGGCTCCTTGCTCCAGACTCAAACAAGGTCTATCTTTCACGCCTGTAAGGGGGTTTCCTTGTGCCACCTTCCTCCCAAATTGGCACTGGGAGAACACCATTAGCTCCAGGATACTGCCTGTTTCCTAGACTGAGTTCAATTACAGGAGATTCTTTGAAATGTTCCTTGAAGACCTAGGAGTCCTCCAGATTTAGGGCAAGTAATACCACCTAATTTAGATAAATGAGTAATGAATTGGTAGGAAATAGCACTATTTCTAAACAAAACAAAGGCTTATTGAAATGGGAGACTTTTTTATGAAAGAAAATTTTAATGCTAGCTAATATAAATGACCCACATGTCATAGAAAACTTATCTGCGCTAAAACATCACAGAAAATTCATGTTTGTCCTGATAATTAATGTACAAATCTGCGTGAGTAACATCACTTTTATCATAATCCACTCCTAAATCTGGAGTGGGCATTAAAAAACAGGGGATGGCAGCTGTAGACCACAGGGTACTCCCACAAAAATGATCTGCTGCCAGTTTTGAAGCTGAGGCGCCACTCATCAACTAGAGGTCTTCCTGTTAATTTTCACACTTTCTAAAGGAGATATGGAAAAACAGAGGTAAAATAACTGGATTCCAGATAACCAGAAATAATTTAAATAGCACCTAATACTAAGGATCTGATGGGAAGCTCAGGTGCTGTCTGCCTGTGGTCAGCCGCAGCACTGAGAAGCTGCAGTGCCATACTCTACAGCAGTGGCATCAAAAGCAAGTTGTAAACCCCACATAATGGTAATGGTACAGGGAATTACTTGTGAGTCAGAATTTTATGGCAAGCTCTTCGGCTAAGAAGAAGAGATTTGAACTCAAAGTCAGCCACAAGTGGAGAAAGGCAGAGGGAAGGGTTCCCAAATTCAGTCGCCTTTATCGGTGTAAGTGGACATTGCAGTACCTCCTAATTCCATTCTGTTGTAGGTAAACGCATGTGGATGACCAAGCAGCAATAACACCACTTTCAACTCTCCCACTCCAAGTTACAAAACTTCTGTCTCTGACATTATTTCTGTAATTTTTGTGAGTACAGACAGAATTGTCAAGGAAAACATCTTAACCTCCATGTCATGGGATTCAGTTTCAGGTACATATTTTACTCCAGCTTTAGGTCAGGAAGAAGCACATATAGAACATATCTGGATCCAAAAAGAGATCAGAAATGGATTTCATCTGTGCACTGATGATAGTAGCTCAAAGTGAATGTGTTCTGCTCTAATGAGACAGCTGTAGTAATTCTCTTGCAGTGATCACACTCTAGGCCTCTACAGAAAAAAATTGTCCTCTGAAAGTCTGCTAATGGAAGGGACAAAACAATTACAGCACCCCTCCATCCCTGTAAGTGAGTGAGCCAGGCAGCCCCTGAGTGCCTCAGTAGTTACGATAGTAACAATCACAAAGTAACCTGCAGAAGGCCACAGAAAAGGACTAGGAGAGAAGTACAGGTGCATGAAACTCACCCTGCTGCATTTCCTGTAACACACCAACAACACATCAGCCACTGCCAGGGATTTCTTTGGCCTTTGGTAAAAGGCTGATTTACATGATACAACTGAACAGGAAACTGTAGGACTGAATTATCCATGCCTCTCATCCATTTTGCCTAGAAATAAAACCTGGTATACCTCCTAAATTCACACACCACCTCTCAAAACATTAGTATAAACTAAAGAAAACGCTAATACTTCTGAACTGAAAAAACATTCCTATGCTCTGGAGTCTAACTGTGATTAGGGCATTTTGTGCTAATTCCTGTCACAGGTACAATGCAAAGTTCTTCAGATACCAGTTTAAGCTCATTGTTGAAATAAAAGGAAACACAACTCTGCAAAGAGGTTAAATGGTTACTATGGTAATCTCTGACATGGTTTAAATCAGTGTTTAAAAGGTGATAGAGGAAAAAAAGAAAATTGCTTATCCCTTTCTTTTTGGACCACTATTCCTAAACCTTGGTCTCCCCTTTTCAAAAATACATCCTTCTCTGATGTTTCTGGAACCCAACATTTTCTATTTCTACATGGACTGGGCACAACAAAGCAAAGAGACTGGAGTAGCATACAACTCCTTCTCAACCTGCTAGTGAAAATACTGTTGTCATCTTTGTGAGACCTATTCTTCCCTAACGACTGTAAAAATGCTGCTCTCAGTTCTGAAGGTCCTTCTCATGACAATGTATTTTGATACAGCTGTTTTACAGCCTCCCTTAGCTCCTGATCCTGATTTATAACAGCAATCAGATAACAATTTTTGTCATTGTGGGTTTGGAAATGCAGGGGAAGAAGGGAAAAAAGGCATTAGCCTGGACTACTGCAAAGCATCTGCCTAGAATCCCAGTGAGGCCATTTCTGCCTCTGGATTATGCATTCACTGATGCTGGTAGTCAGAACAGTAAGTACATAAAAGTCTAGTAGGAGAACAATGTTGAACAATTCCAGATTTAGCACATTCTGTGGCCCTTTCACACTCATCAGCTGGTCCTAAAGATCGATTTGCAATCTCTCCCAGAATACAGAGCTTTAGACTTGGGAGTACTCCACAATTAAATCTGTATCTCCTGGAATTCCTTCTGCAGTTTCCATCCAAAATATCTCTTCATACTCCAGCTTCAGATGAGTTTGACCCCTCCCAGTAGCTTCCTCAAAACTCTATAAAAACACTATTCAGAACACTTTCCAATTGCCATTGTATGTGGCTGTGTCTTTGTACTTTAAAATACCTTATGCTTGAGCAATAAATCCCCACATAGTATTACAAATATGTGGAGACTGGGAATTGCTCACTATTACTTCCTTCGGCCTTGTAATTTTCTACAAGGTTCTTAGCAATATATTTTGTCTGAAAAAAAAATTATTATTATTTTGTGTAGTAAGTGTCATTAGATGCTTACCAAGTGTAGGACCTACAATTTTAGCGTCAAGATGCCCTTCTGGACATGGGAGGAAAATGGTAATAAGAATGTTTTTGGCCAATAAGCAATACATGTTTTTCTGATCTCAGAATGAATGCTGTCCAGGAACAGAAAGGCCCCAGAAGAGCCTGAATTTAACACTATCACTGAGCTTTTCCTTCTTTTATGTGTCCTCTGTATTTGAATTTAATATCTGTAAAGCCAGACAATTTGAGATGAATCAAGACAAGTTCCCTTTTGATTTCAAGTAAGCCAATTACATTCTTTTTATTATAACACAAGAATGTCTCTGACCTCCTAAGGTGTCTCTTCCAGAGAGGGAGTTAAGAAAGAGAATACTCAACAAGGGTATAGTGGGATTGTCAGCACTTTGAGTATGAAAGATGAGAAAAGAAATGCATAATGCTAATGAACTGAATACAGTACCCTAACAGCTCTACCTGAATCATATTCTTTTACCTTTAAAATCATTTTAGTGTTTTCAATTTCAAGATTAAAAAACCCTAATTAACTGCTGAAGAATTTTAAAGCAGGCTTGCTTATTCTTAAACTTCAGAACCTCTGTTTTGTTCCCTGTCTCAGTAGGAAATTTGGAGGCAGGACAGATGCTGCATTTACAGCAGCCTCTGTTTACTGCATAAGCTCTTCACAAAACCTGAAAATTAAAACGTCCCTAGATTTAACATTTTAAAGTTTTAATTGGGTGTAAGAAGAAGTGAACTTGGGAAGATGTAAACATCATGAAGAAAACATAATGTTCCAATATAACATGCAGCTAAATAAAGGAAGCCTCACATTATAAAATTTGTCTGACACTCTGACAGCCTCTCCATAGGGATAATGATACTTCCTTTTGCAAAGCACTGTGCTCTCTGCAAAGCTGTAAAAGAACTAAGTGTTATTACCAGTGATGGGAAAGGCCTATTAGATCATCTGTCCATTGCTCGTGTAACTATAACAGAAAATAACAGTGATTTGCTGCTGTAATTTGACAGTGACTTCTGTAAAAATGTCCTTTCTTCTCACATCTCTGCAAGTGTCAGTTTCAGAGAGTCAACAAGCTGGGTGGCTCACTAATTTTTTCACAGTCTCTAACTTCTATGAGGTACACTAAGGTATTAAAAACAAGTGTTTCAGGCCCACTTTTCCACCTCCTTCCTTCACTTTTTACTTTTGCTTAAGGAAGGAAAGAAAAATCCTCCTGAACAGCACAGTCAAGGTTCACAGAACTGCTCTTTCACTCCCCAGCTGCAGAACACTTGCCTCTCACATCTTTCCAAGGCAGCACTGTGCATCTCTACTGCCTGGGATTGTGCACCGCACAGGAGTGACGCTGGTGTTTTCCAGCAGACTTCCCACTCTGAAGCCTTGGATAAAATACACCCATCATCACCCACTGTGGTATGAGCATGCATCCATCATGTAACCTAACCATGGTGGATGCCTGATCAGATAATGCACAGAGTCTCATGTGATGGCAGTTGTGAAAGATCTGCAGAACTCTTGGTGGTGGATACTGTCAGGTCAACTAAGAACCTCCTCCTTACAATAAAATGCTCTGCTTCTCCACTGTTTTCAAGGGAAAGAATTGTTTCTGCTCTTCCTTATATTCTCTAAAATTTCTTGGCATGTTTGCTACAACAGGTTTTCAATTTAAGTGCCAATATAACAAAATGTCTAGAGGGAAATCAGCTGAAGTATTCAGAAGATGACTCTCAGTATGATTCACACCGCTGTGAGCAAAGAAGAGGTCTGTCTGGCCTGCTGTACTGGAGTGATAACAGATATTGGATGCAGTGTGTACTCAGATAAAGTTAATAGCAATGACATCTGGTAGATGACAGAGAGGAGCAAACTCTTGTGATCTGCTTTTTAACACTCTGTGCCCAAACCATTATATGTCAGACTTGGTAAAAGTGAATAACCTTTCAATATCTACCACTCCTCCCTCCCACACTCTCAATCAAATAAGACTGTAGGACTACTAGACACAAGGACAGCAGATCTAAAAGAAGCCACGGAAAAAGGATTCAAGGTATGCAGCTCATTAGTAGTGGCCTTCTCAATATTTAGCAGTCATTGCACATTCCCAAAGCCCTCTCACAGTCATAACAAATGCTCACACAAAGGATTGTACCTTCAAAGTACTTCACCAACATAAATATATTAATAAGACCTTTCCCAGAAGAGAATGCAGTGTCAGAGAGATGCCATTCAAAAGGCTAGGCTGTAAGAGATGGAGCTTACATTATTTCATTAAACCTTCCTTATCTGTCTTCAATTTTAAGCACATTTAGCAAAAAGGACAGAATGTATTTATACTTTATGAGCAAAAAGAAGAATAACTGCTTGTAAAATTGTTTTGCCCCCTATGACTGAAGTGGTAATTAAACTGTAATTCTGTGATGTGCATCAACTGAATTTGACATAAACTAAAACTGAGATTTTTATATTCACAATCGCCACTGATTCACTTTGGTATACATCTTGTCTAGGGGTCATAACTAAAATATTAAGGATACTTTGGCAACTTATGCATAATTTCAAACATATTCAGAATTATAATTAGCACTAGGTTGCTGAGAACTGACAAACTTGCCTAAGTGTTGTAAGGACAAGAAAGGAAATAAAGTCCGTCATTCTTCAAATATTGCAAATCTCATGCAGATGTGCTTTTCAAGGACAAATTCCTTACACAATTATAACATGTAATAGTCTGCAAAAGATTTTTTTTTAGCTATACAATTACATTTGTCATAAATTTTTGGATGAAATCCAGCTGCTTAGGTTTTAATTTGTTATTTTGGTAACCCAGACCACCACATCATGTTCATGATCACTACCAAGAGATAAATGTGTTTACTGCTACACATCTGATATACGTAAATTGTGTTAGCCTTCATACATACAGTGCTGTCTTTGCTAATTCAGAAACCAGGTACTTCTTGGTTGCAGCTGTATCTGCCATGAATTCTGCAACATCTGCTGGGTCAGATGACAATCTTTTATGCAGATACAATCTCTCCCATCCCTACTTACTACTTAAAATACTCTAGAATTTGCTTGTAATCTTCACTGTGGAGCTGGGACTGGAACATTGAAGATGGTAAGGGGTGGGAATGTGAAAAGCAAAAGACCTCAGAATGTGCAAAAAGGCCTTCTTTAAGGTACATGAATCAAATATGGAATACGAATGATATTTCATGTGAAACACAACTCACAAACTGCTGACAGATGCACCACTCCTTGTTCTTGGTGATTTCTCTTCCAAATGGGCTAAGAAATTATTTGAATCTGGCTCAACATATATATGACAGAAGTAGGGATTCCAAAATGGAGCAGAAATAAGTTTGGATTAAATACACTTGCCAAGGAGTAAGTGGTTTTTGTAGGATCACTTTTTATTTGTACAATGACCTTATGAGCTGTTACAAATCAGCTACACATAGCATATAGAAAACCAAGATTAAAATGTCTCCATATACCCCAAGTTATGATATTTTTCCATACTGATAGGGTACCTTGAATGCTTGTGCAGTGAGATGCAAAAAAACCCATGAGATCTCCTGTAGTATGAAAAAATATATAAGGAGCTGGTGCAAGCACAGGCTTTCATGATATTTTCACATCACCATATTTCCTAGCTCCTTATAAATAAACCGGCCATGCTTTGGTGGCAACTTCAAAAAGGTTCCATCAAAAAAGTATAAAAATAACAGTGGTTTTTCTGCATAAACAGTACCTGAAATTTGAAGAAAGGTGAGGGCCACCTAGATTTCATCTCTACAGCAACGCTCTTGCAATACTCTTAATATCCAAATACTTCCAGAATTATTTACTTTAATTACCTCCTTCTGTTTAAATAAATAGTGTTTTCCAAGTCAGAATTCATTTCTGGAAGTAGCTCACATGCTCAATATCTGTTTCAAGAAAGGTTTTAATCATACTGTATAGCAGGGTATGAATTTTATGAAAGCAACCAAGCAATTGCATCAGGTCTTACTGTGGATGCTAGCTAGGACACTTAAGCAACTTTCTGTGCAGGAAGGCAGATGAAACCCCACACTAATCTGTAACATATTATCTGAAAGCTCCATATAGGAACATCATTTTTTATGTTCTAAACTACAAAGGCAAAGTGACAATTCCTTTTTGCATAGTGTTTGGCTTACGTGTTTTGAAACAGAAAAGCACAAAACACTTGAAATCACACACAGTAATGTAATAAAAGACCAATTTGTAACTTAATAAAATTTGGAAGGATTAATACACACCAATTTCACATTTTCAGCTTTCTAGTATGCTGAGCGCTTAAAAGAACAGGCCCCTCGAACTACAACCTTCCTTTATCTCTCTTTTTCATTTTCATATTTAACTGTAGGAGTGGAAGGAAAATGGCCCATATAGGATGGCACTGATGTCACCTGTAGAAAGAGAGCCCTGCAAATATTGCCACTATGAAACAATACCATGCAAAACAGTCTCAATGTGGCAGTGGCTTTCAAATCAATAAGCAGTCGAAAAAAGCCATCTGAAAATACAGTTTTTAAAACAAACACTCAAAAAGGCAAGACTGAAATCTAGCAATTTAAAAAATCTGAGAAGATTGCATGGGTCTGTATGTGCTCCTGCTTTCACCACTTTTAGTCTAAATCAATATTCAGGTTTTTCATCACTTGTTAGAAGGAAAGATCTCACTCAGAGATTGTCCCTTTAATTACAGAAACTTAGATTTGAATCCAAAGCACTTTATTAGCTGAATTAGATGATGAGAAACTCAGACTCACAATTGCTTGTCCTCCCACCAGAGAATTAAAGCTTGCTGTGCACTCTGAGTGGGCAAGTACTGTCTATCAGTCAAAAGGAAAAATAATGTAAAAATTAGTACAAAATGGTCTTACAATAAGCAAAAAGTTGGATATATCAAGTCTGGACAATCTCACAGGATGCACAATCTGGTGATGAAATATTTCCAAGAAGTGTCTTGTGTACATGTAGCACTACACCCAATAAATAATGAATCCAAGGGATGTTGATAATTAGAGGAAAATAAAAAAGGTGATAAATATTTGAGTGAGATGCCATTCCAAGGTTTTTGTAAAATTCATAATTCTAATCAAGGAATATTATTCCGTAGCAGTTCAATAAAAGTGTGAGGTATTTCAATGAAACCCTACCATTATCATGCACAATAAGATATCTTGAGATGCAAACCTTAAGAACCACCAAGAAACCTAGATGCACACCATTTCTTATGCAAATGCAAATTCTATGTATCCAAAATGCACCAATTCATGAAAATGTCAAACGCATGAAAACATTTCTAATACGTTGCATAAAATATCAAAAAGATTGACTGAATTAGCAGAGGAGAATGTTGCATTCAGTGAGTATTGGAAAAGATGCTTATCAAAAATTTATCAGATAAAGTAAGTCTGAGAAATGCTGATAACAGATGGAAGCTGTCTTGGCAAAAAAAAAAATTGCTGTTTTTTCTGTTTCTCTAAGTGAGAATAAAAGTGTTCTGGGAGGAAAAAAAAAGTCTGATTTTTCTTACCTCTTCTTTCTCTGCACTTTGCAAGTCCCTCCACTCCTCAGTGACATGACCGAAGTCCACTGTGTTCATTGCAACTTTATATTCCCCAATGATATCATGTTTGGAGAAACGATCAAAGTCATAAACTGCCATCACTAAAGTTTTTCCACCCAGCTCAGAGTATGGCACCTGCAAAGACAAGAAAATGACAAACTCTGCATCTGAGACAATAAAGATTGGTCCACTACAATGCAAATCTATTTCTTTAGTTTATCAGCTGTCATCTCAGGTAAATTGAACTGCAGAGAAAATTATGAGGAGTATTTGTTTCAGAGTCACCAGATGCAGTATTTCTTGAGACAAGGCTCTGGCACTCAATAGAACAATGTGGCAGCTCACTCATCACTCCTGGGTTTTTCTCATTCTAGTTCAAATCATTTTGTGGGTGTGATGAAACTGAAACAAGAAGCCAAATTACTTGCACTGAAGACACAGGAACTTTTCACACAATGGTGTTTTCTCCTCAGTAAATCACCTGTCATCACTCAGAGATGGCTAGCTCCCAGACTGATGAAAAAGCCAACACTGACTATATATGACACTAAGTAATTAGACGGTGGATAGGGCTCTTACAGTACCAATACCTATTTAATTACCAAGGCATATTTTTCAGTACTACACCTTTCAGATGTTAGATGGTGAGGTGCTTTTTAAGTTACAATGTGTGACTAGAAATTGTGGTGGCAGAAAGCCAAGTTCTGACTAATTCTCCAGCTGTTCTCATGTGGTTCAGACAGATGCTGTGGTTTGGACGTTTATGAGTCACGTTTTTAATATTCAGATGGAGACATGCAGCTCAGGTAAGTTGCACTTCAGTGGCTGTCTGAAAAGGTCTGATTTAGGAATTGTTTGGATTTATGAGAACACTTGGTCAATCTGAATGTATTCTGCAAGTATAAATGGTTTCCATGGGATTCAGTAAATACTTTATTAATTAGAAAGTGAAAATGCGGCATTACCATTGGCCTTCTTAACCTCTATGTTCTTGTTTGCTTAAACTGTAGGACTGTTGTCTTTTGTTACCGTTTGGCTTCCACTTGCTTACTAGAATACTTATTAATAAGTAGTAATTTCCCCTTTACATAATATCTTATATAACATTTAAAATAAGCTTATCAAGTTGAGAGCCAGATCTCGCTTCCATAATCAAGTCAAATAGTTTCAGTGGTGTGTGGTTATATATATTAGTAAATACTACAGCAAAATCTGTTTTTCATTCTCTAAATTATCTGTAGCTTCTAAAAGGCTAGAAAGGGCAAATGTATGTGACAGGAAAAAAATTAAGTAGAGTTAGTTTTATTTTTACATGGCCTCAAAAACAGGAGAAGAAAAATGTTCTAAAGTTTATTTCTCTGTTAGTTTATAATACTACTTAATGGATCCTGGTCACTTGGAGTACGTAGACTACATTAATCATTATTTACTTTTCTTTGACCTCAGTAAAGCTCATTTTAGCTACCTCCCTTTCTAAATGTTTCCTTCATTTATTACTTCTAATGTAGCCTCAGTCTCCAGCTTTGTTCTGTACTATCAAGGATGGCCTCAGCTCTCGTGAAGAGTTGCTCCCTCTCCCTGCTCTCTGCTCAGACATAATCAGTGTCTTGGCTTAAAGCAAGTGAGACCTTGGTAAAAGGACGTGTGTACAGGAGTGTTTTCGTGGCATAGACATGTCACTTCTCTAGACATAAACCCTGTTCCCACTTTGGATCTGAGGAGGAACACCTCCCTTTGCCAGGCTAGTGAAGGGCAGCTAGGATTGTTGGCACTGCAGTATGGGTATACAATTCAGACAGCTGCAGTCTGACAAACACTTGCAGTCTGGAACAGCACCATGGATGTCCAGGAAATAGAAATGAAAAAGGGAAGGACTCAGGTTCAGGGCTCAGGATGCAATATAGCAGAAACATGAGTCAACTCATTCCCATTAGCTGTACTTTGGGAAGGAAGGCAGGCAGATCACAGTGCCCTGTGAGAAGGCAACAGCGCGAGTTGGCCTGCCTGGTGAGCAGCACTGCTAGAGAGATGGGAAGGATGCCAACAGAAGCTGTGCACCACCTGAAGTGGGTCACAGGAGCAGAGCTCTGCACAAGTAAATGAGATACTGTCAACAGTTCCCACAGAAGTTGCTATTATATCTGCAGTTCAAGTTAAATGGCCACTGTAGCGCTCAGAACAACGACAGTACTTGGCATGCTCTGCTGGTTTTCTCTCAAGTACACACCACAGACCACAGGGGATGATCAGTACCATATTGAGATGCACCTAAACACTCTGGCAGGTCTGGCATGGAAAACAAACTATTTTCTGGAGCATAAAATTTAAATATTAAAAGTTGTGACTTACAACAAGTGGACATTATAGTCCAGAAGTGGCTGATCTGATTTGTAACTTGTGTCTTTATCTTAGATGACAGCATTATTTGTTTTTACTTTGCTTTTGTGAGCTGCATGGGAATATGTAATTTAGAACTCTGTTTTGTTTTAAATACTCTCTCAGGAAAGCTCGAGAAAGAAATAACTCCTCACAGAAGATTACTTTTATGAACATCTTCAAGGAAAAAATAAGCTTATATATGCAGTAGTAGTTGTGGCCTACAGGGATAACTTTCTCATTGAATGATTTCATAGCCTGAGCCTTTCACTGTTCCTGTTTTCAATCTGAAGCTGTCATTATAAGATTGGGCACAAAGAGAAAGGCCTGAAGTAACAGCAGAGGAATGAATGTATATAAGGAGAAGCCCTGAAACATGCTGTACAGTATTCCTTTATTCTATTTAACTGGGGTTTGAATTCAGCGACAGTTTTAGAAAAAACACTTTTGGAATGATGTAAATACTGCAATGTAAGGCTTACCTACATTTATTTAATTTGTATTTTATTAAACCTGAGACACGATTTCTTTTCATACATAAAGTAGCATGGAAAAGAACTGTTATGGCAAAGTCTAACAAGATTCATCTGCAATATTGTCCTTCACCCATTTACTTCCCTTGAGTTTTAATTTGCATTTCAGGAAATGTTATCCTGAATTTCATAAATCAGACTATATTTAAAGAAAACGTCGGTCTGGTGAAAATAGACATGACATCTGTCAAAGTGTCACTGTTTTCTGAACTTTTTGTATGTTTTATCCAGCCATAAAATATGGATCAGATTGTCATCTATGAGGACAATCTAAGTGCCTAAAATCAAACCGTGCCTTTTAAACCTATCTGACCCTGTAATATAGCAAGATGGAGTATCATGGCTTTCTACAACATGGAAAATCATTTTGCTGCAGTTATCATTTAACTAAGACATCTAAATTCATAGCCAAGCATGAGCACAAAGTGGATAATAAAAAATCATTAATAATTATCAAAAAACTACCTTGAATGTAAATTGCTCATTGAAAACAGGGTTAAGGGTCTTTCTGTGGACTTTTGTCTCATATTTCTTCTTCTTATCAGGCAGCAGGAAGACTTTCACATAGGGATCAGATGTACCACCCATATCTAATGCAGGCAGCTCAGCAGCTTGAATAATCCCAACCAGAAGCTGAAAAGAGAGAAAAACAGCACAATGAAATTTCAAATAGATATTTATAAAAATACTGTAACAGGGGAATGCATATGCAGACTCTATTTTTGGTCTAGGAGAAACTATACTTCCCCGCTTCTCTCCCCACTTAAGGAAGGCAAATGAAGCAACACTATTGACTTTAGAAAACCAATTATGGCAGATGCAGGCTGTACAAAGGCTGCTTTAAAGCAGAAAAGAGGTTTTCAAAGGGCAGCTGATTACAGCTAAATACAGACTTCATCCTTTTAAAGACTGCAATCAAATAACTTTCAATTGCTCTCTCCTCTTGTGCATTATTTTTCTGTGCTGAACACCATGAATAGAAATCACATTATTAAACAATCAAGAATGTCTAATTTTGACTACAAAATTTTTGTATGCTAAACCCCCAACACGTAACCTTCCCCCAATAATACACAGAAGGTGACAAAATCAAATGCAAATCCCTCAGGCAGAGCTTTACTGAAAACAAATGAATCTTGCAGTCTTCCTTATATTTATGTTCTCTTGTTATGCACATGGATGGGCCCAGCCAGTAAACTAAGGACAGCAGTTTCAAAAATATCCCATGAAAATAAACCTTTGGTAACTAAATCCTAATAATAATAATTTGTAATCTCATTGTAAAACAGAAAAAATAGATTTTTAAATCTCTTATACACTTTAAATATAAGGCTGAACACAGATGGAACTTGTAAATGCCTTGGCTGTTTTTTATGTGTTATAAATGAAGGGTTATGCTGTGTTACGTTATGTCATGTCATGTCATGACATCTAGACACCCCAGACTGTATGAGGTCTCAGTATAATTGACCCCAAAAAAAAAAAAATTGTTACAAGTGTTTCTTCAAGGTCATTCTGAAGATATCAGGAACTAGGAATGAAATCTGAGAATATTTTCTTCTAAATCAGTGCTTCAATCACAATATATTTGCTTCTCTCATGGATGAATTGCTTAAAATTGGAAACAGGAACTCTAACAATTGGAATATAGAACAATATATTCAATCTGTGAAAGAAACTTCTGGATTCTAAGAGACACTTCAAAGTTGGACTTAAAAGTTGGGCAGTTTTAAATTCACAGTATAGTCTGCATGCTTTCCCACTGATAGGACTCCTAAGTTTCATGAAACATTTTCCTTTTGCTGTATGAAACACTTCTCCTTTTGCATCTCATTTTTATTCTAGATGCATAAGGGATCATAAATACATGAACAAATTCAGGATCTACATCAAGTTTTTCACATCAAAGAGTGAAAAATAAGTCTATGACTTTTAGTTAACAGAGTGGAAAAGCAATTCAATTCCCCTTTACATTTCTCTTTCTAAAACTGAGGCACAGTGCTCTGTAAAGTTCATTGGTCATCTTGTATTCTTAACCCTTTGCAATATATTAGCCATATTTTGGGACTGTAGTTTCATGCTGTTGCACTATACTAACCTAACTGAATCCCCTCTCCTACTCTTTTACATCATCTCTCCTTTGACAATTTTTAAGCTGCAACATAGTTTAGAGCAGCAAAACAAAACAAAAATCCCTCACTCAGGTGATTTATTATCTTAATTAAATACAATACAGACTTACACATTTGTGGCTCTTCCATCCTATATACTTTGTAAAATATGGTTCATAAAATCAACATTCCCGTTAATAAAATTCACACAGAAAATTTGTTTTCATAGTCTAAGAAAACTGAAATCCATTTTTCAGAACACATTTACAGCTTTTCCTTTCCCCTTCTTTAAATCTTCTGCTTCTGAAGGGTCTACACTTCATACTGATTTCATACTGATTTCAAGGGGGATCAGTGTGACTCATCACATGGCCAGGCAATTTGCTCTGGGAGTTGAGGAAAAGCTCTTTTAACAACAGTCTCTTGAAAAGCTTCAGAACTCTTTTCAGCTCTTGCATTGTAAGACAAGCGCCAGTAACCAGAAAACTGTTGAAAATACAGGCAAATACTATTTATTATGCCAGGTCATAGCTGTGTATAAATACCTTCCTGCAATAGAGAATTTTTTTCTTCATTTCTCTTACTGTCTTTGCCTTGCAACAAGAGTACATGTACAAAAGTACCATGCTCTATGAACAACATCAAGTAAAGAATTTGAATGTGGATTTTATCACAAGTATATGAGGAGGGCAGTTGACATATAGGAATTAACTGGGGTTTACCTCCAGTAGTCACTTTCCCTAAATGGGAAAGAATTATGTGATTTTGACTGAAATTGTCAAAAAATTAAATGCAGGATATGTGTTCTCAATTGCACTGAAAGATACACAGTAGAAGTGATGAGCTGGTATGCTCTGGGCCAAAATTAAGCAGAATGAATTTTAATGCAAGGCTGTGAATTGGTTTAATTGACAAAATATTCCTGGCAAAGAGGCCAGGGAGGGGAATAAAATATGATCTAGTTCAGCATGTGGCCAGATCTGTTAAGTTAGTCAATTCTAGGTCTACACATTATAGTTTCTATTAATTCTGAAGACTTGCTAAGTATGCCAACTTTTAGTTCTACCAGCTTCAGAGCAGAGTACTGAAGAAGTATCAGTCCTTAAATTCTTGTCCAACCTTCCTGATTTTTTTGAGTGCAGACCTTTTTATTTGAACTTTTATACCAGACAAGAATTTCAGCAAGTGTACTTTCATGGAGAGCAACAGAACCCGATGCAGCTAGTTATTAAAGCAAAGTGCACACTTGAGGAAGTGAGAGAAAGCAATCTTACCAACTTTCTAAAAGACCCAGTGAATCAACTTACCTTTATGTCCCTCTATGTTTTCTCCCATTTGTGTTTGCTTACATTTTAAATACTTGAAGGCTGAAGCTACATTTTAGTGACTGCATGCAAACTCTGTAATTTATGTGGTTTGACATTGGTCGGTGATGCTTAAATTTAATTTATTAATAATCATTAGATAAAACTGGATCATCAGTTTTTGATTAAAAGTGTAATATAAAATCCAAGTGCCTTCAATACCAATTTAGTATTACCTCTGTAACGAATTTTCTGTCTTATTTTCTGCCTTTACTCCATGCAAGTAGTAAGGATTTCAGAAATATCTACTTTAAATGTATTACTTCATTCTCCACTTGCACACACAGAAAAGAAATGTTACAGGTTGATTGTTTCAAACCTGATTGTTCTGGAAGTCGTAATCCAAGGAATATTGGATTTTCCCTAGCTTCTCAACTTCTTTAGCTTCTTCCTTCTCTTCCCCATCAGTCAGCCCAGTCTCAGCATCATCATCCTTAAGAGCCTAGAAAGAAGAAATGTAATATTCATAAACGAGGCAAACAGTTAAGTAGCAGTTTAAAACAGACACGAGCCTCAAATCTACTTTAGAGCCATTAAAAGCAAGCATAACAGCAGAAATTCAAATATGCAGTTTTCATATATATCTCTACTTTCTGAATTGCTCAATAACATCTTATAAATCAGCAAGCAAGCAATGGAAGTAGGAAGAAAGATCCTTGGACTATAACAAGCAAGGATTGTTATAAAACCTGTAAGTAGAAACAGAGTATCATCTTGATGTGAAAAAATAGTTCTTCTGCGATCAGACTGGCTCTTAAAGAAGCACAAGGAGGCAAACATGCTATTAAATAAGCATAGTCACGCATTCATTCAACTTAAGAATCTTGGCAATGTCAAACCTGGTTGTACATGCTGTGCATTGTTTGCATTTGGCAACACATTTCTGTAGGACTACTGTGATAAAGAGCATGTGCTGTGGATGAGCTCTTTCTACAGTCATATGCCAAACATTTTTCATGTTTTCTAGAATGAATATGGAAGCAAAGTTTCCACCATGCCATTAGCAAATGCATGTTCCTCCTTTTCCCTCCCACCCGAGACCAATTTCCTTTTATTCATTCTCGCAATAAAGCTTGGCTGAACCAAATTGATTGCAAGTTGATTTTAGTTTGCTTAGAAAGAAACACAAAAATAAAGAAATACTGAATTGCTTGCAAGCTTTGTCTATTACATAAAACCTATTTTTTAAAGGCCACAGGAGTTATCTTAGATTTTACCCATAATTAAAATACCAAATGATGTAATTTTTTTCCTGTACCAGAAAGCAGAAGTATTTTCACTGTGTAAAAGATAATCCATACAATTATTAAACCATATGAACCATAATTAACTATGTTCATCTTATTCCAGCAGATTCTTTCCTGGATAAGAAGTGAAAAATAGACAAAAGTGATGAGGCAAATTGTGAAAAATTGTGGAAAATGTGAAAGTAAAGTTGACAGTGTGAAAATAAAGAATCAATACTGAGCATTCATCCAGAATTGTTATTTGTTATAGTAAACAGTATACTTGTCTGTAAGAGTCCTATCTGAATGAAGGTTCTTTCTGTGTGAAGCTTCTACTTCCACAGACAAAGTGCCAGAATAAGATGTATTCTTTGTTGCAGTGTAAGTTTTCTGTAATTACGGTTTTTTGTTGTAGGAAACCTACAGCATTTCTTAACAATAGGTTGCTGCTGGAGCTCTCTGAAAAGGCAGCAAGCTAGAGAGCAGCTATATACACAGCTGACAGTGGTTAGGGAAAGAAGAAATATGAAAGCATTAACATTCTCACTCAGCCTTGAACACAGTACGGGCCACACAACAGTTGTGTGGGTTTGGAAAGAAGGAAGATTCATCTCTGAAGTAGAAAACGTTCTTCTCCAGATGCCAGACGTAAATTCAAAAGGTCAGACTCAAAACTGTATGACACTAAGCAATTATTTCTCTACCTTTGAAATTAGCTAGAAATTCTGTTGGTATTGCTCAAATGAAACCAATCCAACAGCTTTGATTTCTGTGAGCTGAGGAGCTGGGTCTCAGGTAAATATCTGAATGTTAGTGAATGATGGACTCTCTACTAGAAACATAAATTACATTGTACCTGGATGAGATTGGTGGGAAAGGTCAGGGATGGATAGAACCTGATGCACAGATCACCTGTGAGACTGGAAGAGAAGGTTTTTTTAACTAAACCCTTTCTATTCAGAAGGGCTGAACTGCCTGAAATGAAATTTAGTTTGAGACATTTTATCACTGAGCTCTTAATAAGTTCCCTGACTGTAGTACAACATTTTTGTTAGCACAACAAGAAGTGTGACACTTGAAAACTGTTAGGCTCTCTGGCAGACCATACATGGGATTTTCAGGATATGGAGTGATGCGATTATGCCAAACACTCTTTCTTGCATTTGGTATTAAAAATAAGCTTAAAGTTTTGTGATCATAAAAAAAGATGTGATTCAATCCATCTGAAGCAACCAGGTTTATTTGAGCCTGGAGACAACAGGAAATAGTAAGTCAGAGTGGGAAGTTAACTCTAAGATCCACTGCTCTGAATCATCCCAGTATGGTCCTAAAAGAGGACTCCATGACAAAGCATGATATAGAATTGTTCCTGGGACAAGTAATGGACTTTCTGCTTTTCCAGCTATGTTTGACCTGGATTTTCTTTGAGAGAAAGTATCCTGTGGCCATTCCCCAGGGAAAAACGTGCAAATGTAAGAAGAACCTTATATGCTAATTTCCAATAAGAGGAATTTGTAAACAGTCCATCAAGGCAGTAGTTGTATATCCAGACTTTCTCTGGGAAAACCACATTCTCTTCTGCAACTCTGTTCAGTCCAGATGACAGAGCTGTGGGTAGCTCAGCGTGAAAAAAAATCTTACTGTGACTACAGAAAATATAATGGGAAGCTAACATCTCTCTTGCAAGGGAGTTTTGAAATGCAGGCAGGAAACACTGTATGGTTAAAAAACTTGTCTCCACAAGTTATGAGAAGCCTACTGGAAAGGTGAAAGCTATTTCCATGAGAGACTGAAAACATTGTACATTACTGACATCAGCTGAGGAACTACATGATTCTTCTTGACCTTGTCTCAGAAACACTGAACCACTAAGAAAAAGCACCAGGAACAGTGTTTGGATATGGACAGGTTTGTGGCACTGGAGGGAGGAAAAAAAAGACAAATTATCTCTACAGAAGTCTGTAAATAATAGTTTTTACTTTTAAGAGAGGAACTTGCTTTCAAACTAAAGGCTAGTGCTGCAGGAAGAAGGTGAGTCAAAAGAAGCACCTAGAGTTTCTCATGTTTGATTTAGTTGCTGAGTTCCAAAGAGGAAGACGAATTGGTTTGCTTCAAAGTACTTGAAACACCCCACAGGGATTTTAATTTTGTACTGAGATTCTCTGAAAGATCAATATTTAATGGAATACTACTACAACCTTCCATTTATAGCATACTGCATCACACTGCATTGAATCTTACTGTTGCCTTGCTACAATTAATTAAAATACGCAGCTGTATTTTATTTGTTTTAAAAGCAATAAAATATTTTTAATTACAAGCAAGCCTTTTCATCAAGCCTTTTCAACTGATAAACTTGACCAGAAAGACTGGCTTTAGATGCAGAGGAATGTAAGCCTTTTCTTCTCCAACATTTTCTTTAACTTCATGACATTTTAAATGCTTTTTTCTGTGAAATATATAACATAGAAAAGCATAATTGCATTGTGCTGGAGACTGGGTTTATCTTTTCTAATTTGAGATGACCATGAATTTTACTCAAGCAGTTTCTTCATTTCTGCATTACATATGCAGAAATACACAACAGTGAGACATCTACATCCTCTCAAATGTGGACAAATATCTGAAAAATAAGCTTATATGTAAGCAGGTGTAGGGACGTACCAAGAAAGCGTTAATCCAGTACATGCATTCCAAGGTGGTACATCTGTGTCTACTGAAATCAGAACCACTACTCTGCAGTGGTTCTTACAACAAAAACAGCAAAATTACAGCAATTCGAGATCCACTGTTCAATCTGCTGGCTGCATCTTCACTTCCATAATGTTATTTAGAGCAGTTTTGCAGCCTCCTCTTTTCTTCTGAGTTGTTAAAGAAAATACTTAATTTTCAATTCTTTTGAGACTTCACACCCTGTAGTGGGTTTTTACACTTCTTGGGTTTTTAGTCCCTCTCATTCCCCTAGCTGACAAAAGCCTCTCCCTGGTGACACTGCACCCTGAACACTGCAAACATCTCTTGCTTTCAGCTCCGTTCCACCAAAACCCCTGCACCTTGTCACTAGGTTTGCCCCACTACTATCAACCACTATCGAAGTTCTGGGGCTCAAAAAAACTTTAATCCCACCCAAACTATGTGTAGAAAATGAGAGGGTCTGCAAGGGCAGTTGCTCTGCTGGTTGCCTCCAGATTCCACGAGCACAGAAGCTTCAGGAAAGCAAAGTGGTAAGAGACTCAGGTAACAGCTGCTGGGGCAGCAAGTGTGCTTGCTTGCCTCTGTACTGAGAGGCAGAGGCCACAAACATGACTGAGCCATACCTTGTTAATGACTAGTTCATGTTGCAAATCATTTAAAATGCAAAGTGTCTTTTACTTTTGTCTATAAAGAAATGCTTTCATTAACAGAGTTTTTAGGGTTCCTCCTGTTCATGGGGTGGCCTACAGCCTCACTTTTAAGAAAACAAGTTACTGTGAAGCAAGAAGGGGAGACATTGGGAAGCAAAACAAAACACTGACTGCAGCCTGTAAGTTTGTTTGCTGCATGGTGCATGCTGCTGTCCTGATTTCCATCTCCACCTCCCATTCCATCATTTCTTTTGGAATGGTGAGGAAATACTGTTTTAATGTTTGAATGATGCCCAGTCCTCAGGCTTGTGCAATGCCTGGTGAGCTGAAAAAATAAAACAATAAGATTTTGTAGCAAGAATGTTCTGTGCCATGTTCAACAATGAATTTATTGGAAAGGCAATTTTTCTTCCACAACTAAAAATGACTGCTTTTTCACTAACAGTGGTGCACCTCTTATCAAGAAAACCATAATTCTGATCTGGCCAATTTTTACCCCAAGGGAAAACAAAAGCCTTTAAAAATTCCTGTCTGGTTCCCTATCAGAAAGCAGACAAGCCTGCAATTGCAACATGTTCTCTATTAGAGTCCCTCAGAAGGAAAGGCAACCTTTCATTCATTCAGCATCTGCTTTCTCTCCATGAATTAATTTAAAGAGCATGTTGAGCCTGAGTTTCCAGTGGCTGTGCCAGGCTTTGGTCATTGTGAATTTACTTTGCCACTACTGCTGTAAGAATGTTGGCCTCACATACCAGCAGTGGGCCACACTGATACACACAAAGAGGAAAAACCCTGCTGGGTTCAGCATGCAATGCCTCGACTTGCTTGATTACTTCCTTGCTTGTTATCCAGCTTTTAAATGGTCTTGGGTTATTCAAAAGATTTTCCTTCTTTAGGAGCTCTGTGACATGAGGTCATAATGTTCACCTTAAGAGCTTGCTGAATTGTTTGGGTACTAAAATACCAACTTAATCTGGTGCAACAGAAAAATACAGAAAAGGCCAAAGGTGTTCAGTGTAAAATCTGAATACATTCCTTTAAGTGGGAGCCGTTAAGCTCATAAACCAACCTGCTTTTGATGTTTTATGAACACCTATAGCCAGTGTTTATAGGCTGAAAAAAGATGAATCTGATCTCAACCTGGAAGCCTATTTTGGAAGCTCATCTTCTGGGTCAGGGCCCTGCTTTGAATGCAGGGTCCATGTGTGTGAACTAAAAGTAGCAGGCACTGCTGCAAGCACGCTGCCGTGCTCTGCCCCCACCTGCCATATGGCAGGCAGCGCCTGCTTGCACGGAGCAGCAGTGGGAGTGGGAGGCAGCTTCTGGCTGCTTGGCCAGTGCATGCTGCTCCATCAATTGCTCCTCATCCTCCCCAGACTAATGGCAGAGGGCCAGCAGCGTGCTTTGGGACAGAGCTGGCTCCTTAACCTGGGAAGACCACTCAGAGTACTACATTTATTTCGGTTTGAAAAATCTGTCATACTATATAATTAGGACTACATGAATTTGATAGTGAAAATTAACCTCAATATAGCCAGACATCATTTACTGAGTGCCACTTTGATCTATGGAGAAAAAGTTGGCACAGACCTGTCCTACTGGCTTAGTTCCTTAAAAAGAGGTAAGATAATCATCCTCTGACCATCTTCTAAATAGGACTTCATGAAGTACTTGATTTATTATTTATCAATTTGTAAAGGGTAACTACCCTTTCTTAAAAAGAAAACAATTAAATATGCCCAAATATTTAGTTTTTATTTTAACTTTTAAAAAATGTATACCTCATTAATATGAACAGCTGTTCCTGCAGATTATGCATAATCACTACCTTCAGACATAATGTAGGTGTTTATCTCTCCATACAGTCTGTGGATGTAGGTAAATGTCTTGAGAGTATGATTCAAGTCACTTAATTTACTGACTAATTGCATACTTCCTAAATACCACTCCATTAGGAACTTGCAGACTCTGGTCTTGAATAAAGAACTCAAAATTTGATTTGTTAATCAAGAAAATGCAAAAAAAAAAGTCCTTGAAAATGAAAGCTTCCAGTGGTTAAGACCTTCAATATAGAAAACAAGACACGTAAGAGAATGAGCAGGATCTGCATCTTTGTATCACCTGAACAGTACAGTAGGTTACAGCAGAAGTAACAAATCAATTACTGTACAGAAAAAAATAGTTTAACAAAGGAGGAAAATAAAACCAGGAAGCATGCAAAGCAAGCTCCCATGTTGTCTTGGAAGCGACTGAGAGGAAGAGACAGGAATACAAATAAGTCCAGTCTTGTGTCTCAGAGCTACTGCTGCCATATTTTCAGGCTTCTGAAGTCTAATACAAATCTAAATTTTGAAAGAGTTTTACAGGAAACCTATTTGTAGAACACAAACACTCATCTATAACATTTTATCTTCATAAATGTTATTCACATTTTTCAGGAAGTTTTATGCACACTGCACAGTTGTCTTTGAGGCAGGTGAAAAAGCAGGACAACTGGTCAAGGATGAGATTGAATTACTGTACAAACAAGACTCAGCCAATCCATTTTTGATGCCACAATAAACTTATTTGGCTTATTTTCTAAGCAGACTTATTCCCATTGTTCCTGACTAACCCCCTCTTCTGTAGTGGATCTGCAGCACATCACCTTTCTGAGTGTGAATTAGGATGTCTCACTGCATTGTGGATAAGCCACAGTGAGCACTAATGCCACCATGGGCTGAAGATGACAACAAATGGGAACTGGCATGCTGACACCAAGATAGGCAGCATTGTGCAATAAATACACTCACTATTCTCTGGGCATTCACCTGCAAAAACAAACAAGCATGTAACCAAATACTGCAGAAGAAAAGATCACTGCCAGTAAGAGAGCTTCGGTCCCTCAGAAAGATCCTCTTGGATTTTTTTCTGGCAAAAAAGGCTTGAGTTGCTTCAGATGAAATCCAGGCTCTCTAGATGATAGCATGGATTATCCTGACTTCATCTGGGCTATTGTCTTCATGCTGACAGGTCAATGCACTCTACTTTGAAATATTTCAGGTCAGCTAACACTAAAAATCTTATTCCATCAGTATTTTGTCTACATAAAGGCAAGAGTGCTTGACGATCAACAGCTAGAATCATAAGGTGAATCAATCTTAAAAAAACATAGATATGTTGAAGTGTGGCTGGGTGCAACCGCAGCTCTCACTGTCATGTCACTTTATAACACCAGCTATTCACAGAGGAACATGAATCAGAATATTCTAATCAGATTAGTGAATAACCCTAAAGTAAAAGGAAGGCCAGTGTAAAGGAAAAACAAACACACAGAGAAGTCAGGTGGCTGACTGAAGGACACAGTAGCAGAGCCAAGAATATCCTACTCATACTCCAGGCTGTAGTACATACACCCAATACCAAATCTCTTGTTTCACCTAACACACATAAGTCAAAAATTCTTCACTAGTTACTTTGTTTTAGCCTGATGCAATGAGAAAGGGCTGAACTATTAAATCTCATTTTCTACAAATGCTTTGTGACCTAATAAAATGTTCAGACCACAACAATTATTCTCCAGGTAATAGAGCTAAATTGTAGTAAGTTCTCAGTGCTGCTGTTCATGACTGAAATGATTATGTCTATTCCTTTTCTTAGCCCACAGGCCGAGCTTAATAACGAATTTTGCTGTACCAATGTGTTAATAAGCCTGCAGCTATTACACCATCTCTGAAGCAGAGTCTTCAGGGCCTTTTTTTCCCCCCCTCAAAGAAAAAAAGTAGTGGGAGCCACTAGAGGCATTAGTAGAGACTGAAAGTTATGAAGATGGAAACCATGATGGAAAGATCTCACAAAAGCCCTAGTGCCAGTTGTCACTAGGTTGCACCAATAGAAATCTGTGCTAAGACCACTTAAAAAACTGTGGTATGGAACACCAAGAATTTAATGCCTGAGCACTGTATTGAGATGATGTGAGAGCTCACAGCAAGTTTCATGAGATAGCAATCATTTTAGCAACACTTAGAAACTGAGACATTAAAAATATACATTGCTTCTGTCTACTTTTGATATGGTGACATTTATACAAAAAGGAAATATAATTAGCAAGTTATTTTTATATGACAATCAATTTTAAACTTGAGCTTTCTGGTACAGTTTGATTTAATATTTTAATAGAAAGAATGACAACCTCTTTTCTTCCACCCTCCTCCAGCCTCCCCTCAATTATATATCCAACCAAAAATACCCAATCGATTTAGTTCAGCCTGTTGATGTGTGTATCAAAGCTACTACATGTCCATCTCTGCTAAGGAGACAGAGCTGTCGGGAGACTATGCATGAGAGCTTAAGTCTAAGTGCATCCAAAGAGCAAAATAAACCTACCGCAAGTGACAATCCAGAACAGTCATGAGACACAACATAGACAAGGAGGACATAGGAGGAAGAAATAAAAATTAAAACATCCACACACAAACATTAGTAAAAAACATGGAGAAATGACCTTTTTTACAGTTGTACATTCATTAACAATTTTGCCTTCTCTAGAAGGAAACTAATTGTCCCAGTGGCCCATGGTAGAGCTGTATACTTGACTTGAAAATGTAAGCTTTGCTTGCAGTGGAAATGGGTGTCAAGACTGAAAACCTAACCTTATTTTCAACTCCTCCCCCATTCTACCTCAGCCACATTTTTGAGAGTCTTCATATAAAGACAGTTTCTCTTTTGATGCTGTGTTTAGGGAAGTGGATATTTTGAAGCACAAATATTCTAAGAGACAAAAATTTTATTCCCTTTTCTGTAATACCTAGCTATCATGTGTGACTTTTGAGCTGACTGTGTCTCTATGTCAAAAAGGATCTTCAACTATGCCAAGTTACATGGCTCTGTAATGATTTGGCATGAATAAAAGTAGTTCAGAGGTTCTCCAACAAAAAATTCCAGACTATCTTTTTTATCTAAGACAAAAATTGTATTTCCAGGAGCTGTTGCTTTAAATTTAGCAAATGGCACTGTCTTTCAATTTCATGTGCCTAGAAACTAGGATGATGCAAGGTGTCACATGACTAGCAACTGCTAGGCACTCTTAGCTGAAGGTAGAAGTAATTAGCACTTGCAGGTTCAAGCCTAACAATGACTGATGTAGTTTTTTTTAGTTTTTGACAACATTAATACTGTATGTTGCCCTTTATAATGGCATTAGATTTACATCTTACTCTTCAATTAGTTTTTCAACAATTTGCTTCTCTGAAGAGCCAAAAGGCATTCTTATTATTCCCCTTTCTGTTTTATGCCAGGGTGTGTAAAGTGCTTCAATTCTCGTAACTGAAATACGCTAAGTTTAGCACTGCCTTGAGTTCATCTAGGTACATTAAAACCTGCACTGCTAAGTCAAGATTAGCTGATAGAATAAAAAACATGTCATAGAAAAAAAAATTGACAGCCAAAATGTTGCATTAGAAATCAAGTTGGCAAAAGTTACTGAACACCAAGGACTTAAAATCTGTACACTGTCAGACTGCTAGAAATGAATTTAAGGTGCTGATTTAAGAACTTTTTAGTCTGAGTTTGAAATCCCAGACAGGGAGGAGAGGTGGCTGCGGATTTGGTGATCTACTTATTAAAGGTCTGACATTCACATCATCTATGAATCTACCCTCCTTAGGTTTAACTGTGTAAAACAAAACATGCTAGGTAAATCCCAAAATATCCAGGCAAATATAGGTTTAAGTAACTATACCAAGTATTTTGAATGGAATCATCTTAAAATACCTATCTGTGCAACATTTCAAAGTCTGAGCTCTTTTTGTAGACAAAAGATGCAGGATTCAGCTTTTTATCAATTCCTATTTAGGAATTTAGGAAATTTAGAAATTTATCAATTTCCTATTAAAAAGATACAAATGGAACTCAATATTAATGAAATAATGTAATGTTGCATTTCAAATACTTATTTTCCAAGAATTCATGGTCATTTATCCAAGTCCTAATGAATATAATTAAAAACACTTAATACATTGTAAATACAACAAAGGCCTTACATGATATGGAACAAATTCCACATAAATATTAATCAACACATTGCACATTATGTATCCTATGACAAAGTATTAGGTTTGTTATCATTAGCAGGACATAACAAAGTTCTCAAGAAATTTTTCCATCAACATAATCAAAGCAGTTCCTCCAAATTACTCTGGGTTCAATGGGAGGAGCTAGCTAACAATAGCCTAGGACAACCCAACAACTGATGATCTGTTTTTTCATACACTGATGGGGAAATATCTCACAATTTTTAGTATTAATATCTCAGAACAAAGTTTATAAATCAAACACAGGAATGAATGTTAAATCAAAGTGCTTTAAGAGAAGGAGTTTGTTTCACATTCATCTAAGGAGAAAAAACCCCAGCATAATATCTTCTTCAGGGGAAAACACAAAATTTCTGCTCTGATGGGTTTTTGAGCTCAGTCTGACTAATCTTTCTAATCTTAGAGTACCTCCATCTAGACCAGTGATTTTGTCTACTGAGGATTTTTTTTCAGGTGTGAATTTGTCTTGTGTTGGTGTCACATACTCCAGTACATCAGTGTGGCACACAAAGCACTGTATCTCCAGGAGAAACCAAAGCTGAAACTGTGCACCAGTGCAGTATCCAAAGTACTCCACTTGCAATGGGGATGTAAGGGTCTCCAGCATTTGTTCTTTGTCCTCTTGTCTCTGAAACTGAAACTGGAAATAGCTTGGATTGCTCTACTCTTATTATCTTCCTCCCCTTTCCTGGGCTCTTTTCTGACTACTCTCATGTGATCTATTGCAGCTGGTGATCAGATTTTACGGCTACCTCACCCACTGTCCCAATTTTGCTCTTCCCCTGCTACATCCTACATGCCTGGAAAAGCATGCTAACCTGTTCCAGGACTGGCTGATGAGCCTTACTGGTGGCTGTTCCATCACTGAGCAGTGGCATTTCACCATTTGTTCTGGACTGGTCCACATGTGTCTTTAGCCACCGTGCTTTAAGATTCTCTTCCTGGATCTTGTCCCTCACCAGCTGGCCCTAGTTCTCGGGTTCCCACCTTTGACTTGAATTTCTGATCAACCTGCCTTTCTTCTATGCATCACCTCAACTTGTGGAATAATCTCCTTATTCCTGAGCATGCTTTTATCCTCTCTTTTTGGCTGGTTAATCACTCCTGTACTGCTCTAGCACAACTTCCCCAGGTGCCTTGGGAACATAGACTTGACTATGCAATATCTTTAAAGTTATTTGCTCCTACTTAAGAGGGCTTGCAAAGCAATTCTCAAAATTTCTTCAGTCCTTCCTTTTTTAAAAATCTAGCCCTTTGTCTTCTTAGCTTGGGAGATCTCTGAGCTTTGAGGACAAATAGATATTTCGTGTTTATTTCCTCATTCTGCTGCTTATTCCCAACAGTTTGCTCCAGGAGGAGCAATACTAAAATCTCATGAATGAAAAGCCTTGTTTTCTCTCAGGAAGGTATTAGTTGAGTCTGTGGCCCTTAGTATTAAGCACTGCAGCCTCTGCTTTTCTTCCACCAAGCAGATCTGGAAGACAAGCTTTTCTGCCCTTATGAAAACGATACTGCTCTCAAAGGGCATTATATTAATCTTCTTCAAGTTACTTAGTTGCCTTACAGTTCCAAGTATAGCCTGTTATCTTTAATCTTCTCCTCTCTAGCACAAAATGAATTCTCCAAACATCACTATGTTGAATGTCCCTGTGGTTTACCTTTTTGATTATTTCCCCTTGTTTCTGACTCATTTTTGCCTCTATACTACTGTTTCTTTCTCAACTGAACTTTTGTGTAAAAAGAACAACTACTTTTCTTTATAATGTAATCTCCGAAATACTGTTAGTAAGATATCCAAACACTGTACTAGTTCTTGAAAAAAGTACAGTGAAAATTGCACACAAGTGCTCCATTTTTGAAGCAGGCAGGATACCTGTGAAAAACCTGCCCTTTAAGGATGAGTCACTATATGCCTGCTCATGATTTTTTAGCAGAGCAGAGAAATTGGCTGGCTGCTTCATCAGTGATGCCACACCCAGGTTCATCCCTTGTGATACCACTGAGAAGATGCTGTCAATCAGTCCACTCTTCACAGAGCCACTACTGAGACAACAAGCACAGCTTTTTCTAGACACATCAAAGAGAAACCTTCAAATGCAAAGTTCAAGAAACAGAGAAGTACTTTACCTGGTCTTTCATGCTTTTCCCTAAATCTTTAACATCTTTCATGTTAATAGCATTCTTCCCTCCCTTCTCCTTTCCCTTCTTCTTGTTCTTCTTTTTGAACAAGCATTTCTTACAGAGACAAAAGCAGCAGGTGAGGATTAATAGGACTGCAACTATGGCTATGGCTATTAAGGCCCAAGGTGGCACTGGAAGAGAAAAAGACACACAAAAAGAAGGTGGTAAACTGTTAGTAGGGTTAAATTTAGAAGTAAGCGCATTTCTGTCACAGTTAAGCCTTTTTCAATGAAAATGCCTTGCAGAAATACCTGAGATCCTTTCTAAAATATCCTGTCATCATTTATACATTTCTCCCAACTGAGCATTTGCCCATACAATGCCAATTTAACACATCTATCTATATACAAGCCTGGAGACACATATCAAACTCACTTGCAGCTATTTTAATTCATCAACCATCTGAAAACAGTATATTCAAAATATTTACACTGCGCAATCTGTAAAATGCTCGGCACATTTAAGCAATTACTAGTTTCTTTCTTTAATTATCTCCCCAACCCACCTGGCATTGTTGCTGAATCGGGTGGAACTGACTGGAAATTTCCCCTTTCTGGAATGGTATCTGATCCAAGCAGTCAGTTCTAATGAACAGCCCTTTTCCTCTGCCCACTGCTGCACTTGACAGATTTGCAGATTCCTCGCAATAGCTGCAGGTCAAGGTCACCAGTGGAGACCGACCAAGGACAAAGGGGTGTCCAATCCATGGGCATTTGCCCTATTTGGCATCATGCCCTTAAACACTAGCAAAGTTTATATTCTCACCTACACCCTCCTATAAACAAAAGATTGTGTTACATTTTTTCATTAAGTTCAGGATTCAGGACATGGCTGAAGCATGAATAAATAAAAGAGAACATTTACTAGCATAAAATGTTCTTGTTAAAGATGAGAATTTTTGCAAAAAAGCAATTCAGATGACACAAACACAAGTACTCCAGAAGGCAATTATCTTCACACAAATCAGCTTTAATGACCACTGATTTCCAAATTTAAGCAGAACACCTGACAAAATTTTTAATCTTGTAAACTGTCATTTTCTAAAAATCTTGAAATGCACTCAGTTGGTCTGCAAGATACTCGGTGCATTACCTAAAGGTCTCTAATATGATGCAGAGCTACAGAGCAAAGGCAAAAAGCGAATCAAATTTGACATGTTTACGTCAGTGAATCACAAAAGGGAATGGACAGTATAAACAAAGAAAATTAATTGCCTAAGGAGCTAAGAGGAGTGCAAAGCACAGTCACTGGAACTTCCACTACAAATTACCAGTTCAGGAGAATGACAGAGCAGCTATACCTTCCTTACTCTATATTTAATGAACATATTTTCTAACTTTTATTCAAATAGCCCTAATGACAGATAAAAATGCAGGAGAATAGTAAACAATAATTTCTGTAGTATTTTTGTGCCTCTGGTTATTCATTAAATGCAACTGCTATAAAAGGAAAGCTGTACCATATGTAGAACAAATGAGAACTGATTACTAAACAAATGAGTGGTAAGAGACAAATGGTGAATAGATTAACAGCTGTTTATGGGATGTATTTTATGAAGTCAGCAGCAGCAATTCTGCCATTAAAGTTGCATTAGATCTGCACTTATCACAATTTATAATCTGTATTTCATGCATTAGTACTTAATTTCTTAATGTCTTCAAATCTGATGTACTACTATTTTGTAGCACAACTGACTCTTCTACATTGTTTTCACCCAGCACACATCATCTTTCACAGGAACTATGGGCTCTACTCAAATTCCGGCTTCACATGTGTACTTAGTCTGTTAGACAATTAGGACCTGAAACAGCATTTATATACCACTGTACCTAAAATAATCCACAGGACTTATGCCAAAAGGAAATGAATCATGTGCCCAAATTTATCAGCTTTTTGTTTCATTGATTTGTCATCAGTGCCTGAAGCACGAATATGGGGAGCAGCAAGATTATGGGATAGGGTTCTGCCAGCAGGATGCCACTCTGTGAGGTATGAGAAGAGGAACACAATCAACTATGAGAATCAATGGGTTGAGGAGACAGTGAATGTAGGCATCCTGCAGATGAAAAAGCTTGTGTAGGTAGTGAATTCAAGTGCCTTTGTGCTGAAAGTGTTGTATCAAGTGGTATTGTGGCACTGCTGCCTTGGTTCTCTGGAGCATGAGCAATGTAGGGTACCTTGGAGAACATTTGAAACACTTGCAGATCTCAGCTTCTTTTTTACAATGTGTTGTCTGCTCTCATCTGTTTGTAATTTAATTTCACCCAACAGCTCTTGTGATGCAACTAAATGATCATTGAATTAATATCTGGGACATCAAGAGTTATGCAGAATTCCTTACTTATCTCTTCAGAGAAAATATGCTTCCTTTTTTATGAAACAAAGCATAAGCACTAAAGTAAAAAAATTGGGGTAACAAAATCTGGACATTTACAAAATCACTGCAAAATTCAAGCTTGAAAAAACAAAAGGAATGGATTATTTTTCCCAATTGAAGTATACGATCTGTGTCAAGCAAATGGCTCATTTGAACATCGTTGTTGACAGAGATGGCCCAATCAGTGCATGCAAATAATAGATTTAAGAAAAGTGAAAAATACTTATCACTGGCTTTGAAGAGATGTTTGTTTCCTTTCAAAAGCATGATACAAATATTTTAAAACATTCATCACTTTATGTAATATTGACAAAATTTTCCAGAATTACTAAAGACTTTGAGAGTTTTTCTACTTGTGCTGCCCAATTTATGATGCTGCTAGAGGAGCCTGTAATACAGAAAAAGATAAGGTTTCAAAAGCTACTTTTCTCTAAGGTCATCTCCAGGTGGACATACTGAAGTCACTAGCCAGTCTGGAAGAGTCAAGTCTGCAGCCTTTTATTTTTAGGCTGCTGTTTACCAATTGTGACTAGTAGCTATAAAAAAATCTCAACAACAGTGTAAGAAATTTCTGTTTATGCAGTGGCTCATTTTGAAGACCTACATTGCTTAATTTCAGCTGGACTTTACCCATGCTTATACCAGATTTTCAAAGAATTATATTTTACCAGTGGACAACAGTGGGAACCTACAGTTTGAAGACCACCTCCATCTATATTATATATACCAGGTTGACCAGGCTCAGCAGTTTGAAACCTCAGGAGGTCTCTGGACATGAACCATTGAATAAAAGACCTCTGTGGTAGATGAAGTAGGTTGGGTGACTTGGAAAATGCAGATCTTGCCCCAGGGATCAAGGTGTCAGGGAGCCAGAAGCTTCTTGTACAACTTGTCTTACCGACTACCTGCACAAGGGTGTGCTTTGAAACAAGCAATATTTACCTACCCGACGAAGCAAAAGCTATTGTTTAAGGACAATTAATATGTATGTAAACTTTCTGGTGTTTCAGTGCTATTTTCTTTGTTCTACTCCTCTGGGAAAATACTGAATACTTATTTTGAAGAAGCTGTCATGAATGTCTATGTGATTTGGTGAGTCTACAAAGCTCTTAAAGACAAATCTATAAGCGGGGATTTGCTGAGTAGCAGTCAGTAAATAAGGTCTTGAATTAGTGATATTGATCAAGTCCAGAGCATGCTCTAGGACTTAGGTCAGAAATGCAGGAATGAAGCCTATTTGTAAAAGGAGAATGAAGAGAAAAAGAAACATATGGCTTACTCCTGGGCAGTAGCCAGGCACTGAGAAGATTAAGCTCTAGGAATGTGTCAAATCAAGGCACTTTGGATACCAGTTTTGCATACTTCACTCATGCTGAACGACTGCCAGACATGGATGCAGGTAAATGTGAGCTGTCTTCTCCCTCTCTGTTGCTTCCTTCCTCTAAAGCCAGACAGAGTTGTGTGTACATTGTGGGTCATTTGATGCACTTGATACATTTCACAAATAAAGCAGCTGTGATGCTCTTAGATGATCATTTTGGTTTAGGCTTAGGAGTCTTTTTACAAGGCTTATCTCCAGACCATACCCACACCTCATGCTTGTACTCGTGCTCTGCAGTGATCTGTGCAGGCACAATGGACAGAGTGGGAATATACGTTCCCAGAGGGCACCTGGTGATGCTTCAACTGCAAAAGGCAATTTGCCCACGAAAGCAAACCTAATCCAAAGCACTGCCCCTACAAACCTCAAGTCCTCAGCACTGACTGCTTAATTTCACTGACTTGCTTCTACTGAGCTACACTAGGTACAGCTTGTGTCTCAACCTGTCATTAAATCTTGGTCCTTGGAGCATGCTAGATTCAAAGGGAAGGATGAATTACTGAGTTATTCAATTTAAGAGCTACAAATTTTGTCCTTCATATAAAGACATCCTTTCTTGGCTTTACACAAAATACTTTGAGAGGTACAGGCCTTGGGTCTAAAACTGACATTTCCGTCAGATGATCTAAAATTATCAAATGCCTTGGAGGACATTTGACTACAGAGGAAAGACTTTAAGGGGGAAGTCACAAAATGTGTAACAGCATCAAAGTGCTGCAGTCTGGGAAAGGGAAAAAAATCCTTAATCCTAATGATTTTCTTCCCTTTCTGAGTGCATTGTCAGAGGATACTTTACTACCTTAGAACACAAATAGAGGGAAGGTCAATGAAGAACTGAAGAGAAGCACTGAATCAAAAAGAGACGACTCCTGTACCAAAAACACTGTTCACCAAAAATTCCCAGTTAAGCAATTAAGCAGCCCTATTTAAACTGTTACAGCAAAGGACTATCAGATGATGGCAGCTTCCATACTATTCTGCAAAAGAGGCCCATAGCATGTTTGGATTGATAAATATTAATGATCTAGATTTCAGAGAGGGCATGATGCTTAACAGGAAGCTGCAACTGCCAAATAGATGTAAGTGAAGCACATTGCTGTAATCTAAAGCTCTGGTAGCCTGAACATGGGTGCATTGGCAGCTTTAGTTTATTAAACTGTAGTTTTATCTTAGCTTTTTGCACCTACAGCTTGTAATCAGGGAGCCAATTCCATATATAGCCATATTCAGATTTTCTGTATAGAAATTCCTCAGGGACAATGCTCTGGAAATCATCATTAGAAGTTACTTACAGAAAAGGTCCTGAAACCAGGGACCCAGGTAAAAGATACCACTACCATAGCAGAAGGAATACAAAGGTGATCAACGCAAAGAAAAGAAAATGCTGATACATGGTGAAAGACAAAAACTGAAAATACATACTTGCATATACTGATTATTTCAGTACTAACATTCAGGCTTATACAGCTACATTTCCACCCCACGCATTCTTATGTGTGACCTCTTGTTTTAATAGCATGTTTGCAAAATAGTACCTTTACTTTCCTATATTTACTGCAACATTTTTTTTTCTAGTAAAGTTCACGCTGCTGCCTTTGACCCATCACTAGAAAGAACCATTACTAAATAACTTAAGGAATGCACTCCTGCTCATATTTCTCCCCTTTATTTTGTAAGTATGTGCAGTTGCATGAGATTCTTTCCGTGAATAGTTTATGGAAGTTACTGAAGCCTTAACTCTGCTAAAAGAGGTATGTTTTGACAGTGGAAGATCCCCACAAAAAATAACAGTCCATGGAAGTGCACTGAGCAGACACGTTCACTGACTGAATATACCCCTGCCTATAGCTTTTTAGACATTATCATGGAAAATTATGCAAAATTTCTATGACTTCCGTTCTTTGCAAATAAACCCACACTGAATCTAGCAGTAATCCTTGATACAGCTACAAATTTAGCCATGGTGCTTGGGCTGTTTGAGAATATGATGTGCCTACTGTATGCTCAAAATCTGGAAGTCAAAAAGCATAAAAGAACTAAGATATTTACCTGAGGGCAAAACCACATCTACTATTGTAATTTGCAAGTCATTTATATGTTTATTATTGCTGGTATTAATTCACCTTTTACAGTGTAAGAGATGCTCTGTCAAAATAAAACACAATTGCCCAGTACCATATCTTCTTCCAGAGAGTGCAACTATCTGTCTGTGTTCCTCCCTCCCTCCCTCTTTAATGTGTTTTGCTCCCTCTCTCCTCACTGCTCAGTCTCATCAGCTTCCCTGCCCCTTGTCTCTGGAGAAAGCAAGATGGAGAGTCCAGATGAGACAGGATGGTGAAGAGAGGAAGTAAAGCTGCTGAGATGTCTTCTTGAAGGAAGTACCTCACAGAGGTTGCAAAGGCCTTCAGGCTTAAATGTCGGGTTTCATTTGTATAAATATTACAATGAAAACAGCTCCTCTGTTAACCTCCCCATTCCCCTCCACCCCCATCAAAATGAGACAGAATAAGAGCAGAAGAGCGTTAGCTCAGCCCTGCGCTCTGCCAGCTCTGTCACTGTCGCTCAGGGCTGCTCTCTTGGGCTCATTTTCAGCTCAGCCAAGGCACCACCTCTTTGGTGGCCACACGGCTCCTAGGCAAGGTCCTTCCTGTGGTCTCTGGCATCTGGTTGCCCCTGCCAGCAGTGCCATGCTTCTGCAGGGATGTCAGCTCTTCTCTTACCCTTTCACAGTTCTCAGCCCTCCTGCCTGCTCCTGCTTCCCACTTCCTCCAGCAAATACATTAATTTCTTACACTGCCCTCTCTGAAAGATGATACACCACACCTGGCACACAACAACCCAGAGGAGGAACCAGCAGCCCAGCTGCCTACTGCATAGCATGTCCCTTGGGAATGACTGTAATGCTGGCCAGTGTGACAAATAAAACAGCCCCCCTTTCCAGAAAAACCTCTAGGTCACTTCATACAGAAAACAGTGCAGGCAAAGGAATGACTTCGGTGAAAGATGTTTTCTAATCCAGTAGGGTGGCTGTAGCCAGGTGAGGGTCAGTATCTTCTCCCAGGTGACCAGCGACACGATAAGGACACAGCCTCAAGCTGCACCAGGTTAGTTTAGGCTAAAAAAAAATCTTCACAGAATGAGTGGTTCAGCATTGGAATGGGCTGCACAGGGAGATGGCTGAGTCACCATCCCTGGAGGTGTTTAAAGACTTGATGAGGCACTCTGTGACATGGTTTAGCTGATAAGGTAATGTTGGGTCACCTGTCAGACTCCGTGATCTCAAACGCCTTTTCCAACCCAGTTTATTCTGTGATTCTGCAAGATAGTATTTTAAAATGATTACTCTTATCAGTTCATACATCTGTTGCCATAAAACTTTTAGAATAAAAAATGAGTTCAGGATTTAAAAAATTGCCAGAGACAGTGCTGGGGCACCCTGCGCAGCTGGGAAAGATGATGAAGGCTGGAGCCTGTAACCATACCTGGAAGACAGAGAGCTGTGCTGAATACTTTTCAAAAACTCTATGTACTAACGACAGTTGAGCCCAAATACTCCCTTGAGAAGGGACAAAATAATCCATCAGGCTAATAGTCAACTATGACAAACAAATATGTAGAAGTCTGAGATGACTGCTTTGCATCATGTGAACAATTCTGTTTTGTGACTAAAATGATGCCTTAAGTTTTAGCTTTCATATTTTTCAGATTCTGTACTGCATTAGCATGTAACTCTGAACTTCATGTAAAGTGTTAGCAAGTTCTCCTCACAGCACAGTTAGACAAAACAATATTTTTCCAGCTGGAGAAACAAGGTCATCATTGCAGCTTCATGCAAAAAAAGTATAAACAGCAAACTGAGGAGAGCAGTCTGGGAGGATGAGACTTCATAACCTGAAGCTGTAATTGGACAATTGACCCCAATATGTAAATGGACCAAAACTTATAAAAGTGCTAAAATATGTGACCTGTCATCCATCCTGTGTGTAGCCACGGCCAGGCTCTTGTACTGGCCAAGCTATATTCTTGAAAGGCCTTTTTAATAAATACCCACTTTATTCCTTTAACACTGTCTAGCTTAGTTCAAGGCAGCCTCTCAAGAAATTAAAAACACATTTTACTTTTCTTGTGATATCCTCAATATATTGCACCTCTAACCTCAAGTGATAGACTGGAGGAAAAAAAGAACAGTAAAAACAATCTGATTTGGAACTGGAACTTTCAAATGGACAAAATACTCCAGTCATATCAATCCCAGGACTCAAAAAATCAAGAGAATTAAGCCTCAAAAATAATTAAACTGATGGGAAAAATGAATTATGCTTATATATGTTTGATTTTCCTGCTTATTCTTTCTTGCTACACATCTTTGATTTCACTGTATGCAATGAACACTAGTCTTACACATCCTTTCAGTTTTTGAACATTTGGATAGATTGTATCACATTTTCCAGGTTTGTCCTGCAAACATGACAGTTGGCCATGTATTTCAGTTTTGGAAAGAGGAATCACATTTCTTACATTTTAGAATTAGCCATGCATACTACCTATGAATATTATAAATTCCCACATTAAGTATGAACTCCACTGTCAAGGAAGAAAGAAGTAATTTGCATACCTTTTAAATAAAATACTATACAGGGATAAAATCCTTTAAAAGAGGAACAGATGTATGAATTCTGACAAGATGAACTTATAGAAACTCTGTGTGTTTGCCAATGCTCTGTTAACATATACAATCTTAATACAGGATGCACACATTATTACACAATGACTTAGGATTTAAAGGACAACAGCTACTATTAAAAGATAACAAACACTGGAGTAATTCCAGTGAACATCAATTTCCCAGTGAAAGTATTTTGTTCTGGTATTTCATATTAATTTAAAAGTTCTCAAATAGAAACAGCTCATATATAGCAATTTTCACCAGCAGATCACAAAGTGCCTTATAAAGAAGGTAGGTATCTGAACTTCCAAGATGGAGACACTCATACATACAAAATAAATTTACTTTGGTTAGAACACAGAAAACAGTGTGGGAGCATCAGAGCAGCAAAGTTCATGTCAAATGCAGGTCCTACGCACCCACCCACAAGTGCAGGGAGCTAAGGGCTGGAGTATGTCGTGCACATGGTGCAAGCAAGGGCCTGGGGTGCAGTGGCAACCTTGAATACCACCAGAGGAGGCACCCCCAGTGCCACCCTGGGGTGCATGCACACTGCTTGGGGCCCTGGTAACACAGAGGCAACACAAACTCACAGCCAGAAGGAACCCCTTTAGCACACCAAATCATTAACATGGTGTGCTGCGTGAGACAGCAGAACCATGCACGCATCAGAGGTGCCCTGCATCCTTGCATCAGGCCTCTTAAGGTTGTAATCTTTCCCACACATCTCACTGGCACCTCAGCTACTGCCATGCCAGGAGCCTTGCTCAGCCCTTAGAGTATCTATTTCTCTCTGCTTCTCCCAAGCAGCAAATCAGAGTACCACTGCCAGATTTTCTCCATGGATGTTTCATACAAAAGAGTGATGCTGCTGAGGACAGGAACATGGCACTTCCTACCCTGGTGTGAAACAGTTACTATCTGTAGGGTACTTACTGTGCCACAGAGGATTTCATGATGTGCCCTCATCCAAAAATGTTCCAGTCTTGTGGAAGCCTTTAAAACCTTAAAACTTAATTTTATCATTATACATCTGCAGCACAAACAAAGAGTCTTGAGTTTAATTTGTCATTCTCTGCTACTGTGGTGCATTAACCCTGGATAGATTCCAGGTGCCTGCCAAAGCTGCTCTATCCCTCCTCTTCTCAGCTGGACAGAGGAAAGTAAATATCACTGAAGTCTTGGGTCAAGATAAGGACGTGGAAAGATCACTCACCCATTACTGTTGTAAAACACACTCAGCTTGGGGAAATTAGCTTAATTTATTACCAATCAAGTAAGGCGTGAGAAATAAACCCAAATACTAAAATACCTTCCCTCCACCCCTCCCTTCTTCTTGGGATAGACATTTCTCCTAACATTCTCTACCTTTTCCTCCTCAATGATGCAGGGGGACAGAGAATGGGGTTTGCAGTCTGTCTGTCACATGTCTCTACCCCTCCTTACCACTCCTAGAGGGGGAGAACTCCTCACACTTCCCTTGCTTCAGCGCGGGGTCCCTGCCATGGGAGACAGTCCTCCACAACCTTCTCCAATATGTGTGCTTCCTACAGGCTGCAGTTGTTTACAGCCTGCTTCAGCATGGTCCCCCCTCAGGGTGTAATCCTTCAGGAACACACCGCTCTGGTGTGGGACCTCCATGGGGTCACCTGTTCTGCCAGCAGACCTGCTCACTGCAGGCTTTGTTCCTCACAGGGTCACAGGTCTTGCCAGGAGCCTGCTGAAACCTGAGCTTCCCATGGGGTCACAATGTCCTTCAGGCCTTCAACTCCTCCAGTGTGGGGTCCTCCACAGGCTGCACGTGAACTCTGCATTCCTGTGGACTTCCAGGGGCTGAAGGGTCACATCCTGCCCCACCAGAAGCTGCACCATGGGCTGCAGGAGAATCTGTGCTCCAGTGCCTGGAGCACCTCTTCCCCTCTACCTTGACCTCAGGGTCTACTTCTTACTTGAAGCTTTAGAAAATAATTTAGAAAATAATTTTTCTTTCCTGATTGCCATTTTATTATCCAGACAGCCATACTATAACCAGAATCCATACAGTCAGATGAAGCACTGAATTATGGGATACTACAGAGTAAACAGAATTCCATCCTCATACACACCAAACCCATGAGCCTGCCCATTGAAACAGGTCCGCTGCTCCTTAACCTTGTTGCGAAATCAGATTTCAATTTCCCACCTCATTAAAAAATCTGGTGAAATTCTCAGCGAAATTTACTGCCTCTCCATGTGAAATCAGGTCAAATGTAAAAATATAAAGTACTTTTATTTTGCAAACAATCAAATTCTCTTCACAAAGGTACGACAGCCTTTCTTTTAGAACTATATCTGTTGCCTCTATCCATTACACAGCCCAGGAGAGCTATAGTACTGACTTTGAACAAATACTAAGCAGGTTCTTATGTCTGTTTTTATCCAGCCCTTGAAAAGGCCTGTGATGAACTTGTTTCTTTCTGAAAAGTAAGATAAAGACAGATTAAAACGACTCTTCTACAGCCTAGAATTTAATATAGAGATATATATGCATCGTACATGCCCTCTGCTCATCAAAGAAACAGATGCATTCTGCAGTTATGGATTTTGGGAGCAGTTAATTTCAAAAATTTATTAATACTTTCAGACATAAAAGCCTTTGTTGGTGTTTTTCTTTTGTTTTCAAATTGGTTCAACAGGAAGTATTCACATACTTTAGTAAACAGTGAGAAAGACCACTTTTTAATAGGCTGGGGACCTTCTAAATATCTTCAGTGTCCGAAATGATTTACCAAAAATTAATTGCACGGCTGTAGTAGTGATAAATCAATTATAAAAACAATCAAGGAGTGAAGAAAACCAATCTCCTTTCAGAGAGAATTATGTTAGTACAAATGCAGTACATAGGCAACAATTGACCATATAAGAAGCCGTATTTCCTTCTGTGACAAGAATGTCTCTCAAAAAGCTATTTCTTCCACTGTAGTGTATGCTCAGTATGCTCAGTAAAATTAACCAAATATCTGCATTTTTCTATCTAGTATTTTATATGTAGAGCTAAAACTTTGAACAAGATTCTTTCATTAAATATTATAATTATTAATAGACATTCATTTGTATGTGGGTAGTGCCTACAGGCACTGACTCAGAAAAAAAGCCTCACCAGATCAGACACTGCACACAGATTAAATAAAAGGACAATCTTGCCTGAGAGGCTTTTTAGTGTAAGGTCCCAAGCTTGTGTGGTGGGCACGTTTCCATCTTGCTCTGACTGCTCACAAGAGCTGTGGCCTTGCCCAACCATCAGCCTACAAGAATACACCAGACATGCCCACCGCCAGATCCAGGGTGTCCAAGCACATCACAGAGTTCCCCTGTGCATGGCCCTTGCTAAACAGCCCCTCTATCTTCTCAACAAGATCCTCCTAGGATCCTGTCCACGTAGGACATGAATGCCCTCTTTCTGAAGGGAGCCCACCCAGACAGCTTGGCAGCTCTGTATCTCACCAGTGGCCAAGCTTGTGGCTGTGGCTGGGCCCTGAAACAATGGACACAGGAAACAAAGCAGCTCTCTTTGCCAGGACCCTCCAAAAGAAGTGCCTCAGCTGATTGTGCTACTGCAATTTGCCCCAGGTAAGACTATATAGTCTTGTCGACATTTTTTCAGAAATGGTTGTATGACAAGCACTTTCACACTGAACTTCAAGTGATAGATTAAATTCCCTGTCCCTAGTCACCATGACTGAAACACCATACACAGTTCATCACTTTTGTTTATGGGCTGTCTGTAATACCAACATTAGTCCTATAATATTTAGGAGCCACTGTTGCAGGTACAATTAGCACGAGCCACACACACGTTCATGGGGATGATCACTAAGATGCACTTTTTGGTTCAGCGCCCTCTCAAACCTGAATGCAACTGGGTGCTAAGACTGCCAGGTAATCGTGGTCTTGGTGCATGGCCAGCAATGCCTGAGGTGCACCATACACAGGCAAGAGCTCAGACCACGTATCAGTCACAGAAAGAGGGAGAGTGGAGCTCTGGAGCTGCGACTGAGCTATTCCACCACAGCAGAACTAAGCAACGCTGGCTGTGGTATGTATGCATTTTTCCAAGGGACATCAGACTGTACATCAACACCATAAATCATGCAGAGGTATGCAGGAGTGAATTCCTGGCAGGCACCCTGCTCACCTCATGGACATGACACTGGTTCATGAGACTGGGGGCACAATGCTGTGGACTCTGCTGCCCTGGTTTATGGTGTGTGCCTGGCTGATCAGGGCAGCTGGGCCATCTGTTCTGCAGTGTGGTCTGCCAGACTGCCTGGGGCTGTGTGCTGAAGGACTCAATGGTCCCAGGCTGGTGCCCCAGGCATTCAAACTAAAATTTTTTCATGACCTCTAGCTATTAAGCAGAGGTTCTGCTTGGGATATTTATACCAGTTTCGCAAATTTTGAGAGAAGAGGTACCAACAGACCAGCTATCCTAGGCCTCATCCCAGTTCTGGGATGGAAAGACAAACCCATTCTTGTGTCACACCTCACCTCTGCTTCAAAAAAGCACCACAGAAGACAAATCCCTTTGCTCCTTCCCTGCCAAGATAAACCTGCCAAGAAAGCACCACTGCTACAAATGCCCACAACAGCTTTTGCAGCTGTCCGCTCTATGCCACCAGCACACAGCTATCACCATGATGTGTGTAAGAATACTTATAAACATACAGTTTTGTGGAATCTGCACATTATTAGACACACTGCTATATACAGAAAAATGAAATTTAATCTAGTTATTCACAGACTGGATACAAATCAAATTCCTCAGACAAAATGTTTTCACCTGCTATTTGTAAAAGAGCAGGCTGTGACCTTTCTTTCTCTTTTATGTGCTCAGTTTCATTTTAAAAGACTGAAATAAAGAATCTAAACATGGATTGGGCCCTTGCCTTGTATTATGACCTCCGTTATTTTGCAAGAAGCTATCAAGGTTGCAAGCTTTTATAAGCAGTGGCCTTTGTCAGAAAAAATCTATTTTCAAGGTATGGTTAAGGTTAGTAGCCATGTTGCTTTTCTTTTTCAGAAGCTCATTTAGCAGCACAATTATGATGAGGATAATGATGATTGATAACTAACTTGTGTCTTTTTGCACAAAAAGCACCATTCCTGAGTGGATAACCATAAATGCTGTAATGATCATTAACGTTGTTGCAGGAACCACTGCCAAAGTGATAAATAGATTTGGTTTACATTAGCCACCAGTCTAAAAGCATCATTTGACCTCATTAATCGATCTAATAAAATCTGGAGTCATGCTCCATAAGAAGGAAGACTGCCCTTTTTAGAACAAGAACTCCACGGCTTTTTTTCTGATCTCCATAAATGTAAGAGCTGAAATTTTGTACCATTGTAAGGTCACAATGCTCTTCAAAACACTCAGTGCAAATTCTGGCCATTCAAGTTTGTTTTACTTGCTCAGTCTGGAAGAAATTTAAACTGTTCCTGGGGAGACACTAAAAGATACCTCTACAACACTGGTGAATCTGCATTTCTTGGAAAAGTGGTCAGTTTGCTGAAGGAACTAAGGACACATTTATGCATAAAGGTCTTTAAATTTCATGTTAGTACACTGAAATTGCCTCAATATTATATGGTTGATGTATAGATACAGCATTTTAGATCCATGAAAAGACAAAGCTGCAGACTGCATTTGATGCCTTAATCCACATTTTCCATATGCTACAGTTCCTTTTTTAATTCCTCTTTACTTCTCTAAGGTACACTTCTAACACACTCCTCACTGCTGCTGTACTTCTCACTTTGCCTACCTAGCAATGTTAGAAGTTCAGCTTGCCTGGAATATATTTTCTTTCATACTGTGCTTTAGCCTTCTGCTAATTAGCCTAAGTAATTAGTTTACATGAGCTCTAGTCAGGCCTCATATTCAGCTGGGCCATGATAGTGTGTTATAACTATTACAGCTGTAACCCAAAGTGATAGTTTTAGTTTCACATTCAGATGACGGGAATCTGAAAGAAGCCTGGGAAAGTCTGTTTTATAGCTCACATATCATCCTGAGGGACAGCACAATATGTTCTTGTACAGCGTGAATGAATAGAGCTAGTTTGTACCACTACTTTTGTTGTGGACTTGTCAAGTGAGAACAACTATCAGTGTGTCACTTCAGAGAGCAACTCTCTCTAAAAGTCTCACCAAATAATTTTGATCACTCTTAAAAAAAACCCCACATGTAAAGTAGAGGGTGAAGTATGACTATGCAAAGGACAGCAGAGGAATCATGAAAAAGATGACTTTTCTTCAACTTCTGCATTTTATTTGGTGATCGTGCTGATTCTAAAATTCAGCAATATTGATAATGGGAACCAGAAATCCGTTCTCCCCTCTGATTTTGGCCTATGGTTTGAATTATTTCCTACATAATGCCATAACTTATAGCATAAGTTAGAAGTGCTGTCATAAATTAAAGCTTCTGGCTGGATGAAGGAATTTAATCTAAGTCTCTCTATTTCCTGGAGGAACCCTCCAACAATAAGATCATTATATAAAGTTTATATATATTAAGAGTGGTGAGCTGTGCTACCAGTTTAATATCAGAAGACCCAGCCTTGTTTTACTCCTACCCTCATTCACTCAAAACAAGGACTGTAGGTATCTGTCCTTCAAAGGGATATTTTAATTCCCCACTGTTAAGTGGACAGGTGAACCAACCTGCTGCTCTTAGACATGTGTTAGGGACTTCAGATGAAAAACCTCCAATTTAAATCCCTGCACCTGGCTTGCTGCTAGACAGCCAGCCTGGGAGGCTTTTCATTGTTCTGAGACCCCACGACTCCCACCTGTGCTGAGTCTGAAGGCCAGCCATGTAATACTAAATGCAGGCTGTAAGGTTTTCTCAAATTATGTCAGTCATTCTGCCTGGATATGATAGAAATAAATGAATTCCCTCTCCCAGTACCAAACTCCACCTTTGATTATCTGCATTAGGTGTCAGTTTTGCCTTATGCTGCCCAAATGAAGAGCAGACACATTCTGGGCACTCACAACCCTTATGGGATCTAGCTGTACAAGCTCAGTTCACAGAAGGAGCATCCTTTCCTCCTTCCTATCAACCCTGACTGTGCTCAGCACAGATTGATCCTACAAGTATGTCCAGACCAGATTTTTTGCACTAAGTGAAGCATTCCTGTAGGGGCACATTGAAACCTCAGAGCTGATATATCCCGGGTTCTTCTAATTGGGAAGAGAATAGGGAATGGAACCATATGCCAGGTCTGAAAGTCAATTATTAGACATTCTTGTTTGATTTTGCCACAGAAAACACTCATTAGGGTCTGACTAACATTCTATACTAGACTTGAATCTACAGTCCTCTGGTTGATATCACTCCGTGTTCACTGCTTATCTTTGCATTGCTTTCTGAATGATTTGTTAGTTGCATAATCAGAGGATAGTGTCATGTTCCTTTTAAAAACAGGAAGCCAGTAGGCTTAAAGATCACAAAGAATGCCACAAAGCGCAGAGAGCAATGAATTGAACACCACACCCTGTGTACAGTCCTCTCCTGAGATTTGTATACATTTAATTACAAAATAAATTTTTCACTCTAGTAATATTTTGCTCCAGTATTTACAGCCAACCTTAGCAGCTGCTCTTGATGAACTCATTTTCTTACCGCTATTTAAAGCCACTGCATCTCCTCATTTTCAAGAGTTCATCCTGCTTACTAAAATCATTTAATTAAACCCTATTCTTCTTAGTAGATTAATTTCATTGCTGCTAATTAAAGAGACTGGAAAAAAATCATCAAATCGCAACATTAAAAGCACACAGCAGAATTCTTGCTACTGTCTCTATGTAAAAACATTTTTAATGGTTCTGAAGTGATTAACCTGTGGTTTGGCCAGAAAGAGAAGAAAAAAAAAAACAAAACTAGAAAGGAATGCCAGGGAAGGCCTAGGAAAAATAATCATTCCTGGAATTAAAAATCAGTCTGCTGAAAGCAAGGTTGTGTTTCTGATGACTTCTGTCCAATGAGTTTTCTGTCCCAGGTTTCCAATTCCTCTGGTGAGTACTCTGCCATTAACTAAAGAAGCTCTGTGTAATAAGAATTTTGCAATAGCTGATCAACCATTCTTTCAAATGTATCGCACCACCAGTAATGAACAATTAATCCTCCGCCTCCTCAGAACTGAGTTAAGCTTGGAACAGAAAGGGAAAGGCAGCAAAAGAAAATACTCTGTGAAGCATGAAGAAATTAAAATAAAAAGATGATAAAGAAAATAAACATTAATGGTAGATGAGCAATCAATAAAGTCCAAACCTTGCAAAGATTGCCTTGGAAACTAAGTGCTCTAAAGGAATTCAAATAAGTATAAATGGAATCTCAGAAAGATTTATTTAAGAGTGAATTAATTATTCAGTGAATTTTCCCTTTTTCCTTACATGATTGTCTCTTAGGCTACTTCATTTTCTACATAAGGTGCCACAGGACAATATATATGTTCTTCCATAGTCATTATTCCAGCAAGCAAAATGTTAACACATTTAAATTAATGCAAATGAGATAGTGGTTTGTTATTGGCTGAAAGTGCTTCAAAAAAGATTAACAGTGATACACAGATGCAACTTTACATCTGCAGTCTAATTAAAACTAATCTAATTAAATATGGTGCATCTGCAAAGCTGCTTGAGCACTGCAGAGAACACACAGAATTCCTTTTATAGTTGGACAGAGCTTCCAAGAGCCAGTGTGTCTGCCATTTCACTTCATTTGGAACCACTTTAATAGCAGGTGAGTAATCAGCAAATAAATTCTCCATGGCTGCTTTGGAATAGCTCACTCAGAGACGCAGTGATAATGTATCCATAGATACATTATCCATAATGTATCCACAACAGCAATGGAGGCCACACGGAGGCAATGTACTTTCATTATGCAAAACGATACAGCTGGAAAAAAGAAAAAAGCTTGAAGCCCTAAGTCATCCTTTAGACTCACTTATTAAGGAAGAATTCTACAAAAATATACTTTTGCAAATGTGTTACATTACTGATGTGAGTTGTTCACAGCAAAATCGGGCATCATCAACACTTTGTCCTGTCTAGCAATTCCTTTTAAAATGTTATTTTCCCCTGGCAAATAAACATTCCACAGACATTGTATTCAGTACGAAAACATAATGCTCTCAACTGAAATTCCACCATAACCTATTCTAGCACTGAAGTCTAAAATGGCAACAAGGTAATAAAATAATGTCTTCCCCTCTCAAAAAATTCAAGTAAGAAATCTCATGATGGAAAACTGTCTTAAAATGTATAAACCAGCTACAGTCACAGGAAAAAAGGTCAAAGGAGGACAAATCCTGATGAAAGGAAATTGTCATCACAACAGACTTCTATAAGGTATTCTAGTAGGAAAAAATACTCTGCATTCCCACCTTAGGGAAATAGATAATATAGATAATAGAGAACTCTATTGACCTATTACAACCTTAAGTAACTATGTCCATTGAAAGCCAAAGAGAGAAATAGTGCTTGGCAGGAATCTGAATCCATGCATAGTAAAGAGGCTCTCCAGATCTCATAGTTTTTCCTCTTTAATCCTTTTTCAAGGCTTACCAGATTACCAAAATGTCAAATATCCATATTAATATCCATGAAATGTTGAATTCCAATATGTCCTTCACTCTGTGGGACAGGCATGGCTCTATATTCCTGGACAGTTCTCCGTATCAGGCCACATTTTGTGTTAGAACAGATTAATGAGAGGAATGAGAGCATGCCAAATCTGTACTGTGGATATGACCCTCTCCTAGAGGTCAGCAAATGAATCTTCCAACCATTTTAGATGAAATATTCACTGTGTGAAAAATGAAAACAGGCTTGACAGCAGAGCTCTGAAGACTTCTTTCCTTGGCTGGAACCCTACACAGTGAGCTCTTTACCCCATATTAGCCAGGGGCTAAGCCACTTCTCCCACAGAACAGTGTTTTTGAGTCCCTGGCTCTCCCATGGAGGATTTCTGTGTCAACCTCAGCAAGACAGATGAGTAACGCATTCTCCATGCAGTCTAACCTTCAGGCTATAGGCTCTCTCTCTTCTCTGTGAGGTGAAATACACGGATTTCAAGTTGTTTAGTCTAAGATGCAAGCCACGTCCTTCCTCATGTCTTGGCAGTGCCTTAGCAACTATTCCTATTACAAAGTAGAATTGGTGACAGCATTTGGCATTTTTCCTTTTCCTTCAGCCCCACTGGAGTCCCACTAGCTTCAAGGATGAAAATATAGCCTTCAAGTTAAAGAGCAATAGACATGACAGGTAAATCCCATAGTGAAAATTGATTTTGCTGTTTGAAAAAACATACATAGAGGGCTTTGTTAGGAAAAAGAAATCATAAATGACGAAAAGTCTCCAAAAAGGCCCATTAAAGTAATTTTCTTTGCTGCCTGGTAAGTAGAGCTGCAATTTGAGTCCTTTCATTTATAAATAGTTACATTAATTTCAGCAAAACTATGCTGAACAATGTTTGTAGGATTACATCTTGAGAACTTACTAATACACAGGGAAAAAGCACTGCATGTTGGTGTGAGCATTCCTTTAACCTATGAAAGATAAGTATGGTGATTTATAGAAAAGGGATACTTTGCTAAGTCATAATTAATTTTCAGACTGAAATTGGTAATCCAATAGTAATTTTCATGGTATTTTTCTATGTCCCAGTGTGAAATTTACTCCATTTTAGCAGCTTGCAAAAGGCATTTTTCACCACACAAAACCTGCATTAAGGTGAGGCTTGTGTCGCACAGGTTGTCACTGAGGCCCATGCAACAGAATGAATTCCCCTGTGTGAATATGTGCACTGAAGGTTAGCAGCACCATGCACTACACTAAAAGTCCTCAGGATAACAGACACGTCTAAAATAAAGAGGGTTTTTTCTCCTCCTAAATATATAATATGAAGAGAAGTTGAAAATAAAAAGCTTAACTTAATACAAGGGAAATTTTATTCTGATCTAGATTTTCTTATGTATTTCATAATGTATCTTGATGTATTGCACCAGTGAGGCCACACCTAAGGAACTGTGTTCCTTTTTGAGTCCCTTGCTTCAAGTCTAGTAAGACTCAAAGGGTGCTGGAGAGAAGGGGAACAAGGTTGCTCAAGGGTCTGGAACACAAGTCCTGTGAGGAGTGGCTGAGGGAGCTGGGGTTGTTCAGTCTGCAGGAAAGGAGGCTCAGGAGAGACCCCATCACTTTCTACAACCACCTGAAAGGAGGCTGCAGCCAGGTGAAAGTTGGTCTCTTCTCCCAGGTTACCAGAATGGGGCAAGAGAAAATGGCCTCAAGCTGAGCCAGGGGAGGTTCAGGACATCAAGAAGAATTTCTTCATTGAAAGGGTTGTCCATTGGAAGAGGCTGTGCAGGGAGGTGGTGGAGTCACCAACCCTGGAAGTCTTTAGGAAACAACCTGGCACTTAGTGCTATGGTTTAGTTGACAAGATGGAGATTGGTCAAAGGTTGGAGTTGATGATCCTAGAGTCCTTTCCAGCCTAAACGACTCTGTGATTTGGTGATTTTATCATGGTATCATACATGGCCTAAGGAACGGAAAGAGAACTGTCAAATACTTTATTACTTTAAAATACATAATTTTATATATTTTAAATGGTTTTATATATTTTTGTATATTTTGATTTCAGTGCAATTTGGTGCTTTTAGAATATGGTACATACATATGGTGTAACTACGTCACATTAAGGACATTGCATTTACTTTTTTACTCTTTTAATGCATTATTAAGTTTACCAGTTAGCCATTATTTATTATTTTTATTATCTTTACTTTTATTCTTGTACCACTTTGATCTCACATTTCTCTTTTGGTCACTCAGTGTACCGTATTCGTAAGACAATGCTTTTATAATATATGAAGGCTTTATCATGAGTTCAGCCACCTGCAAATTGTCTTTAAATCAGCAGAGTTTTAAGCTACCCCAAATATAGAAAGGTAATTTATATATGGTAAAAAACAGTAAAGACACAAGATACAGCAAGATAGAGATTTTGTTTAAAAACAACATAGGACATCTGATGTAAAATTTCTTACTTCTAGAGTTCAAGTCAGCTATACTGGTGAGCACCACACTTAATAAAATTTGAATATTAACCTTGTGCTGACTTTCCAATTATTTTAATAACCAAAGAATGAAGCAAAATAATACCGTCTTGCCAAAATTATCTCAGAAAGAAATCTACCAAAATTTACCTTACTTTCTGATTGCTGACATTAGCATATTACTCTACCATACAGCAAAATTAGGGTTTGTTGGGTGAAATCTCGAAAAGGGTTTCCAGAAACCAGAAGATAACTTCTGCTTATTTTGAGTTGACTCTTTCCAGTATGACTTGTCACAGACTCCTGGATCAGCTAGGTGATGGGTTGCCTGTCCTTGAGCTGAGGGAAAGGAAGTCCTCACTAATATTCCTTTCCAGTGCAGCTTCAGAGCCAAATCTGTGCCTACATACAGGAACATTATACTATATGGGAAGTGCAGTTGGCAGAGGTAAAAAGAGGCTGATAGATTTTATTGTTATGGAGAAAAAATAGTCCTTTAATAAAGACAAAGTTTTTGTCTCTGTCACCTGCAATAGGCAGTGCTTCTGGAAGGTAGTATTTTTTTTCTACTGTGACTAGTATTAAATCCATCTCAAATCATAAATAATTTATGCTGGCAGTGTTGTCCCAGGAGAGACCACTAATGTAAGCAAAGCTAGTTATATTTATTCAGGCACATCATGGTAGAGGTGACACTTGATAAAAGAATAAATCCTTCCCTGGAGCAAAACTAAATGCCATTTACCTCACTGCCAATGGCTCAGAGATCTAGTATCTCTGCAGTGGTTTCCAAAAACTCAACCACTGAAGAGATCAAAACACCACCCCAAAATAAACCTTATTAAAGAACTCTTTAGTCCTAGTATTTTAACTATGGCAAACATGAAGACTGTATTTTTTGATCAGTAGCCCTTTTATCCCTTCATGAAAGCAGGCTCTGACAGACATGCCCCCAACAAGTGGCTAGGAGTTATTTAATTGGCCTCACATGCCTTCAAGTTGAGCCAGCTCCTGCCCAGGAACAACCTCCTGTGAGCCAGCACCGCAACCAATTTTCCTTTGGCTTCTCTCTAAACTTGGCAATGCTGCGATTTATCCTGGCTTGTCTCAATTGTTGATCCTTATCTGAGGTCACACACAATTTTCCTGACTGCCACTGACATTGCAGGGTCATACACAACACACTTTCTGTCTCTCCTTCTAAAAATGTTTCTTGTCCAACTAGTAGTGCAACTAGCAGCATCCCTGCTTGAGCAGGGATGTGAGATTTCTAGATCATGGTTCAGTGCAGGAGCATTCAGCATATTCAAGGAATAAAAGAACTAACCCTTCCAGGAATCCTCTTAGTCTCAAGCAAAAAAATAACTAGTCCTTTCCTTATAACTTCTGTACATTTCTTTTTATTATAACTTCTGTACATTAGTCCTGAAGCTACTAAAAAATACACATCAATATTCAATTTGCTTTGCTACAGTGTTAGCTGAAAGCTTTCCAGGCCTTCTTAGCAAGCTTTGTGTGAAGTAGAGGGAAAAGTAGACAAATATTGGTTTACATTTATTCTTTTTCATCAAAAGTATCTTATGGCAGACAGCCTAGAAAGCACAGCATTGTCAAGGAAGCCTTAAGCCTCTCAGCCATATGTCAAAAAACATTTCTCCTTCTTCCCCCTGTATTGGTATTCTCCACAGAAATCACAGGCAAATCTGTGCCTTTTTTTCTGGAGAGGCAGGAGGTGTAAATGAGATGAGAAGATGCTGTGTGATAAGTGAATCAGGAAAAAGGAAGGAAAAGAGGCAGTAGATGAAAGACACTGAGAAGAACTGGAGATGTAAGTCACAAATTGCTTATCATTTACTTTCAGACCACAGATGTGACCTCTAATGCTTACAAGTCATAAATCCCGTCAACAAGCTCTGCAATAGTTATTTTCAGAGTATCAGACATATTGATGTGGAGATTGTGAAGACATACACTGACTGTCACTAACGGTTACCTGTCCAGTGGAAGCAAATGCTGCACCTTCTTGGAGATATCACTGATAATTACTTTTCCTTAGAAAAGGCAATTTTACATTCACCTAGCATCAGGACAGGAGCAGAGATATTTTATAGCTCTCAGTACTCTATTCCCAAAATGTCCATACAAACGCTTTATTTTCTTTGCCTCATAAAATATTGTGGGAAAGCAGGGAATATCAGCATTGCTTTGCTGTATCAGGAGTTCACTGACACTTCAGTCTGCTATTGGCTCCCAACTTATATGATGACAATGCTGTATGAGTAACAAACTTCTGTAACAAAACATCCTGACAATTTAGGTCTCTTAAGTTATGTCTGGGAAGTGGATGGCAAGGCCACACCCCAACAATATTTGTTTACTTTAGTCCTGTGTTGATGTAATTATATTACAGCTTGTCTTCACCTCTTACAAAAACTATACCAAAGTAAAATCAGCTTTGAAACAGAGAGGCATCTGCCAATTTATGAAAAGTGATCCATCTCAGCATGCAGCACTGACACAAAGTATGCTCCTAACACTTTGATTCCCCTGGTACCAGGGCGAAGGTACAGAAGTCTGCCCAAACAGAGGCACTATCAGTACTGTTGGAGGCAATCCCATAATTTTTTCTGCAAGCACCAAAGCACTGCTGGGGTTCAGTCAGTGAAAAAATCTTGAACCCTGTAAAAGTGTGATGCTGACTTTGAAATGCTTCTTAGTGCCACTCAGTGCTGAAAGGAGGAAGGAATTAATGAAGCATCACATCCACTCCCTGCTCATTGCTACAGAACTCCAGTACATCCACCAAAGGACTGAACTGAGCAACTGAACACTCATGATGACCTAAACGCAGAAGGAAGCTAAACAACATCATCTGCCAATATCCTGGATCCCTCTCAGGCACAGAAAGTGGCACCGTGGTGGCCTGCTTCCCCCTGAGCCAGTAATGCTGGGGAACAGCAGTGGTGACATGCTGATGCAAGGGCTGCTGTACTTTAGGGGAAACATAAAACGAACATCTCAGCTTTTTTGGTGATGAGAGATCCCCTGGGATTTTCCCTAAAGGATTGTAATGCCTTGCAGCCCCATCCAACTCTCATTAAACTAAATAGAAACAACCTCAATCACATCTGTGGAAATTGGATGTTTGCTGGGTTGGCTCAAGTCCCAAGTGAGGTAATTACATTCTTCCAACGGCTTCCATTGGAAAATTTCAGTGTGTGTGTGTCCCCTTCCCAAATGATCTCAAAGTAGTACTTTACTGATCCTTTAAACTAAACAACTGCCCTAAATGTTCTTTTTTTGACAACAATCATGAAAATATGTGCTGTGGTAATAGGCCATGTGAAAAGTGGGTACAACTCTCAGCAAGCAGCCCACTAAAATCAAATGGAAGGTAAAAGATTTACACTGGTATTTATGAAGGTCTGAAAAGAAATTTGTTGCTACCACTATATGTGTGTGTGACACGTCTCTAAAATTATATTACTTATAGAGTTACTAACTTTTAATCAAATAAATATTTTATACTAAAATAACCACAGCAAAAGTAAAAATAATTTACATTAAAATAAGAATCAATGTAGCAGGTAAATTACAGAATCCATTAGAAATGTTATTTACAATTTTGATCCTCCAAACCACTTGTGTGTAACACATTTAATTTGATGCACCATTCAGGAGCTTAAAGGTTAGTACACTTTACCAGACGAAACCTTTTGAGATTCTAAAACCCACTGTGTAGCATTTCAATACCTCAACTCAGCCTGCATACCCATGCTACACTTACTGGCTGGATCTATCAAGTAAGAACGTAATCCTATTGTCTTTTACGTTATTGACAGGAGAGGTGCAGGTCAGTCCAGAAAAAAGACTGGAAAACAAGAAAAAATTTGTTCACCAATTTGCAGTTGTGCTGCACTACAGGGTTCAGCTAGCTTTGCTATGCCTTTAGGGATTTGGTATTACTAATTATTTTATGTAATTGGGACACAATTTAGGAGTTTGGCTGATGGTTTTTAAAGAGGATATATTTTCTATTCTTTTTGCAACAGGAATTACCAGGATAAATATTTGTTTCAAGAGAATAAAATGCTTCTTGTCATTATCATGACAAAATCACAGACAGTTTTCTGAGATGCAGTAGTGATGCTGGACAGATCTGTACATTCTGCAGAATCAAAGCCCAGCTGTCAGTAGGTTCCTAACAAAAATGAGCTGTTGAAAATCAAGAATGTTGCACAGTTTAAACACTTCAGTTCACGCATTAACTGAATAGAGAGAAATTGTCGTAATTAGTTTCTCTTTTCCATTTGTCTCTTCCTATAGATATTCCTCCTGCATGCCTATATTTATATAAAGAAGAGCATGGTGCAGGAATATTTTTGTACTATACAGTCATTGTTAAATAAATGCACAGCTGTTTCAGGATAGTCAAGTCAATGTTGACATTTCTTCATGCTGTGTTATTGCTATGCCCTGACTTCAGGGAGTGTTTTTTGTCCATTGGTCCTCTCCACCCATTGTCCTGGCCGCCTCACTGTCCTAAGACTTAAAACTCAACAAAAAATATTTTATGAGACAAGCAAATTTAGAAACTGGTATTCTGGAATAGTTTCTTAAAAAGTGATCACTATCACTGACTTGTAAGGTAAAATGCTATGCTAGGGTGAAATTTAAGAATAGTAAGCTTGCCTTATCTTTGTCTGTCCTCCTTCCCCTGCTCATGGTGCAAGTAAATTTGTACCCATGGCATATACGAACAAACAGACAAACAAACAATTCCAGGGTTGAGACCTGAAATGCCATATTCCAGCCTAAAGCACATGCTTGATGAAAATTGAGTCCTGAGGTCTTAGGAAACATGATAAAATAGCTATTTTGGGAGGAAATGTGAGTTTGATACCTAAAGAATAAAAAAGACTGAATTCTGGGTTAGCAAATTTTTGCTTGTGATGATTTTTCTTGTGAGTTCTGGCTAGGAGAAAAATGTTAATAAATACATAAATGAAAGAATACAGAAGGAAAACAGAAAATCCACTGAAATCTGGTAAGGAAGAAAGGACCATAAAAACACCTATGAGAAAGGTGTAAAATTATTGAACATTGTTAACTATGTGAAGAATGAGTTTCCTCTCTAAAACTGGTTCCAGTAAAAAAAAAAAGCTGATGCCTGTCCTACTCCTGGAGGTTTCCTCCCCACTGGGTTACAGCTATATGGGTTATGGTCCTGACAGAGGTTTAGGAGAAAGAAAGCTTCTTGTGTGGAAGCTTTCACATACTCCTCCTCCCTTCTCCTTCCCCTTCAAGGAGCTGACATCCCTTCTCCCCTGTGTCAAATAGATGGTTTGTGTGGCTGCTCCGAACTGACAATAAAGGAGCTGCCAGCCAAGACTCAGGACTACTGTTCAGGCTGCAGCCTAAAACACCTGAGCCTCAGGTCTTCCTGAGACTAAAGGAAACCAAGGGATGAAGCTGGAAAACTTGGATCTGCCTTTCCTACAGGAACAGCTGAAAAAGAAATGCAGGATTCATGTTGTCATTTTCTGTAATCTTGTGTGAGGCATTTGTTTAAATGCAAGGAGCCTTAAATACCTGGGGTTATTTGCTCATTTTGTCCAAAGGCATTTCACAGCAAATTGCATATGCTGTCCTTCAGCCAGGCCTCTAATCCAGTGAGTTCTCTTACTCTTCATCAGATTGTACATTGCTACAAAACATTGAAACAATAGCTCTCCAAGTAAGAGAAATCAGGTCTCTAAGCTCAGAGAAAGTGTTTTAAGGCTGTGAATCTCTCTGTTAAAAGGATTTAACCTAGAGGTCCTCCTAAATATCAAAGTATGTGGTGTATTGCACAGACCAGTTTTTCCTTCTGGATAAACCTGGGCCTCCTATTCCTTTGTCATTCTGAAGAGGGCCAATGCATTTAACTCAGATCTATAAATTCAACTTCTACAGTCTGATTCTTAAAAGCTAACTTTAGAAAACCTAATAATTTCTGGAGCTCCTTTTTAAGATGTGGGTAGAAATGCCTTTTCCATCTGAAATGATAACCTTGATCTTTTATTTTGGTGGCTCTCACTCGAAAGCAGTGCCAGCTACAGTACTGAAACATGCCCCCACATGATATAGGGGCCGTGAGCGAATTAGGGAGCTCTCGCTGAAGTTGGTAATTAAGAGTAGATTCAGATTCTGAAATCTGCACAGGAGTAGGCAGATGGCTTGTTCAGCTGCCAGCTGGAATCCAGCCTTCATGAGGCAGTCATTCAAGTTCAGCACCACAGCTTCTTTCTATGGAGTCAGAGCAAAGACTTGCCATACCAAGATTCTTCTGAATATTTGGGGCCACTTCCACAGCTCTTGCAGAGTGGCTGCATGTTCCGGAAGCAGTAGTGATGTTCTTCAGATCTAAAACCATTCAAGAGCTTGCTTGACATAAAAGCCAAGACTAAGAAAGATAAAATGAATGCATGAATGGATGCTGGGTACTTACAATATTCCTGAGAGGTCCTCTTGGTGGTCAGTGTCTTAGTTTTTCACCCACCTTGGCATATGGCACTGATGACCAGGTATTTAATTCATAAATCAGTAAAGGCATTCTTGTGTCTTTTAAAAAAAGATAAATATTAAAAAAACCCAAACATATTAACCAAAGTAAGGAGGGTATTATGTATTTATAATCCCTCAGGGAAGGCTTTAGTTTGGACAATTCTCAGTAGCAAACTCACCAAATTCTAAGCACAATAGCTAACAATAACAAAAATAAGAAAAATGGCATTCTGTTTTTCAGCTGTGCCAACTTACAGTGATTTCTCAGAATAACAGTGGCATTATCTACTCTTGATTCTCACAAAAATACGAGAGGATATCTTCTAGCTTGCCACAGTGCCTAGGCACAAGTAGCTGAGGTAAGGATGGAATATAAAGCTTAACAGTAATTCCTATATTTTCAGTGTGCATTTAAACCACACTTTTTAAAAGACATTCTACTAACCACAATCAGAGGTGCCTTTTACATCTTATGCCGTATATTGCTGAGAATCAATCTTTACATGTATTCTCAGTTTTAAATTCAGAACAATTGTTCCATGAATTCTTATTTTTACAGCAAGATTACAAACATTATAACAAATGATGTGTCATTCTGTAGGCACTTTACATGCAGGTAAGTTTGAAAAAGGCTAAAAAAGACTGTGTTACTTTTAATTTTAGTGCACTTTCTCTCACACAAAGTAATGAAATTTTAAGAAACATTTCCAGAACTGAAAGTAAGCCAGCAACCATGTTCAGTTTGCTGCTTGTAAATTGAATCCTCTACTAAATTTATAAGGCACTGGCACAACTTGACGTATCTATAGTGCAATAAAATACCTACCAGAGTAATTGTAACATATAAAATAATAATCACAGTGATGTGCTAGAAGAGACCCCTGGGGATAGTCTGACACGCCTTGTTAAAATGCCATCACAAAACCAAAGGTAGGTGCTCACCCCAGTTTTTGCTATAGATGAATTTCACCCCCTTGGCTTTAAAAATTAATCTAAATATGGTTTGTTTGTTCGTTTTCTTATATTTTGCTGTTTCCAATAAATGTTTTAAATGTTTTCAGCATCATGTGTTTTATAGAAGAACTTGCTTCTCCTTCCATTTCTTTCAGATTATACTACTCAAAACCAACTGCTGTTTCTGAAAAGGGTGTTCCAGACATATGCAATCAATAACGTATAATTCTGTTTGACACTGAGGTTACCTTCCCAGTGTGCTATTGCCTTAGAGATAGCATTTTCTTTCTGGCAGGACAGAAAGGTGATGCAGAGGAGGACATGGGTTTAGCCTGTGACAGGCTCTCCCTGTGCTAGGGATGGAGAGTGCTGCAGCTGCTGCTCTGCTTCAAATCGCAGGAGTCTGCTCCTCTGATTTCTCCTTTCCTCCTTGGCTTATCCAAGAAGCCAAGACAATGGCCAGTGTAGGTGATGCCTTAAGTTTTAGCTTTCATGTTTTTCAAATTCTCTGCTGCCTAGGGGTCTAGTTCTGAGCCTCATATTAAGTGCTAATAAGCCCTCTTCACAGAGTAGGCAGACAAAACAAATCTTTTCCCAGATGGTGACCAAGGACAACAAGTACAACTTTCAGGCCCAAAAGCATAACAATGGTGGACTGAAGAGAGAAAACAAGAAGGATAGGACTTCACCAACCAGAAGCTATAATTAGACAATAAAACCCCAGTATGCAAATAGACCAAAGTGTAGGACCTCATGATCAGTCATCCATTTTGGGACCATTTTAAGTCCACCTTGGGTGTAGCCCTGGTCAGGCTCTCATATTACAGAAGATGTACCCTTAAAGGCCTTTCAATAAATATCTGCTTTATTCTTTAGCTCTGTCCAGTCTCTGTTCCAGGTCAGCCTTCCCAAGGCATCATAAGAAAGGGGAACTCCTTTGGACACCAGTGTGTCAGAGGCATGGGTTGAGTTTTCTTTGATTGGAGGAGATTATTTCCCTGCCCATGGCTGGGGTGCTGCAACTACATGATTTTTAACGTCCCTTCCAACCAAAATCATTTAATGATTTATGTAATCTCCTGGCAAGCATGTGTGCTTGCCAGTGCTTGATCCAGCTCCAGTCTGCAGCAGCAGCACTTCTAGGTCACACTACAGCACCCTGTACTTCAACAGCCTGAGGTTCCTCGCTCAGTCCTGTATGAGGATCAAACTGGCAGCTGTCATGAACCCAAAAGTTTAACAAGAGGACATGTTAAGGAGAGCCTATCAGAAGGCATATGAAAATAACTCATGGATTGTAAACTGTAATAACATAAAAAAAAAAATTCTGCTTGACAGAATCGATCATTAAAATATCAACGGAGTATAACTCAGTGGGATCTCAGACCACATGCTATTCCTTCCAGACAAGGATTTTCATCTGCTTCATGAGTTTTTGTTTCCACTCTTCCATCTCTCAGTATCTATTAAGACATTTGGGATTTAAAAGCTGTATTTTCAGGATTCCTCACTTAAAGCAATCAAAATATGCTGGACCTCTAGAAGTAATCACAGCATTTTCATATTACAAGTTTATAAAACAACAGAGTTGAACTGGTTTTGCCTCATTATATTTGTGTCTTCTGGACGTGCATAGGCAGTATTTTCAAGCTTTTCACTATCATCAGGAGACTTAGAAATTTTATTTAACATTATTAAAAAAGAGATGAAGCTCTGATCTACACTCTGGGACTGGGGGGTTCAGGGAGAAAACAAAGTAATCTAATATTTGCATTTAAATGTCTATATTTACAAATAAATACAAATAAAGGGATTTTTCCCCCTCTAATATTGTACTGTAATAGCTCTGTCTTGTACTTGTACCTCTTGTTCTATGTTCCAAAATAAATCCTTATTTCTGATTTTCCCGGTTTCTTCTGCAGTGTAAAGCTGAATGAATTTGCTTGGCACGAGTAGCTGCGAATGATTTTATGACAGAAAGGGAGACAAGAAGACTTGAATTCATGCTGTCCCACTTCCTCCAGCACTGTTCTTTGGACATCCCTGAATATAAGAAACTTCTTTATCTTCTCTGAATCTCTCCATACAAGCATTCTTTGACACGACAACTAAATGGAGTTTGCCAGTGTCCAGCTGTTCATTGTTTTGATAAATCTGTGTGCGTACACATATAAACATATGTATATCTAGTCCTCATTTCTACAGGCAGTCAGCTGCTACTCAAGATGATCTCTGAAGCAGAAACTCATTTTATTTTTGGCTAACCTAAGATATTGGGCAACAACTAACACTAGCATGTGCTGTGAAAATATAAATCAGAGCTACTGCTACAAACTTCATTTTGATTTTACGGTATGCCTACTCTATTAATCCAGCTTCTAAATCTGAAAGCATTCTATTATCAGAATTTTGTATCTTATGAACTTAGAAAATAATGTGCCATCTCCTCCCTATACCAATGACACCTGTGCTCTGGGAACCATTAGGAGAAGCCTAATGAACTCATTTTCTGCAAATGATCAAGCTGTCAGCTTATAAAATTTCAGTTTCAAAAAGACACCATGAACAAAATCCTCAATTTTCTAATAACAGACATGATCTGGTAATAACTACCTGATAATCTTGATGCCACATCCGAATGAAAAATTAAGAAATTAACTTTACTGTCATTTACAGAGGGCAATAAGCACTCTTCATACACCTCAACTGGTCAATCAAGAAAGGCAGAAGGGCAAAATAGAAGAGACCAGCAGGGAGAAAGAAATTATGAGATGTGTCTAAGATGACTGCTGAATGCTGAAATTTTGACTTCAATGGCTAAATATATAAATCCAGAATTAATTTATTTGCTAAATTACCCAATTATATCTGCAACTTGGTATTCAGCTTACTAAGATGTTATTTAGAATTAAACCAGACTTGAGTCTTACAGTTATTTTTACATTTTTTTGTTACAGTTCTCTCTACAGCCTCCAGTCCTATTTTGTTTTGACACTTATTCACAAGTCCAAGGAGAAGGAAATAAAACTTTCTGTGCAAACAGAATATGAAACAAGTCTGCTCAGAACATGAGGTTTTAGCCTGAATTTTCAGAGAGACTTGAGCTTCTGGTTTTGGGGGATTATCAGTCAGTTGTACAAGATGAATCAAATTCAGGGCTTTTGAGCACCAACTACTGAGGCCAAACGGAGTGGCAAGCCAGCCAAATATTTCAGAATATGGTTTGTATAGAAATGTAACTTTTTATATAATTACAATGTAAGATACCAAAAAGCATTGGAAATATGCAATATCTTCCTACTGTAGAGGTAATGACACTATCCTGGATTCAATGCAATCAGCTATTATAGCTGTTCCAGATTTTACCATGAGCATTAACAGCACATCACTATTCAATCAGATGTATGCTGGTATTTTATTGGATTTTTGCGGTCTTGTTTCCTGGCAGAATGAGTTCTCCTGTTTGTACAGGAATGTGCCATTACAAAACACATCAACATCATTGGATTTTAAAATTATTAAGTAAACTAATAGTAATTTATATGATTTTTATTTGTGTATGGTTAATATCAGTATCTTTACATGTAAAATCTCCACCCAAAAGCTGTTGCTGCCATTACCACAGTCTTGTTACAACACACTTACTGTAAATGTATGGCAGATATTTCCTAGCCTGTAGACAAAGATCCAGATGTAAGAGCACTGAGAACGAAGAAGGAAAGAACTGATTTATCTTATAAAATCTTTTAATTCATTTTGTTTTCAGAAGAGTAAGTGCTGTTTTATCTGCTGTTTCCCCCCTTTTTTCAGTTGTTGGATTTACTATATTTAAATGCAAAATGTAAAAGCAGAGATGGTGCCTTTTCTCACCTTCTGGTAAACAGATTAAAAATTCTGCAGATTAAAGATAAATAGGGATTGAAAGTATAAGAATCAATTAAGTTAGAGTGACATTTATACACAGTTCAGTTATGGAAAAACAACTGTACTGTGATTATGCAAATCAGCCACTCACAACCAAAATGCAGGGATTTACATAACGGAGAAAAAAATTCCTTTCGGTTATGCCTCCGTAACTTACTGGGTTCTTGCACTTTAATTGTATGACTCACTGTAATAAAATTATCCCACTTGCTTTATCCAGAGTGAAATGTATGTTAGGACATTGCCATTCTGAATGATTTGAGTGCTTTTGGAAGCCTACGTTCTCCTGTCACAAAATGTGGTGTATGTTCTATTTTAAAGAGACACAAATTAAGAAAAAACCTCCAGATTTTCTCCTTGTACCAATGAAAATTTTAACCTGGTCTAGATATTGCTTCACTATTCTTGAAATAAATGTATACTGATACAAATAGGTCCTTTCTTTTTCTTGGAACTTTTATTCCCTCCTTTATTAAATTAATCTTTTTTTTTAAGGCTTGTCTTGTGCATACATCACAGAGGAAAACCCCAGTATCATTTAAATTGCATTAATTTAAATTGATTTGTATCTTGTATTTTTGCAAACTGAACTTTTAATGGGAATCCTGATATTTTCAGTTAGCTGGTATGTCTAGACTATTTAACTTCTGACATCTGTGTGTTCCACAAAACATAGTATTTTAAAAAATGAATCTTCTATTACAAGCTGCATGGAAGGAACTGTATTTATTCAGCTGGATGTAGTTTGATGTACCTTTATTTTTGTTATCATGTATTCCCTGATTAGAATGGTGTAATTTATTTTTTTAATATAAGCATGACTTGATACTATATAATTTCTAAAATAAAACAGAAAGAGAAGAGTACATAAATTAGGCCCTATTGTACCTTGGCTTTTTTAGCACTCAAACCAAGCTGATTGCAGGTAAGCTTTTTCACTACACCCTATCCTATTATATATACATCCACTAAATCATGATGGCTTATTTTCCATCTACAGGCATCTTAGGCAGAGGCAACTGAAACAACACAGCACTGAAAAAAGGGTCCTCTCACAATAAACAGTGAGATTTCAAAGTCCTTCCAGTCATGTGGGGATGAACATGAGAACTTTGGAAGTACAAATGATAAAGTACATGAACTAAAAAAGTGGCTTGTCCCTCATTTAAAAATATTAAAGAGCTTGCTGACTATGACATTCCACATTTATGTGTAAGACTCAAATCAGGTCTTCAGTTTCAATCTACTGGAGGAAAAACCTGGTCCATGGTCTTGGGAATGTTCTTAGACTTCCAAGCATCTGTGCTGTCCCAGTGGGGCCCATGCACCATATCTCTCCTCTGTCACATAGCAAGAAATTCCCAAAAAGGCACTATACAAATAATTTGGTTTGTACTAATTTACATACTGCTCCGTTTTAAGAGAGATTATAAAAAAATTTGTAGCCAGCTGTAAGAGGTAAGTCTTGAGAACTTTTTTACCACTTTTTTTTTTTTTTTTTGTAATAGGCTGAAAACATAATGCTGACAACTCCCCACTAGTATAAACTAAACAACTCATGAGAGAATCCTATAATCTTCCAACAGGGAAATTAGGTCTCCTCTGCCCTTCTGTCCCCATATTTTGTTGACAGCCTAATTAAACTTACTTGTTTTGTGTTTATGTTAGTTTATAAATTAAAAATACATAAGACCTGTGTGTAACACTGTCCATTCTTGTAGGATTTATTATTGAAGAAAACAGGCAAAAGAATGTTATTTGGAATATAAAATGCTCAAACATGTCAATGGCACTAATTTATACTTAGTATTTCAAAAACACCCCCACACAATTACCTTGCCCCTCTGTAGCACAATTAACATTCAGCTTTCTTCTTGAAATGGCAACCCTCCCCCCAGAACAGCAGAACACATTACTAAATAGCCTCAGCATTTGATAAAGATCCTGGGAAGATCCAACTACATCTGTAGCCTCTATAATAAGAGCAGACAATTAGCATGGGATTTGTGACTACCTTAGGTTCATTTCTCCTGGACAGTATTACTGCATGATCTTGGATCAGAAACCAGATTTCTAAAACGGAGGCAATATGTTCTGGTGTCACTATCAGCGTGAGATACCGTATTTTATAAATAATATGATGCATTTCATAAAAAGTAAGATTTGTCTTATGACCTAATACACTATTCTAAGTAAGCACTTTCATTATATAAATCCAGTAGGGGCTTTTTTCTTTTATGAAGAGATAACAGAAGTTTTAGTTGGTTCAGCTTGAAAACATTCTCCAGATTGGACTTTCTGCTTGTTTTTGTTGTGGTTTTAAAAATGTATGCAGCAGGGCATTCCAAATTTCTCTCTGTCTACAAACTTTTTGCTACAACTACCATACAGAGTTCCTTAAACTGAAAGCCATTCATGCCTTTGAGAAGTTAAAATTGAAGTTTAAAAATTAGACGATATTTATATAAAAATCTCATCTATGTTATTTACATGGTGACACAAAAATTACAACACAAATGTTTCAGGTTCTGCTTTTCCTTCAATGTCTCATCTTTTCATTTTTCCTCATTTTTTTTTTATTCTTGTATTTTTGTATTTTTATTCTTTAATTTTGTTTTCCCATGACATCATCAGACAATTTCATTTCAGTATGGTCTGCACTGGACTGCACAGATCACCAAAATAATGGCACATGAACTTTTTACCTCTACAACACCTTAATTCTTGCAAGTGGGAATTTTGAGTGACAGAGCAAAGCTGTCTGCTATCAATTTTGCAAAAACTGCATCTGCCCCATTGCCAAGATCCATTTAGAGATTAAAAAATCAATTAATATTCTAATTTGTTATCTTATCAGTCACAGAACATTTTTTTACACAAAGGATAGCCTTCTAAAAATGAAAATTCTTACATATGTTAAAATACTTCCCTGGAAATATTTTATGTTTCTTTTTTCTTGTAGAGAAGAAGTTATTAAAGATTGAATGACTCTCTAATGCTTGCTACTAAAACACACACACACAGAGCCTTCACCTTCTTGTCTATACAAGTGTCAAAATGATCTGCTGGTAGTATTTGGTAATTTTTTCTGTCAAAAAGGATTTTTTCTGTATTATATGAAATGCCATTGACAATATTGAATTAGTCCATGTACAGTAAACATATCAGATTCAAGAACGCCAGTATTATCATAAACAACATCACGAAGTTAATGCTTGGTTGTTTTTTTTTTTCAGTGTGAACAAACTGAGGCTTCAACTTTGAGTCAGTCTTTTCCAGCACCAAAGACCAAAAGAACCCTGCTGACTTTAGTTCCATTAATTCCACAGAAATATACATTTATATTTTTAAGTTTTTGGCATAGGTACATGAATTTGTGCAAACAGCATTCAGTGGCTGATCGACTAGAAAAATAACTTAGTGGGAAAAGCAGCTATCTTCATACATTACAGATGTGCTAGCTATTTTCTTTTAAAACTCAATTTTCACATTTCTTTCTACATTTCCTAATCTCCAAAGATCCAAAGTTTTATTATTTTCTCAATATGTGTTAGTTCTGGCCAAATATTGCTTTAAGGCCATACACATCTGTCATAAACATGAAATCTTAAGTGCTACTGATAGGAAAAATTTTGCTTATTGGTCAAACAGCCACAGTGAAGTTCTTTAGTTTCAGTTTCAATGATTCAGCAGTAATTAATCAGTAAAAATTACCAAACTAATCTGACATATCAAGAATAGACATAAATTAAATTTGAGTTGGACTTAATTTTCTTCTACTTCAGTTAACTTTGAGGAACTTACAGAACCAGTTTAATCTTGTGATTTTTCCAGCTTTGATTAGAAAACATTTAGTATGCTGTCTAAATAAATGTTAAAGGAGAAAATGTTAAATTAAATCCAGTCTGTGAAAAGAAGTTTCTTCATCAATCAAGTTTTACTTACGTGGAATTTTGTTCAGTTCATTCATGAATTTCTCTTTTAGCTTAGAAAATGCATCTTCTTTTCCTCCCCCTCCTCCCGGACTGGCTGGCTCGGTGACATTACTTGGAGGGGCTGCTGCTACTGTGGTTGCTGGCGGTGCTGCCAGGGCCTCATGATGACTTTCACTCACCATTTTAACTCCTGGGTAAGCTGTTGGAACAATAAAAAAGAAAACACAACAAAAAACCAAAAGGTAATATAATTGAAATGTATCTCTCATCAATAAATGAATAAATAGGCAGAATATCAGTTGGTTCTCATGCTTACCGGGTAAATATGACTGCATTTGCATACAGTTTCAGGTTCTTCATAAAATATTTATTAGACAAGAGAGAAAAATATTTTCCAGGGTTAATTTCAGCCAGAATAATTTTATTGCTTAGAGCAATTTCCAATGGTTTGCATTTTGGAAGTACTAAATTTGAAACCTCAAAATTCCTGTAAAAATCTCATATAGACTTATATTTGCCCTTCAGATTGAAAGTATAAGGAAGCAAAATGGGTAATAAATGCTCACAATGTGCAAATTTCAATGTATTTACATAATTATTTTTCTGTGAGAATTACAGAGGTGCAGATCATGGACAGAGTTTCTATGTATGAAATCAATGAGGTGATAAGGACATAAAAACACTTTATGATTTCCTGTCAAAGTAATAACCTATTGTTTCCTATTTAAAGCTGTGTATTAGACATTGATTTGCATGTATTTTTATCTTCACTAAGTGAAGATAATTTTCCTTCCAGTTATTTTGTGTGACACTTGCTACTGACAACATTCTCTTAAATTATTCAGATGTCTTACTGTATTCATGAAAATATAACATCTGTAGGGAGTCTAAATGCAGCCATTTTGAAATATCTATGAGGTTGTCACAAGCGTAATCCCGCATCAGCATATTTTTAATTTCATGTTGTTTAATGGGCATTTTGGAAAACCTTTTTATGAATGTATCATGCTGTATTGGGTGTGTATGGCCAGGTGGTAGTAGTGGGGGACTACTGGCTGGCATCTGTGAGGAGCTGCCAGAAGCGTCCCCCACAGCCCCAGAGCCAATTCCAGACAGCTCCTGGATGGACTCACTGCTGACCAAGGCCAAGCCCTCAGGAATGGTGGCAGTGCCTCTAGGAGAACAGATTTAAGAAGGGAAAATACTGCTGGATATCAGATACAGGGAAGGAGGGGTGAGGGTGTGTGAGAGGCACAGCCGGGCTGACACTGGTCAGGGCAGAGGAAGGGGCAGGAGGTGTTCCAGGCACTGGAGCAGAGGTTCCCCTGCAGCCCGGGGTGCAGCCCAGGCTGAGGCAGGATGTGACCCTCCAGCCCTGGAGGTCCATGGAGGAACAGAGATCCAACTGTAGCCTCTGGAGGGGCCCACACTGGAGCAGGTGGAGGTCTGAAAGGGGCTGGGACCTGTGGGAAACCTGTGCTGGAGCAGGGCCCTGGCAGGAGCTGTGGCCCCACGGAGAGAGGAGCCCGCAGGGAGCAGGTTTGGTGACAGAACAGGTGACCCATGGAGCAGCCACTGTGGAGCAGTGTGTTCCTGAAGGACTGCACCCTGAGGGGGGACCATGCTGGAGCAGGCTGTGAAGAGCTGTACTCCATGAGAAGGAAGAGAAGTCTGTGAAGGATTGTCTCCTGTGGGAGGGACCCCACACTGGAACAGGAGAAGAGTGTGAGGAATCCGCCCCTTGAGGAGAAGGGAGGGCAGAGACAATGTACCCCACAATGTTCCCCACAATAGTGTTCCCCACACTATTCCCCATTCCCCTGGACTGCTGAGGAGATCCAGAGTGAAATTAAGCCCTGGAAGGGCTTCTGGGGGAGGGAAGCTGTTTCAAGATTTGGTTTCATTTCTCAATATCCTACTCTTCTCTGATCAGTAATAAATTAAGCTAATTTCCTCAATTCAAGTCTGTTTTGACTGTGCCAACAATGGGTGACTGATGTCTCCCTGTCCTTATCCTGGTCTAGGAGCCTTTGGTTGTATTTTCCCTCCACTATCCAGCTGAGGAGAGGAGGGATAGAACAGCTTTGCTGGGAACCTGGCACCCAGCTGGGGTCAGCCTACCACAGTCAAATAGCGAAGAATTTTGGACTAGTGGGATGAAGATGAGAAGATATGAAAGAAATTTCAGCAACAGCTGAAATGTTTATTCAGGCTTTGAAAACATTATTCTGATTTTCTGCTGCATCATAAGTATTACTGATCTGAATAATTTCAGAAAACAGAGGGGCTTGAAAAATAACAAACATACATTTTCGCACTGAGTGTACAATTGCTCTCAGCCTTAAAAGACATTTGGCCTTTGAGCATTTCCTGAGAAATTTAAGCATAAACATAGGAATAAAACACAACACATCCAAACTGAAGGGGTGTAAGAGCACCTGACTGCATGCAATATGATGAATCAGGACCTTTCTTGTCTTTCATGGTTGTTTTCATGGATGTTGCTGAAAGTGCTCAAATCACTAAATCAAGAGGAGAACTGGCTTTTTGTCCTTCAGCTTCAGTTCTGTGAGTCTGCAGTCATGAAGACCGGCAGGCACAGACCTGATTACAAGCAGAATGAACTTTGAAATCATCCTCACCATTCCTATCATTAAATAGGGGTTTGCACACAAGTGTAGTCTGGAATACAGAAGCCACTCTCCAATACTGCTGTATGATGAAAAACATTTTAACAAAATGGGGAGTTGGTCTTGCTCAATTTGGTGAATATTTTGTAGAGATTTTACTGATGCAGCAGTCAATGAAGTGGTATTCTCTGCCTGCCCACTGCTTCTGTCTTTGCCCTCAAGTCCCTAGCCTAATATAAAATCATGTTGATGTTGACACAGAATATGTATACAATGCAGCTCCATAAAAATTTCATAAGCATGTGGTCTTCTGTTTCTCTGCAACAATATGGGAGCACTTCATTATCAAAAGCACACCAATGTTGATGGAAAGATTACAGTTAATATTCATAAATTTGGCTGAAGCCTGAGATGTCTGTGTTTCCCCAACCGCCTCACCTCACAAAACAACAAAAAAACCCAAGTAGTACATAATTTGGGTAGTATGAAATAACATGCCAGCTATTTCAGACTAGGAGATTTTTCCATATGCTCTGATGAATGCCAAATACTATGAAGGAAAATATGCAGAGTCATAAGCTGTAAACACTCGTGCTGTTTTATGTTATAGCATTTTGTCAATGAATGTCAGTTAAATCAGAAGGAAAGTTGTATATCATAATTAAATCAAAATTAAATTGCTTAATTATAATATATTGCTTAATTATTCCAGGCCTGGTAGTTGACTATTTTATTTAGCAATGGAAGACACAATTTGCAGTGACGAGTTTCAACTAATTAAAAATTAAGGTAAATGTAATTTATTTGCTTCTAGTTTTGGAGCTATATTTTGAAAATACATGCAAAGAACAAATTTGAGGCATTACACTTTGATTTACTTAAAAGGAGGAAAAACCAACAAAACAGACTATTCCTGTGATCTCCTGGAACAATCCTCAGTGGATTCCTAGTGTAGTTAGAGGTCACTACATCTAACGAGCCATGCACAAATGGTGTGAAGCTCGCCACAGAACCCTTGACCTTTACATGCCAACGACACAGTCCTGATATTCTAAAAAGGCACGAAGGGGCTGAAAAACAATCTTGACTCAGAAAAAGCTTTCTCCAAAGAGCACATGCCCACTTGCTTATAACATCTGACAGCTTTTGTAACTGTAATGCTGCAGCTTTCCACAATAATGGTATAAACACTGTGGTAGTATTAGAGACTGAGGAATACAGAATAATTAGATTTAAACTGGCCTTTAAAAAAAAGGGTGCTACTTGAATGCTGCAGTGCATTGCTCTAGGTAAAGATCTACAAATGACTAGCAGATTATCTGCCATTTATGAAATGGTAATTGGAAGCAAAAATTTCTTTTAAGTTAAAAAAATAAATATCATTCCACTCAACTATGATTTTCAGTTCACTATATGATTTTCAATGTTCACTACAATGTTTATAACGTTATGCATGAAACTTTACATATTTCATGTGCAATATCCAGTCATAAATAAGAGTACATTTGTAATTGTAGATAAAAGTACAATTTAACTTACATGCTTATATAAGATATAACATAGACTATATTTCCTGACCATGTTAATTCTTTGGCATACACTGCCCATTCACTGCCCAGTAGTGCCATATAGTCATTATAAGATGTAAAATGAAATAATGGACAAACGCATGGAATACTTCAAAGTATTCCGTCCCTCTATTTAGAAGTAGATATGTGTTGACTGAAAATCCAGTTGAACCCTTGAGAAGACCAGGCATTTAGAGCTTTACTGTTCCCTATGCCAGAACAACTCTGACAAACATGAATTATCAGCTCAAACTTCTACATGATTTCAACAAAATTTCCTCCAAAAATGAAGCATTTGAGAAATATGCATATACAGGCTGGAGATTTGTAAGAAGTAAGGGATTTTGTTGTTGAGGTACAAAGTGTTGGCTGACTGCCTTAGTATGTGCTGGTATGTATCCTGATGGGGTGAGTCCCATTGGAAAGCACCTCTTAAGAAAATTGCAAAGCAGCAATGCATGGATGAATACAGAGCTTGAATAGGTTCTGGAAATCAGAGTTGAAAGAATGTGTTCAAAGAGCAACAGTCTGCAAACATTCTGGCATATGCAAAGTAAGATGTGGATAACTTGGGAAGACTAATCTCATGGGAAATTTAAACTTTTTTAAAAAATATACTAAATAGTCAGAAAATTAATGAGAACTCCATGGGATGTCCACAATGATTCACAGTAAAGGGGGATTTTTTGGAATGATCAAAACTCAAGAACAAGGTGTATCACCTCCCGGAAAATCACGGGGAGAACTATGATAGCCTTACCAAAAACATGAAATTAATACAACACCAAAGGACAGCAAAATTAATTGGTGTGTTTTATGTGGTTAAATTACAGTAGGTGTACCATAGCAGCTGCTAAATACATAATCTTATAGGTGTAAAATCAGCAACACTATTTCTACATGGTGGATTTCAGACAATTTATATTTGCTCATTTCTCCTCTTATCTGCTGAATCCAAACTGCATACAGTGAGACAGTAAACAGGTCAAACATAACATGCTGACCAAATAATTTCCTCCCAATGAGAAATTTTCTGGGAAGTCCTTTTACTTTACTGCCTCTCTTTTTTTTATGCCATACTAAATAATAATGAAAATATGACAAACATACAGCTATAGTGTTGCTACGAGTAGTTGTTTAAGTTTTCAGAAGTAATTGTCATAATTCTTTCCATGTTTAATACTGCTACTGTAGTAGAGCTATTGACTACACTCAAGATGTAAACTGGGATCTATATAGTTAAATGGTACTTCCTGGAAAGCTTATCTTTTCAGCATACAAAACATGTTCAGCTCAGAAGTTACATCCGATTTAATGGATGTAATGTAATAACGAAACTCATCCAAGAAAGAAGAAGAAAAATCACACAGTTGTGTCCCTTGATCATTTTTGTTTACAGCACCTGGGCACCGAAAGAGAAAGCAACTATTAGCTTTCAGTGGCAGTATATCCAGGGTAAGTATGCGGTATTGCCAGAGAAAGGTTTGCACCACATTGAAAATATACCTCACTCCATTAGAGTGTTTTTGATGAAATTAGTTCATCAGAAGATGGGATCATTATCAGAATGTTTAAAGGTATCTACAATAGGGAATCTCTTCTCAGATTTAAGTACTCTGTAATGTTAATAATACGTTTTTTACTCATTCATGTTCCTACTAATGAAACAGGTTATCTTTGTAACTTCAGTAAAGGACAGCTATTTTAAAAGACAAACTCAGAAAAGAGACTTTCTTGGCCTTTTATAAAGATGGGACTGTAAGTACATTTTCAGAAGAATGGAAGGTCATGGTAAAGATGTATCAGAACAGCCTTTCATGACTACCACAAAGGTTTACAATGCAATCCAGATTTAGTACTGCTTTAGAGAAGGTACATGAAAGGCCAACAGTTCATGGGGAAAGAAAGTTCTGATGAAGAACCTTGGTGTGGGAATTCACGTGTCTTCTCCGTGCTTCCGTCAAGGCACAAGAAATGTCCCAGCAACATCCTCACCGGTCCCAGAGTGATCCCTGCACCTCTGTCAGTGGAAAAGAGATAGTTCTCCTGCTGCCGTTTGTGAACGACACTTTGCAGACAACTTCCATACATCAGCTCTTTAACACTGCTTTCCAATGCTTGCCACATCAATACTTTCATTGGCAGAATAAACAGAAGAAACAAGATAAAGCACTAATTTTTTTCCCCAAAGCCTACAGCTAACTTTATTGCTCAGTTTTAGAAATGTCCATGCTTGCATGTCCTGCCAAAGGAGGAGTATCACTTGTCCTGGAGCAGGCAGGAGGAGCACAGTGTTTCAGACAGAAACAGAACCGTGAAATGGTGAGCCAGGAGTGATGAGGACCCCAATACATAGAAGTGGAGACATCTGAGCCCAAGTTTAAGCAAGTGTGGGGGAATAGCAGTAGTCACATACCAAGTCAGGCAGAAGTGCTGCAGCTCCGAAGAACTAAAGAGAAGGAGAGCTTGGCAGAAATATTTTTTCACACTTACCAAAAACTTCTAGTTTTAAGGGCCAACAGCAAGGCTGACTGTTACAGCACATTCCTGCACCAGGCAACAAATCTTCTGCTATTAGACATGAGCTCCGTATGAGTCTCCAGAATTTACTTAAAATAGGAACAAATATTTTTAGAAAAACATCTGAAAGACAGTAACTTGATGGCCAAATATAAATTAATTTTCATGAAAAAGTGAAATATTCTCAGATTTGTAGTCTAACATTCACACTGAAAAACTATTATTTGAGTATATCAAAATAATAGCCAAGTCTCTGTGTACTCTTCTTAGCCTAATTCACTTTTTTAGTATATCTGATTGAAATATTAATCCTCTTTCTATCCCCTTCAGGGGTCTAGACTAGCTCAGCCCAGGAGGAATATTTCAAGAGACAGGAATAGGATCCAAAAGACAGGCTCTCACTCTTAGCTGCAGTCAGATGTTTATTCCAGATGTTCTCCAGGGGGCAAGAGGGAAAGAGGGCGTACACAGAGGGACAGGGCCTTTTCTCTGATCTTGCCGGGTGGAGTTGGCACACAGCCAATGGGGTCAGAAAGGGGAAGGGAGGGTCAACTACATGTCCTGGCCCTAGGGGTTCTCTGGGGTGGGAGAAACCATTTCCCCAGGGGAATGTAACATCTGATAAATTTAGAAAACATGAAGAATAAGCATAGACTAGTTTGCAGTTCTCTGGTTTTATCATATGATAAAAAACATTCTATTTAACTGAAATCATTATAATGGAACATTTCATGTCTAAGCATGTTTTAAAGCTAACCATACAATGTCACAGAAAACAATTTCTCCAGGGACAGCAAATCCCCTGTGGAGTTTTGGGAGGGATATGGACACTGTGAACACTGAAGAAAGACGAAGTCTTCAGTCCATTCATGCTTCTCTTTTATGGGAATACACAAGACAGAGAGTCAAACAGACTTGATTAGCATAGCTGGTTTGATAACCAAGATGCCATGGCAAGAACAAACAGAACTATGAAGATTACAGAAGATGGGATTAAACCTGCTTACGAGAAGAGAGAAGATTCAATCAACTCCTGCAAGCACAGAATTGTTGTCAAACGCATGAGTTTTCTGTGTGTTTTTTAACCTGGTTATTGTAGTAGAAATTATTAATCTGTCTAAAATAGTATATAAGTTTTTGGGAAACCTGAGTAAAATCAAATTCTGATCACCGAATCAGTCTTCCCGTCTCTCAATCAATCGCCAATACTCTTTCAGCTCCCTGCCCACCCATCTGTTAAATGTATCAGAAGTATAAGGCTCTGAAATATCTTACACTAAAGTCTGTGGAAGAGAAACTTTGTCCCGAATTTTCAGGAAAGACCAGAATCTATGAACAGCTAATCATTATATTTTGCAGTACCAAACTATGCAAGACGGCATTTTCAGACTCACTTCTTAAGATGTTGATAAGATCACAATTAATACAAACAGTGAAGTTGACACTATTTTATTCCAGCTAAAAGCCATAATTTTTTGATTGCACTTCAAAATTCTGCTCCTGCAATGTAGAAGGATCACATGGGAGCCAGAGAATTCACAGCAGTTACAGAGAAACATCTCTGTTTAGGTCACAGTGCAAAGTTAAGAGTGGTGGGTCCGTTATATAAATGCCTGCCCACGTTCTGAAACTTTTATTGTCCCCCAAGTATTTAATATTTCTTAGTCATCTGTTTCCTTCGGTATTTAGAGGTAATGGGGATAGAGACAGCCCTGTGCCTCTGGATATTGATGTTATTGTCATGTTTCAGCAGCAGTGAGGTTACCTGTCAATGCTTCACAATATGTATAATTTTAACCCTCTGTCTTCATCTACTACAGCAATTGCTGCTTTAAATTGTCCAAGCTCCTTGATAACAGCTAGTTATTAATAGAAATAAGGGAAAGAAAGAAAGCAACTACAGTAATTTTCTCCCACATGATCATTCTGTCATCTTTCAAACTTCCATCTCATTTCCTAAATCTGTGTTTCATTTGCAATCTGTGTTTCTACTCCCTTGGTATTTACTTCCAGACTCCCTTTATACAGCAGTGTAAGACGAAAGAATTTATATAAAAAATTAGTGTTCAACTGAACTTAAGCATGAAATTCTAATGCAGTTCACAGAGTGCCCTTGCTGTTCTAAACTCATTTTAGAGTAATCTTACAAATAATGAAGCCCTTTACATCAATAATTTTTTTTGTTGTGTACATTGCATAAAATCAATTTATATTCCCATATGTGGCTCTTGTCCAATCAATGGCTTTAGAGCCTATAAACTAGTGAAGTGCCATAGAGTTTAACTATGACATGGTAAAATCCATAAGAAATCACATAACAGAAATTGTAAAATAATACAGAGAAATGTTATTAATATTCTTGCTTTGGCACAGCCTTAAATTCACTATTTTGCCTTTGAATTTTCTCTTATTAGTATTTCTTATATGTCCCAATTTCTGCAGTAAGTAACCATGGGACTAGCAAAATTAATTAAGTACTCGCACTAAGGAAGCAAACACGGGGAGCTGAGATGTGCAGTTCAGGGCTACCTCTCATATTAGTTCAGTCTTGGAGTTAGGTTGTGAAGTAACTGGCACCTCAGAATGTGATTCTGACAACAGACTATATAAAAATGGCACCTTCTTCCTGAAAAGGATCTGCTCTCTACATATATTCAGTCACATATGCTGAATTTAATGAGTACCACATTTAACTTCATCATCAAGTGTTTTTCCACCATTACATCTGCAGTATTATAAAACTAAGAAAGCAAGGAGAAAGCAGCAAGATTGTAATTCTCATCTGCATCATGAATGCAATTACAAACTGAACCAAAGGTTGAAAGACCTTTGAGAACTTAGTACAGATCACACAGTAAATTCCCGAAATTTGAACTACATCACTTGGTGGTAGGTGGGAAAAGGCAACAGCTCAGCTAGTTTTTCAGATCCTATGATAAAATTATATTTATGGCACTTAGAAAAACGTAAATAGGTGGTATTTGGCATTAAGCTTTAGATGCATCACCCAAGTGTACTAATGGGAAAATACCACGTGAGTGAATTTTGTAGATCAAACTCTGCGAATTCTGTATGATCAAGATTCAGACTTTTCAGGTACATTCATTCGAGTTTTAGAAATTCTCAGTAGGTCGCACAGATCACACAGATCTCATCACACAGATCATCACACAGATCTCAATCAGACATGTAAAGTACCCACCCATGTGTGCACAAATACATCCTTCTCTAAATATATATCATAGGTATATTCCTCCCAGGTGTGTAATAATTATATGCTACTTTTATTGCAAGAAAGCAAACAACAGCCGTTTGAGTCTGAGACTATTCTTGTGAACAGATTAGGGGGCTGTAGGGAAATACACAATTTTCATAATTGTGATGCTGTCAAAAAGATTTTTCAGGGTTTTCTTCAGCCAAATCATAGCAATACTGAAATCAGGAACAATGATGCTGATAAAAAACCATGAACAGAGACTGACTGATTGTGACCGGTTCTGTTAATTGTGGCTACATGGAAACTACTGTTTCTTGAATGTTACCAGTGTAGGAAAGAAGAAGATGGGGACACAGGAAGCATCTGCACTTAGATTTGGTTTTTAAGTTAAAATATTCTCTAAAAAAAAGTTATTTGATATTCATGGTTAATTACTATATGTAGATTTTTAAGACAATCTTATCAGCATATGGAAGTGAAATGGTGAAAATTGAAACTAATCATCCCATAATGACTGGTACTTTTTCCTCCTGTTGAGAATGATACACCATCATCCAATAGCCTTCTGCACACAGCAGGAGGGAAAATTACCAATCAATTACATGACATTTAATTTCTAACTTGAAACATTTTTTTATTGAAAAAAAGAAAGCAAAAAATCCTAAATTGAGATTAATAACCATTCATTTCCTACAGTGTTTTGGAAACACATCTTTAAAAAGATGCCCTTATGCATATCTAAAGTTTTTTTTAATCTTTGATAACCTTAAAATGAGGCAGTTTATAAAGTAGTATAAGCATTGACTTCTGCCATTAGTACAACTATTGCTTGTTCTGCAATTATTTCTTCAGATGATCAGTTTAGCAAAGATCCCAACCAAAAAAAAGTATCCAGCTCATGTGCAAGCAATAGTAGAGAACAGAACTCCAAAATAAGGATGGGAAAGTAACAAAACAAAAGAAAAAAGAAAACTACTTGGTTTTGCTGTTGCTGCTGAAATAAAGTTAAGGATAAATGGTAATTTAGGGATTTTCATAGGTTTAAAAATTTTAGGGGTTTTTTGCACATGGAAATGCTTGGTGTGGTCATATTCCCTCTCTTTGAATTCCCTTGGACAGATGACAGACTCTTCATTGAGAGAGTTCCCCTCACTTGGGTTCTGCATACCCAATGTTGCTACCTCCAGGGGAAGAGTCATCACTGTTCAGCTTTTGTAAAATAGGACTTGCATGCCTGTCTTCAGGCATCACCTTTAAGAAGGTGCTGAAGACAGTTCAGAGGAGAAGGAAGATTTATGACTCACTTCTGTTTTTAGCACACCCTGCTGACTAGACAGCTTCTCACTCAGCATGCTGGCTGCTGAGCAACCCATTTTGAGGTACTCACATCTTCCTGATAATGTACAGGAAGCTTACACAGAAGCTGTGACACAGTCCAAGGATAGAAGAAGCATGAGTGCTTTATAAGCACAGCATCAGGAATTCTCTAATCTAACCCACAACCTCAATTTGCTCTGCTTTCATAAACAGGATGACAAAAGCAGTCTGGTGTCTGCCTCACAGTATGGCCCTTCTGCGTCATGAAAATGCCTCACCTCCATCTGGAGGTTCTGCACTGGTTTGAAAGAAACTTGGTGGACTGAGGCCAACTGAGATGCTTGGGCTGGATTCTGAAAGCAGCCATTCTGTGTGCCTCTTCCAGGGTGGCAGATCCCAGAGCATCATACCCCTTCAGACTGAGGGATGGATCTACACTAGATCTGGACAACAGTCTGCAGCAGCATTCTGATAGAGGCAGTGATTGATAGATCATTCTGCCTCATTAGCCACTTACTGCTGCAGGAGGGCAACTAAGGTTAGTGCTACTGCCAAAACAACCTGAGGGAACTAGAAATCCTACTTAACAGGCAAGGCTGATTTATTACTATTGTTGGCTTTCCCAATTTTGTTCTGAACAATTCTTTCTTCTGACCCAGTACAGTGCTCTTTGTTTTAAACCACTGATTCAGTACATGTTCAGGGGAAAGTGCTGTTCATCAAAAGTGTTTAAGTAGGATAATTCAGTTTTTCAAGTTTGTGGATGGAAACTTGAGCAAATTTTACTTAACCTACGGGTAATTACACTTGGAACACTCTGAACAGCTCACTGGTTACAGGATGGTTACAGGAATGTTATTTTTAAAGCAGCCCAGTAGATACTGCTACTGCAGTTAAGTCTCTAATAGCTAAACACCTTGGAGCATGTTGTCACACATCCCAAGTTTTCCTGTAGATTTAGCTGATTGAGTTAATTGTCCAACTGAGACATCAGAAGAAGGGCTGAGTCTACACCAAGTGTAGACTGAGTTAACATTCACACAGAAAGAAATAACTTTTGAAAAAGCAAATGAACATCAGTGAACCTAAGAGTTGTACTTTGTATAGACATCTTACTGATATAGTATAAAAAACAATCTGTTATGTTTCAGCTCTTATTTCCTTGATGGTCATGTTGTTTTATTGAATGCTTCAACTTTTGTGACAATGCTTTTGTTTTTTGTTGTTTCCTTTTTTCTCCCCTATTTTGTTTACTGTAAACATCTATATTCAGATATTTATTTATTACTCAACATTCCTAATCTACAACCATGACCCATTTAAAACAAAAACCAAAACTTACTGATCATATTTGCAGAGGAAAGTAGGATTATCTGTTGTCACAGAGTGAATATAGTTATGTTTTCAGTTCCCATTCTTTTAAGATCACCATAGCTAGTGTGAAACTGCTCATCTTTATCCAACTTTTAGCTGAAGAATGTGACTTTTGGTATTATGTGATCTGTGGCCTTCTGGGTGTGACAGAGACTTGAAGCAGGGGACAGTTTCAGCACTAAGGGTACATATCTTCTAAACTCATGCGCTACCCACTGTTTGGCTGGTGAATCTGGCCTACAAGGAGAATGATACACAGCAAGAGTTTCATGCCTTCCACTGCTCAAGAGGAGTGGCCAGGATAAACAAGTGATAATTTCAACTTCGTTTAGATCTTCTGGTAGCTGGTTTGGTGGTTTTTACCCTCTGCAATTTCTAAATCAAAGTGAATTGCTCTGAAAAAGGATGAGGGTACTGAGCCAAACAGAAGGAGGATGTAGGGAGGCTAGTATGACCTTTCAGCTCCTTTCAGTACATGTGTTTTTGCTTTGTGAAATGGGCATTTTGTCTTCATGAAAGCATGTAAACACAGGACTGGACTCAAATGATAATGCCAGCACTACTTGCAAGAGCCTGGTCCTCTATAATGAATGCAGAACTAATTATTAAAGAAAACCTTGGCTTCCTCTAAAAAACTTGCAGCTAAGAGCCTTCCAGAGATTATACCTACATTATAAAAAACGAAAACAAAATAATTCAACATTACTGATGAAATTGTTTGCTTTATCTTTAGAAGAAAGTAATAAATAAGTCAGCATTTCAAAGTTCTGTGGAGAGAAAAGCTATTTGAGAGAAAGCACATGGATGCATTGTTCTGTAGCAGGGGCATTTGATGAGCTCCAAAAATCTCTTTGGAAGAGAAAAGATGTATTATAGTGCGTGAAAAGAAGAAATCTTCAGTAACAGGCCGTTATCTAGTTGCTAAGGGCTGGTTCTCAATGAAAACAGAGCAGAATAGAATGGATAGTTTAAACACTGTGAGGTAAAAGCAGAAAATTGGACTTTGAGCACAAGGGACATTCACCATAGAATGAAAGTGGATGCAGTAAAGTGTTAAGAATGTGACAAGAAGAAGATTATCATAAATATGAAGAGACAAAGTCAAAGTTTTGCCATCACTTCAACAAAGCCCTTGGAGAAAAAAAAAGGGAATTAGCTCTGCTGGAATGTACATTAGCAAAGCGAAAAGAAAGATGAAAAGCAAAATACCACTTCAAGGTCATTTTAAACTAAGGAGTAACTACTAAACCTCTAATTACAAGCCTGCAATTCTTGTTTATTTATTAGCAATTACTAGCAAAAAGACAGATAAAAGCTTAGTTCAACATAGTTTTGAGGTTCATTCTGCTCATATTTTTGCTGCCAAAAAGCAAATAGAGTAATTTAAAATTATTTAAACCTAGAAAACAAAGACAAGTTTGTAAACAGAGAAGTGTACTAATTCCTTTACCACACATTAAATAGCCTATTTTTCTTGTCTTCTGCCCTTTACAAAAAACCAAACAGCTTTAACTTCACAGAACACCTACATAAACGGAAGCCAAGTCATCTCCTCAGAACTTAGGAACAAGTACAGCTTCCATGCTGTACACACATGCAGTCCACTTTTCATTGAAGAATTTAACTAGCCTGGAGGCAAGTTGAGAAGTTCCCACCAAAAGCCCATACATACTAAGATCTGAGCTAATGCAGCAACTGTGTTTCAGTCATTATCAGCTGTCACAGCAGGAGAGAGAAGCTGCATTTATGGCAAGGAGTGATATTTGTTTTTAATCCACAGGCATAAGCTGTATCTGGAATTTTCATCACCTTTCCAACCACTTGAAAACAGTAATTGTTATCTCTGTTAAATGCCTTCTCTTTCTAAACCAATACTCTCCAAATGCAAACTGTAGTCACAGCTGCAAAGGAAATCTACTGCCAAAATACACCACTGGGAGAGAAGAAAATAGAGTGGCAGCTGGCTCTCTCCCAAGTGGAGAGTGCCATCTCCCTGAAACACTGTTGGCTCTTGTAGAGGAATGCTAAAGAGCAAAGAACTGCAATATCAGCCAGACATTGTCTGTCAGTGGATGTTATTAATGGGAACAAACTGAAGGCTGTACCTTTAGTAAAAAAAAAAAAAGATGGAAAGGCTCAGGAGGGCTGAATCACTGGGATGCCTTTGCCTGCACACAAAGTGAAAGTAGTCAAAATTTTGTAAAGACACTTTTTTAGTTAAGTTGGAACTCAGCAGTATTCTTCCCTCATACATTTCTTACTCTGAGTTTGCAGATTCCCGACTACAGCCCAGTGATTGCTTCAGTAGATGTCTGCCTATGCCATATTCCAGTCCCATGAGTTTATCATCAGCAGGGGACAGTTTAAAGAATCAAGCTCGGAGGTGTTGTAGCCCCTTAGTGCAGTTCCACCAAGAAAACCCTGATGGCACAACACTTCCACGTTGCCTGTAACATGGGAACAGCTCAGCACAGCAGCTTTCTTGGCAGATAGAGAGGACTCAATTAAAAGTGGGGATCTACAAGGTGAGACAGTGCAGCTGAGAACTGCCCTACAGCACAAAGTCCTCTGGTCAGAGCTCACTTCAGAGGGAACTTACCTACAGCTGTGCCAAGAGAACACTGAAGTTATCATCGGAAACTCTCAAGACACTCCTGAAGCCTTTATATTTCTACCTTTTTATCTAGCATAACAAGAACCTGTAGTTATATGCTCATTATATATTTTACTGGGTCCTTTGCAGTGCTCAAATCAAGAACTTTTAGATTTACAGTACAGCCACTTTCCTGCTCATTTTAGTATTAGCAGATTCTGAATCTAGTCTTTGCCTTGTAACAAAACCACTTGTAAGACAAGCAGGGAAATAAATGGATACTGGAGTCTTATCTATATTCTGCTTACAAAAGACAAGTACTGGCTAGCATTTGCAGCAGGGATTACAAACATGACAGTTAGGTACATTTATTTCTTCTCTATGCAATTATTTCTAGCAGGCAAATTTGAACTTTGCTTCTTTTTGTTGTAGCCTACTCCTCGTGACATACCGTCCTGGAACAAAATGGGCAAGTGACACGTGCTGTGAAATGAGAATCTGATCAATCATAAAGGCTGAGAATTATGTTGAAATATACTGACTAGCCTAAAAGGTTTTTAGGGCTGACTTTATACCCTTATGTGCAGCCTAAGTGACATGTTTTAACAGGCGTTCAGTCTGGATATCAGAACTAGCATACTGTGGTGCACTGAAGGAGCAACTACATGCAGGAGAGGTTAGACACGTACACTCACTTTTTATCACCTGATTTCCCAGCACAACCTGCATTAATATTTGGTTTTTCTTCTTTTACTTATTTGGTGATTTTAGCCTCTTCCTTAGCCTTGCTCATGGCAGTTTTTTCACTCTCCTCTTCTTCATCCTGGTGTGTGACTCACACTAACCTAAGAATCACATTTCTCTGCTTCATTAACCAACTTTATTCTATCTCTTTAGATCCTTTCTCTAATATTTTTTCTGTTCTCTATATTCTTCCCCTCTATCTGTATTTCTATCCCTGCAGTCACCATGCAATCTTAATAGATTTAGCTATTCGTGCCTTTGAAAAATCTCCTCCTACACCTTCATAATTCTGCTATGCAGGAAAACTCTCTTCTTACTTTTAACTCCCCTTCCTCTCATCACCTCTCCCTTCCTGCCTCTGTTCTATTTATTCAGTTTCGCTTACCTAACTGAGGCCATAGTTATGTCAGCAGATCTCTGAAGAGCAGACGTGTGAGCAGAACTTCTAAGCTATGTCGTTATTCTGATAGAAACAGGTTTTGTCAGCCTGTATTACCCAATTTCAGAAGATGGTGTAACTGCAGCAAATGCGCCTCCTCTTCAGCACTTGCTCTTCCTACACTCGTGGTGCTGATGGGTCAGCAGTTACAGAACATCCAGGCTGTTCAGCCACACTCGTCAGACAGCCCTTGATGCAGAGACTTCACTTTTAGAGCAACAACAACAGCGAAAAAGCAACAAAGAATGGCAGTTCTGGTGCAGGAAGAATACCTGCTTGAATGTATGCACAGATCCTGATATACTCTGGGTCTATCTAAATGGGCTAAGGAAGGGGCTCAGTTTGCAGAGTACATCAGCTGCTCAGCACTTCAGCAGAAGCAAATAAATATTGATTTAGCATACTTGGAGTGAATAATAACCAATCATTCTTAGGTCTCTTTTCATAAGTTGCAACTGCTTAGGAGTGATAGAAATTTTAATTTTAAATCACTGTCCTTAGAACACAGAATTGTAAAAAGATAAGAAAAGACATTATAATAATAGCATGGGAGACAATGGACTGTTTTTAGCAAGCCTGCTCATCTAATTGTGTTTTGCAGCCTAATGATGCAGTACAAAACTTAATTGATTATACTGACTATACCTTGAGCCCACCACTTCTAATGGAAACTAGCACTGAAAAGGTAAAAGGAAACTGGATCTTGAGAAAGGGGATCAGGGATGACTTTTTAACTTCTGTTAACACAGATCTCTGTAAACTGTTTCAGGTTGATATTCCAAGAAGTTTCTTAGATTATGTACTAGGAATACACAAGGACCTCTCTATCCTGGGACACAAGAGAGAGCTGAAAGAATTTTGTGTAAACAGAATGTACTGGATGTGTCCTTTGGGAAGGGAATTGTAATGTGACCTGAACAGTCTTCTCCCACTGTCTTTGAAGCCACTTTCACAAGCTTTATTCTCATTCTCAAAGTCTCATTCCTTTGCCCACTTATAAAACTGTCAGCAGTAAAGGATTGGAAGTAACTCACCAGGACAGATTACTACACAATAAATAAGCTGGTTAAGGATTTCTTGCATGCCTATGTGAAGCATTTGATTCTGAATACTGCTAGCCAATATATACTACATTGAATGGGTACTAACCTGTATTATACTAGATGGAATATAGATTTAATCTAGTATACTAAGTGTCTATAATTCTGTATAAACAGCACTTGGCCATATTCCAGGATCTACTACTACATTTCTATTGCATTCTTTATACACAAACCATGAATCATGGTTAAGCCATGTAAACATGGGAAAGTAATAGTCATCCAACTCATCTTCATTTAATTATACTAAAATGGCTATAATGCTCAAGAAGCTGAGAATTAAAACAACCTGATTCATTTATGATACCAGAATAACTGCTTGTTCCACCCTACAGTAACGCATTGCATACTGCTTTGAAGTAATTTTACTTGTCACCATCTAGTGCTTGGTATATTCAAGCCTAGTCACAGTCTCTTGTTTATTTCTGCCTATTACCCTCCCTTCAAATGAAATTTTCAATTTTTATTGCCTGGTGTGGATTTTTGTTTTTTTTTGTTTTGTTTGTGTTTAGTTTGGTTTATTTTTCTTGAGTAAGACAGGCATATAAATCAAAGGAAAAAGGAAGAGTTAATGTTGAAAATAATCTCTTCACACATTAGCCACTCAATCACAAGTCCTTATTTTCAATGCCTGAAGACAGTATTTTTTGAGTACATCTTAAACTACAGATTGTAGCAAATTGGTTTTGCTTTTGGCAGACCTGATTGAAATACTCTGTTGTTTAAAGAGAATATAAGTAGTTAAAAATGGGATTCTCATTGTATGAAGTAATCATCTTCCTTGTTTTGGGAGCAGCTCTAAGAATTGTAAGAATCAAATACAGACTTTAGTTAAAATTCAGATATTGTAACTGAGCAGAGTTTTGGGCAGGCAAACAGGATCTGTCCAATTCAGAGAAGAACAGTTTTTAACCAAGAAAATCCATCTATGGTGAAAAAAAAGGAAGCAGCATCTATTCTGACATGTTTGTAATGCTGCACAGCTTGTAAACTGCACAGCAGTGTTTTTTTTGGTGTGTTTAGTTTCCTGGCACAGAAGAAACACTTTCTGTGACACACTGCATAATCACTGAAAGAGCAAACTGGTGAAAATTAATTCTGCAAGCTGTAAGCACTGGACATAGTTCAAAGATCTTACAACCCTCACAAATTTAACAATCTCAATTTTTCCCCTTGAAAACAGGAAAATAACATGTAAGACTTAAAAGTAGAATAAGACTAAACTGCTTGCAAATTCTAACTTTGAGAATGAAATTCTGACATTTCTGTTTGTTCTTATCAAGATGCCTATGTTTCAAAATTAAGAATAATTTCTAATCAATAATTTTTTGGCTTTCTACTAATAGCTCTGAGTACACCATTATTTCAGTCATAAACATACGAACATAAAACAGGTTTCACAACAGAAACTGCAGTTTGTTTGAGGTTTTTTGATAAGTCAGACAAAATATTTGTATTACAAAATACTACAAAATTTACTAAGAATAGATTAGCAATGGCCTGTGGTATTTCATTTACATTTTAAATTCCTAATTAAAGTCATTAATTTGTAAAGACTTTAGACTTGTACATCTGTGAGGGCTGAAAGTTAATAAAAAATTTACAACTTTACAAAAACTCCTAGTGGATTTTCACCTGCTAACAGAGGAAATACTTCCAGCACAGGGTATAATATTGTCACATTTATTATATATGTATTAATAAAGCATTATACATTATATATACATTATACATTATATATACATATAAAGCATAATACATTATATATGTATTAATAAAGACTAAAATTTATTTATGTCAACACACAATGTTGACAGAAATTTAAAATCATGACAGCACATCAGATTTTCTTTTGGTTTGTGTTTCAGTGAATTCTGATACATAGAACACAGACTATTTTAGAATATTTCACGTCCTCAGTGATGTGGCACGAAAAAAACAATATGTAATCATAGTAAAACTATCACAGGCTACAAACTGTTGGCATCAAAATTGTCATTTTAGCTTATGTTTTGCATCTTCATCTCCCAAACATTAAAAAGATTTCTCAGGATTTATGCAAGATAGTTTCTCTCTCTAAAGACACATTAATAGCAGCGTTTTTATTGTCTACATTCTAGAGGTCTCATATGATTTGATTCCCAAAATAGCTCATCAGAAATCTTGATTCTAATTCATCTTTGAAGTTTGGATGCATTTTTCATAAGTTCTAAAAATAAGGAGTTCTGTCTTTTGCAGAGGCATGTCATGCATATGTATGAAGGCACTGTGACAAAATTCCAAGGCATTTTAAGAAATGTAAATGGAAGGGAAAGCATAGTAGCAAATTATGATGCAGCATTTTAGTCTTTTACATATGGGGTATCTTCACTTATTTCAATGTAACTATGGGCAGCCTAGTGACAATGGCATAAAAAATAGGGTCATGCACTGTGTTACAGACTGGAGACTGTTACAGGTATAGTCAAAAAGTGAAGTACTCATTTTCTGGGGCATAACATTATTGGAATGTGTGGATAACCTTAACCATGCTATCCAAATTACACTGAAAAACAAGCACAGAGGAAAGAACAAAGCTTCTGAAAGCTGCTGCTCTTGAGAATGATCGATCCATAGAGCTATGCAAGTTTACTTCATTGTTTACATGTTAAAAGAACTCAGTCTGTGTCAGATGGGCAGTGTCCTATGAATAAGCAAATACATATAAAATTTTTAGATAAAAAGTCTGGGCTGATTTCAGACGCAGGTTTGCTTCTCCTCTTTACAGGTGATGCAATCTGAGGACAGAACTAACATCTGTCCAGTTCCATTCCTCCTGCTGCAGAGGGAATTCAGTACTAGTGATGATGGGAAGCAGACAAATCTGCAGGGAAAATGCTAATCCAGAAATGCCTGTGGTGGGAAAGAGAAGGAAATCCCGAAAGGGGTAAATATCAAGGGATAAAACCATAGGATAAAGAAGTTAAAAAGCTAGAGGTAGTAAAATAGTCATGGAAGAAGGTGACAGACAGAGAGGTGCGATTGTTGAGTGCAATTCAGGAGAGAGAACAGGAAAGCAAAAGGAGAACAAAGTGAGAGAACATTCTAAGGGAAAAGTTAAAATATGGAACACGGGAAAATGCAACAAAAGAGTGAGTCACAAGTCCTATGAAAAGTCACAAGAAATAAAGTAAAAATTGCAAGGAATGCATAAATAAAAAATTCACAATGCTGAGGTTCTTTCATGTGGTCTAGGTATTTTAATCACCATGCTTAGAACACATTTTACAGATCCTTCAGTTTAAGCAGTGAGAAGTCTTGTTTTGATCCCTTCTATTGTGATGCATATAGGTAAAAACTTACAAAAGGAAGACTCTGTAAAATCACGTCTCAGGCCTGTTACTTTGGCTAAGGAGAAAAGGAATATGGGAAAGTGACTCAGCTGAATTAGAGGTAGAAAAACAAGTTATGTAACCATCACGTGTTCACATCGTGGTGTACAGTGGTTGGCTGAATTATGTCTGTTATGATTTAAAGCTATGGAGCTGATAATGGGCTAACTGCTGAACAAGACCCGGTTTTTGCAGTGAAGGAGCTCTCCTTTGCACCTGCCTGGGGACTCTGCGTTGCTCTGCTTCACACTCTATTGCACAGTATCACTGAATATGCTGGCTTACATATTTAAATATTACATAGGAAAGTCAAAATATTTATTTTTACTTTTTGCCAGAAAGCACCACCCAGGCACCATCTTGCAAGCAGGAGAAGCAGAGCGAGCAGGACAGCTCTAAGGCACGGGCAGCTTTTCCATCCCCATTCAAGGCTGCTGCTCTGTCACAGTGACTGGGGAAATTCTGCTGGATTCTGCCCATTAGCTGGTATGATCCCTGGTGACCCACTTCTGGTCTGTGCCTCCTAGCCACTAAGTAATCCTGCTCTAATCCATGCCTCTAGAAACCAAGAAGATTGGCTTGTTTGGCACAAAAAGGTTCATTTGAAGCCATCAAATTTTATGAGGCAATTCTAAATGGGCTTTCATGTTGTATTTATAAATACAATGTATTTTATGAATTCTCTTTACATAATCATCATTCATCCTTCACAGCTGGCCATTATCACACACTGTTAAGCATTTTTTTTCTGAAACCAGCACCCCAGTTTGTAACAGCAAATGAAGCACCCATGCTTGTACATTCTGCACATTTTATAAGGGAGCTGTCTGAAAATTCCTAGATACAGCAAACAACAACAAGATGTCTACCACATGCAATGCTGCAATGACCTTCTCTGTTTTCTCCTATATGTCCTCTGTGAGGAACAGAAAATGTTCTGAATAATAATAATTCAATAAGGGAATCCAAATTATTTTCCCAAACAAAGAAAACAACAATACAACCAGTTTAGCAAATAAAACCCTACACCTATCTCCATTCTATTGTTTTTAAGTAAACCAGTGTGGGAAAAAATCTCACCTGTGCCAAAAAGTCAAATGTTAACTTTGTTAAGTCAAAAGTTTTCATGTTGACCACAGAAAAAATTAGACACTTCACCTTCACACAAGCGCAATAAGAATATTGTACATTTGTATCCAAAAATGCTTTTGCTTAGGCAAACTTTAATAGAGTATCTTGGTAAAAATATATAAAATTATGATTTATATACGTGGAGAGATATATTTCTTTGTCAAACCTCAAAATAAATGCATCCTCAATCACTAAAAGAAAAGGCCCAAACATAAACAGAAGGAAACGAGCAGTAAAATCTACAGAATTTTTATTTGTAGTTACCATGGAAGGTAACTGACAACAATAAATCTCATCCTAAACACTACAAATACAGAATTTTGGAACTGCCAGAAGTATCACATAATAATAAATTATATTAGCATTTAGGTAATTACATAATTATACAGGAAACTGTATTTCTTGGTTAACTAGTATATTCTAGAAAAATTACAATCACATTGTAATTGGAGCCAGGCTTATGTAAATTCTACTTATCCTTTCTTATTCACAGGTGTTGGAGATATTAATCCAAGATCAGCAAAAGAGGTTGGCTGCTCACAGAACAGGAAACCCAATGCAAGGCCGTTGCTATTTTATAAACACCTCTGAAACAGTACAATCCATGACATCTTGAAAACAAAACAAAACAAAGCTGATTGAAAGCTATGAAAAAAAGTTTTACAATTGCTATTACTCCATTAATCAACATGATTATGCTGAGGTGTACTGTCCAGAACATGTAATTTAAATTTTAAAAGTAACTACATCTCAAGAGGTAAAAAAATCTCAACAATGAGTACAAAATGTTTTAATAAAAATGTACGTGTCTTTTGGACTTGTTCTCATCTATACTGACTGTGCAATAAAAACAAACCAGACAAAAAAATTCTGTAGTAAAATTGAGAATTGTAAGGTGATTGTATGAGTCTTTCAATATCTACTAGATAACAGACTTAAGGGAAAAAAGCCCCCACACAGAAGTAGTAGAAGACATCTTCTAAAATGTTAAATATTATATAAGGACTTCATACTTAGATTTTTTATGACAGGTATTAGAATAAATCTAACAGAGTAAGTAATTAGACCATGGAGAGACTTTGGTCAAACTAAGAATTATTCTGATCTGATGTAGCACGTGGTCTGGGAAATGCTACTTCAAGTCAAGAATGAAGACTACTTGGTAGTATGTCATGCAGATTTCATATAGTGGAAGGAAAATTAATCTGGCCCAGAAAGGTAAAATTATGTGAAAGTGGAACTTGTGAATGAACTCTATTAATTGAGCTTATTCTTTTAACTAAAGATGCTGTCGAAGATGACCTGAACAACATCAGCTATAAATACTTGATTTCATGTAACAGTCCATATCCTACTACATTATGACACCTCCTTCAGAGTATTCCTTTTCCTTGTTTCCTCAAAATAACTAAAGGTCCTTTTCATTTTAAAAGGTGATAAAAGTGAATAAATTGTGGCAAGTTCCTTAAAATTTTAACCTGCCTCTCTATTAAAGCTACAGAGTGAAGCACTGCTTCAGATACTATGAATAAAGAATGCAGTTCCATTTTGGAAAATAAGGAAATGTACAGTTGCTATTCCAGAAGTGAACTTTTGATATTTGATGTACAAAAAAAGGACAGAGAATAAGGACAGTAAATAGTGATTCAGTGCTTTAATCCAGTAATGATTTTTCTGGGTGAAAGGTACCATCTATTTCTATGAAGCCGAGAAGTGCCATACGATCAGCAGGATTTGGGCTCAGAAATGTTATTATTTTAGCATACACAGAAGTGACACCAGTAAAAGTGACATCACCCCACTTATGAACACACTGAAGCACACTGATTTGCTTTACTCTGCAGAGTGGCTATTCATTATTAAAAGGAATGTTCTCTGTTATTAACCTGAAGAATTCTGATATCTTATATGTAATCCACTTTGCTCAGTGAATAATTTTTAGCAGGAAATGTGGCACTTATTCCAAATGCAAATTTCTCTGCACATGGCATTGAAGCAATGTATTTATTAATATAAACACAGGGAAAAGATATTTTAAGTTAAGTGGTTATTTGCAGGTATCATAAAGCAGCGACATACCTAACTCTGATCATGTCCTCATATGGAGAACAAAAATAAAAAGCTGAGTCTCACCTCTGAGATGAAAACAACCAGCTTTATAACTCATTTGGGTATAACTCACTGCTACAATGAATGGGGATGAGAAAGGGCAATTCTTTTACTGTTTCAAAAGACATTCAGCATATAGAGTATTTTTCGCAAACCATCATCACCATGGATTTTCAGAGATTCTGAGAAGATACGTCTCTGAAGCCAATGGAAGAGTAGGTACTCAGCAATTTTGAGAATCAGGTTACTGAAAGGCTTTGCTAACATCAGATTATTTTAGCTTTCTTGCTGCAGAGCAAATTTAAGACAAATGAATCCTGATTTCTGAAGAACCTGGTTTAACTTCTCAAGCTTATATTTAATCAAAGAGGTGTACATAACGTTCTGATCATTTTTAATGCCACCAGCTCTGCAAGCCCCTATTGAGGCTGACTATCTCAGTGATTGTGTTGTTTTAGTCAGTAGATGGCATTAGCTGCCTCAGTGTTAAGTTACACTGTGATTTATCAAGAAGTGGGTCAGCCACAGCCTGTGGCTCTGTGTATGTTCCCAGCAGGCTGAGGGGAAAAAAAAAAAAAAGATTTAGCTTTCTTTTGTTAATTACTCTTGCCATATTTTAGTTGTTTCACTGGACAATATAATTAGACAATAAGGAGCAGATTCAACAGCAGGTACACATTTTCAGACAACAGTGTAAGAAATAGGTAGGACAGCACGGGCGTTTCTGTTCAGACAGCAAATCCTTTGCTGTAGGTATTGCTCAGGATTACAGGGGGTTGACTCTGAGGATAGAAAACTGTTCAAAGCCATGAGGGCAAAGACAGCTGACACAGCTCGAATGCTCTTTCAACTCCTCTGCTCTAACAGACTCCTCCCAGCTCCTTCTACTAACGAAGAGAGGAACACGTTACAATAAATGCATCAGCATGATTTATATTTTGCAGATAGTTTTACATCTAGCTGTTCTTAAAAATGATGTATTTCAGTAATTCTTATGATAAAACTGAGGCTGTAAAAATACACAAATATATACACCAATGTATATACACTATAGACAAAACCTTAATCGTGTATTATTCAAATATCCAGTGGGAATGTTCAAATATTCCTCTGAAGTGATTCCAACCCAAACTGCAGTTAAACACCATGAAAGTGTGTTTGTATGTGTTTGAGACCACAATGTAAAAGTGCCTAGTGCTGAGCAGAAAGCAATTCTCCCCTTATGTAAAAATAATTCGAGCTGATTTTTTCCCCTTTCCATAACAGGATGAATTTGACAAACTTCAAAGTCCTTTTCTGCAAAATCTGAAATATTTCCACTCCCTGCTTCCACAGCCAGTGATTAGAATATGCACTGGGAATGTGAGAGAATAGGAAAGACCTGTCAGTGCATTTGCCACAGCCCTGTAAAATGCCCCAGCCACGCTGCTGGGGCATCCATTTGCAGTCTGGAAATCCCTTTATGCTTCCTCAGCCCTCCCAAACCAGTGCACACATTCCCACTGACTGTTTTCAATTGGCAGATACTAGCTGCAGAACTGAAAAAATGTGCACTTTGTGGGAAGGTGTTGGGGTTTTTTTTGTAGGGCATGAGGAAGGATAAAAGGCTAGATGACATAACTGGCTTTCACTGTGTTGTAGGACACTTGGAAAACATTTTCAATATTTTCACTGCCTTTTTTCTTTTTAAATTTGTTTTTATTACACGGATTGAATAGCTTTTCACACTTGTATTTTAAAGGCAACAACTTACATAATTTCTCATTTGCAGTTAGTGATTCCTCTTTAAATTCCAGGTGTTTATTTTGGTTGTATACCAAAACTAAGGCAACTTTCAACAACAAACTTTCAACAACAAATGTAAGGATTTTTCTGAGGAATACCTATTTTTAATTGACAATGAATTTGCGTATTATGTTTTGCTTTTTATGGCAAGGATAGTTTTATCCGAGAAGAACAGCTCTATTCCCTTATCTTACTTGCCAACTCTGATTATTCATATTTATGGCAGGTGAACTCATATAGGTAAATGTTTATATGCTCCAGCAAATCAAGAAGTGACTGCACCAGTAGCTTTAGTCCAACTACACTCAACCAAAGGCTCAACTAAATTTGGCCTTCTTACTCCACATTCTGATACATCAACTCAAATGCTGAGCCAAACCAAGCTAGACCTTTTCTCAAACTGGCACTGCATCAAAATGCAATGAATAAGTTATAAACAAATATCAAATGTTCTTAAAACTCTGCATTAGCAAGATTATCCTATTCCAACCCTCTAAATACAAATGTTTGGAGTTCCTTTACCTAACTATTTAAAGTATTCTCTTGCTGTAGGGGGAGTGGAAGAATAGTATGGAAATGGCAGCAGGGAAATATTGAATCAGGTTTATATGTGGGAAACTGAAAGTTATAAAAATTAAAGGCCTTGTACACAGTATTATGGAAAAGCTTATTCCCAAATTTCCTATTCCAGTATCTCTGGGGGGAAAAAAAGTAAATATGCTGCCATCTGTAGCTCTCGAAAAGCCAGTATAAAACAAAATCGTTATACTGATAATAAAGTCAAAAGATAAAAACAAATAAGCAAAATCAGCAGCACTGTCAAACAGACAAATATTAAAATGTTGCCTGATGCATTTTCCTCATAAGCCTATTTCCTCTCCCTCACATTTCAGCATCTCTGATATTTCAGTTTTCTGTAATGCCCAGCAGCACAGCACAGCTTCTTCATAACTTGGAGGTAAACATGGGTTCAGTGTTTAAATGAGACATTAATTTACAGTCAGCTAGCTAGAACTCAAAGGTGTGATGCTGCTTTTGTCTATGGTCAGTGCTGCAGACAATAATGTGAAATGGAGGAAAATGAGTGTAAGAAATTCTTGTATATACAGAAATGCAGGACACCATTTTATCAAGGAGAAAAGATTTTGCTTCCTGCCATTAGAAGAGCCAGCACTGGAAGCATGAACCCTTTTGCCACTCTAAATATGGCATCAGACTAGAGAGCTCAGAACACATAAAGCTTCCCACAAGGAATTCTCAGTTAAAGACCAGGAAACATTACTGCTGAAATAAACCAAGAAAATAGAATCAGAATTCTTTAGAACTGTAACCGACCTTTCTCTGTTCCCACAAAATTTATGACACATGTGAAAACAGTCAACTGTGTCAGGATAATTATTTATTCTACAAAAAAAGGACTCTGGCTTCAAATTTTGAACATAACATTTTTATTTTCAACAATAAAGGAAAACAATGACAATTTCAGTCCCAAAACACCGACTTGGCAGAAGACCTGAGTTGCTGTCTGCAAATTCAATGACATTGAAAGCTCAATAAAGTAACTTTGCCTTGGAACTCACAAGACAGAGAGAACAAACAAAAAGATCCCGTTCTAAAGGGAAAAGAAAAAATTACAAAGATTTACAACAGTGATTGTTCCAAAAATATTTTTCAGGATTGAAACTGGTATTTGCTATTTTAGGTAGAAAAAGGGAAGAAATGAAATTTCAAGACAAGCAGGAAAATATCACATATGAATGCATGTCTAGATGAAGACAGATAATCAATCATCCATATGTACTTAAGTCCCTGAAGAATGCAATGACAATAAAACCTCTGCACACACTGGGACAAGAATTATTGGAGAAAACAAGTATGCTGAGCTTTTTCAAAACAGAAAAAAACCCTCCAGCAACTCCTCAGACATGAAATGACAGTCCGTATAAAAGATTAACTTATTTTTTTAATTGGCAGTCATTTCCAAATTTGCAATTTATAATGACTTAAATATCTGCTGAAAATTTAGAGCCATATCTGAACAGTCTATTTTACACAAAGTGCACGTTAACATTACTAAGCTATTACATGTGGATTTGCAGACCTATTTTAACACAGTTAAGCATTTCATAAAGGCCCTTTCCTATAGAGGAGGGCAATAAGGCCAATTATCAGTGTGAAATTATTTATTTTTCTAGATTTCCATTTCACCCATCCAGCTGCATCTCCCCAGCAAAGTTAGGCCTAAGTGATTCAGACTGACAGAACCTTTTTATACCAGCTAAATTTCAATCTTTCTTCAGAAGTATTTGCCATTCTAGAAGACTTGGTTTGAGTTGTACAGATAAACACCACAAATATTGACTCATATCTGGCATTTCCAGAGCTTTATAAAGTGATTCATATGGAGTTTGTAGTCCTGGAGCAATCTTGAACAACAAATAATATGTAGGAGGCCCAGCTAAATGTAAATATCAAAATAAATAAATAACTACATCTTCAAAATACTGCCCCAAATGTAAGAGTAGCCTAATATTATTTTGAAATATAATTATTTAGTATAGAGGTATTTTTCCAACAAGTTGTAATGCAGCTTTTCCCTTTTATCGCTTAGCTGACTTCTGTACTGACCAGTCCCTTACAAAAATATTAAAATACTGTTAGGCAAAACAGCACCCAGAAAAGATATGACAGAACTTACAGGGATTTTCACCTGCTATCTTTTACTAATGCAAGGAGGAAACAAATTACCCTGCAGTGAAAATGGAGGTCTCACATTTCTGATTCAGTGCTGTCACAAAGAACTCATATGAACTCGATGGGTCAGTATTTCCCAAACCTGTTCTAGCAGGTAAATGCTGTATATGTTGGTGCACCACAGTGTGAACACACCTGTTCTCTGTTGCGAGCCACTAAAATGCCATGAATGTGCTGCTTAATGGCAGACACCTGAACAAAGTTTAATGTTGGGTTTATGAAATTTGGTAAAAATCTAAGATTAAAAAACTTCCAAAACTGGAATCATATAATTTCTTGTATGGAATACTAAGGAACACAGAAAACATAGCACAACAATTCAAACACTACTTGAAAGTTGCTTTCCATTTGAGAATTACCGGAATTAATTTTCCAGCCTGTACTGACTCTCGGCTATCGCGAAAACTGTGACTCTTCCTTGGTCATTTTAATAACCCTTCACTTTGTCTGCCTTAATATGGAACTATCTCCATGAAAAAAAGTGATGGCAAGAACTTTATATAGCATTCCACCTTTAATTTCACCTTTGTGTTTCTAAATTAACACATCTCCATGTTTCTTGAAAGTCTTGTTCAGTAACTCCACTTTCAGTTTATGAAAGCGTTACGATGTTATTTCTACTCACTGATAGGCTGATTTTTTGTTTTCCTTCTTTGTTTTCAGGGATGAGAAGCCAGATCGGACAGGTATGTTTTATGACTGGTTACCTTTCATTTTGTATTTATACACTTACCTATTTCTAATGATCCTCTCCTCACTCTCTAGATACATAATTCCTTCTACAAGCTGCCAAAATTCTCCAATATGTACCAGAAACAAATCTTTAAAGTCTTCTGACTTTTGGGGCAGTTGTTAAAAGAACAATATTGATTCAAGACCAGTATTCCTTTAACAATCTCACTAATAACTTCCTTCCTATCCAGTAACTTTAAATACAGATCATCGTGTTTGCTACTTCTGATACGTTTTTAATCACCTTACAGTTTTTTTTCACATTTGCAACAAAACTAAGACCTATTTTTAAACACGCTTCCACAAATGCTAGAAAGTCCAGATAGAAAAAATTTACTCAAGTTCCTTTCTTATCAAAGAACATGGGCAATTTAGTGAGGCATGCTCAATATCTGGCAATTCCATACGGGCTTCAATAACTTCCACGCCCCTACTTACTGTTTTGTTAAAATATCTTCTAAATCCCTGTATTTTACTAAGGGTAAATGATCTACCATTGTCCAAATCATATTTTAACATGAGCACAAGAAAATTCTTGTGCATAACAAAGTGCCTTTTCCAGGCACACTTCGTGTAATAGATTTTAAAAACCTAATTTTCTAAATCTAGGACATCCCTAAATTATTTACAGTTTTTGAAAAAACATGCAATAGGAAATGAAAATGGGCATGATAAATCAAAAAGAAAACAAAAAGTAAACAAGGATGGTACAATTCGTTAAACTTATGGCGATTATCAGTGCTGATTATTTAAACAAATATGTGTTTTAATTTATCTATTTTACTTATTAAAATGGTTTTTAAAATAACAAAAAATTAGGAAATACAAAATAACTTAACTTTAGTCTTCTTTTTCTGGTAAATTAGTAATATCTCTTTTAATATAACCCCTGTCTTAAGCAAAATATAATGATGATTCTCTGATATGGAATTTGTAGACTACAGTGTTTTACATCTCAGCTAGACTTAGGTATCAGTTTGTCATTTAATGATGTTCACTGAGTAGACTTGGTTATCAAACACAAGGATAACTGGTATATTAAACTGGTAATCTGGTAGACTGATACCTTAAACTAATATCTTAAAACTGGTAAACTGGTATTTTAAAAATAATTTGATTTTTAAACTGACTTCAAATAACAAGGGCTTAAATGAACAATGTAATATTGAGAGCTGCTGCACAAACAGCATCTCTTTGAGATGAAGAGAGGCTTTGGGTTCTCACCATTATTTCAATGAAGGTCTCCCACTTGGGTAGCTTCTGAGTCCTCAGTTTTAATAACTCAGGAAATCTTTATCTCAGATATCTTTACACAGCACGTGATAAGCACAGTGAGTACAAAGAAGCAGTTCTTAACACAGACATAATTTCCACTTAGTAAACTGCAACACGCTATTTGTAAAATGGTCTAGATGTGGTTTGAAGTGAAAAACATATATACATGTAAATAATACAAATAGACACTTTTGCTATTAGTTTTAATATAGACATGTCCACTCATAAAACAGTTTATATAAATCATTGATACTTTAGTGACAATCAATACTGTTTTACACTTCTGAAGGAAGATTTGAAAGATGTTAATTAAGAATTATCTGAAAGGGTGTTAATATCCTATTAAAAACTCCCCACGGCTTTGTTTTCAGTAAATCTTTATGGGACTAGAAGAAAGTGTTATGTCTGTAGGTCAAGTACCATTCTATGGGTTATTTAAATGGAAAGCACAATAGATATTAATGTTCTGTTTTTAATGACAAATGGCAAAATAGAGTATTATTGAGCCTCCCTATCACTGACACTGAAACAAGCTCCTCCATGCCTCTGAAAAGAGGAAATCTGTACCCCACAGACAGCTGGCATGAAACTGCAGAATCTTTATTTAGAGCCAGCGTGAAGGATCAGATGCAATCGCTTGTGTTTAAACAGTACAAACAGAACGTCTGCAAAAAAAGTGATCTAGAGGATGAGTATGGTACAGGGTGAGGAAAGAGCAAAGTTCTTCAGCTCTTTAAAGGTAAATGCCTTCTCCTGAGGCTGCCTTTTATCATAAACTCCCATATCTTTTCATTAAAAAAAATGTTTCACAAATCACTATTAGCTCTTCTATGTCCAGCTCAACAACATTTCTTCTGAAACAGTTTACATACAAAAATTATGTGCCTGATTTAATATGCTTATCAGTTCTTGTAGTAATTAATGCACACATATTTTCCATCAACAGTTGAACTTAGTAACAGTAATTTAAAAAATACAAACTGTATTCTGAAGTAATCACTAAGTCATCATGAACTCTTTTTTTATGCATGCCAATATTCATATCTTTGCAAGTGTGCTTAGGATAGAATTCAATAGCTTTTAGCACAGTAATGTAAATCACAAAGCTTTTGAGAGGGAAACGGAAATCTAATTACTACATAAAGATATGTCATCTCTGGAATCACCTCTGCCAAAACACAACAGATACATACTTATATAGAATTCTTTGCCACAATAAACGGAACAGATTCACAGAGGAAGCCTGCATCAGCTGTGATTAACAGGATCTGTAGTGCCAAGAATTTAAATTACTGCCTTTGTCTGTCAGCAGGTTGCTGGACACAAAGACAGATGTCAAGAGTTGTAAGGACCCAAAGTTAAATGGACCAATTTTGTGCAAACCCTTTATCCTATTTTATATGTTTCTCTACAGCAGAACCTAATGAGTTGCAGATAGCAGCTACAGCACTGAACCAAAAAACAGTTCCAATTTGCCTATACAAATAAAGTATTTGAAGTTAATCAGGGAGGAATAATTTCTTTGAATGCCATTAGTTATGGAATCCCACCACAAGCAGTATTTGCTTTCACTCTGTCGTAGTGGTATGCAGGTTAAAAGCTGTACTTCTTAGATAAGACGTACTTCCTTGTCCCATAAGCTGTGCTCAAGAATTATTATTTAAAATGTTGCTCAAGCACTTTACAATCCTATTCCAAAATGAATTTCATTTTACTTGGAAATATTTCATTTAAACTTTTATGGACATCATAAAATACCATGCACTTTAGCAATACATTTCATACACCTGATAGTGACATCATCAGTAATATTACCGTGTGTTGCCTTTTTTTCATGTAACTTCAACAGTCCTTAGATTGATTAATATTTTAACCAGACCTCTTAGAGCACTTAAAGAGTGGTATTTATCTCACCTATTTTAGATACTAAGCCTGATCTAACAGCAGACTAGGAAGAAAAACATGTTAAAAAAAAAAAAGACATGTACAGAGGAAAATTTACAAATTTTTATCTGTTTTTGATGTAGTTATATGATGTCTGACTTCTACAGATCTAAAATTAGGTAGGATGAATTCAACAACTGCAAGTTTATGAGATGCCTTGTCCTGAAGTAATGACTGTCCAAAAAGATGGAGATGAGTGAGTTTTATGAGAATATTAAGTAAGGAAGAAACTTCTGTAAGAAACTTGATGCTATTTCACAAACATAAACAGAAAAGGTAAATTTCCTTTAGCTTAAATTATTTTATGTATGGCTTTAGTATCAACCGCAAGGGAGAAAAATGGGAAAAAAATAAAGTTTAGTATTTTTAATTTTATATACTGTTGCATTTAGTCTATAGCATATCTATATATATATAATATATATACACACACATAAAACTTTAAAAGATTCATTTTATTTGGTTAGAAAGAGAATGAAAAGGAAGTTTTCTTCCATGCATTTGGTGGTTGGAAGCATTCACTGTAATTGAATCCATGTGAAAAACTGGGTTGCTATTTACCAGTTTCATTTATATGAAAATGACCACCTGCTACGGAAATGAAAAAGTCAGTATGTTAAAACTTGAGAAATATCTTTTTATAAGCTATTCCTTCACTATCCTTACAAATACCACAGAATGGTAATAAAAGCTATTTTTCATGTTTTCTTCTTGAAGTTTGAAAAGAAGATAAGAACCCTTAACATAAAACAATACTCTAGTAAGAATGGGAAAGAATGCTTTTACCCCAGTATCCCATCACCTCCTCAAAACAAAACAAATAAAATACAATGAGTTTTTGGCTACCACTAAAGCAATTCCCTACTTTTTATTCAAGAGCTGTAATGCTTCCATATAGCCCCAGATATGAGAAACTGAGAAATGGCCAAGAAATCTACCTCATTCCCTACTGCCGCATAATCCTATGGAAGCACATGAAATCCTCGGTTGAACACTATTGCCTCAGTTATCAATCCGCCATCTGCGAATCCTCTTCTGCTTACCTATTACTTGCTATCACAAGATAGTTATGCTAATACCTGTTACAGCTAATACAGTCCTGTTCTGGAAGAAAGTCTTTTACACTGGAGATACTGTGGATATCTGTACTTACAGGATTGCAATTATGTTTCGGTAGAAATAGTATAACAACAGTCCCGATTTGAAGGAAAGGAAGGCAAGGGAATATTGCCAAGCATTTTACTCGTTCCTAGCCAATGGAATTCACTCTTATCCTCTCTCTGTTTTACAGGGGACCTTACAGGCCACTTCTTCAGACAGATTCCAAAACCTCCTAAGTATACTAGAGCATGTGGCATTTCAAAACTTAAAAGTTTGGAAATATTTCTATTTTTTAAAATATATACTGAATATCCTTTTCCAATTTGGAAACCAAAGTTTAATGCAGAGGTCGATGAATTAAAAAAAAAAAAAAAAGCTATTTATCATAGCATTTCTAAAAAGACCAAAAACAGACATGTTGTATTTTTGTTGAAGTTATTCATTTGCTACCTGGAGATGGCCATAGCAGTAATATTTCTTAAAAAGCAGATTTCAACAGGGAATCCAAACACATTTTGGACATTTAGGGTTGAAGAAGCTTACAGCAGCTGCTAAATCACTGGCATGTGTTTTACACATTATCACTGAATCTAAGGTTAGTTATAAAAAGTGACAGAAAAGATTTAGGGAAATGCTTGAAAAATAAAAACAAACAAATAATTCCCCAGAAAATAAGGAGAAAAGGTGGGTCTACCAGAATTTAGAGCTCACAAAATATGTGATACTTTTCTCATAAAATAAATCTCCTTAGACTTCATGCTACCTTATTAGAACCATTTAAATTTCTATACAGTTAGAAATTTACAGTTAGAAATTTCTACAGTGGCTTAGGATAAAAATGTATAGAATTTAAGCAGTTAATCAAAGTTTGGCTTTCATTTTTCCTATGAGGACATGGAAATTATAAATATCCATTTGGTCCTGTCTTCATTTTGTAGAGCTCTTCTATGTTCTGAAGAGCCATAGTAATACTCTCATTCTTTGGAGCATTTGTGTAATCTACTTCCTCCACAACCAGGTAGAGGATTATTCCACTAAAAGAACCACCATTGCAAATTAGAGTATCTCTCTCAAACAGCGATCATTTGACTCAGTCACTCTTCCAAGCACATCCCACCAAGGCACCAAAGCATCATCAGCCACCAATCCAAGAAATCAGGTTCAGAATCACAGAGGCACTTGTTATAGCTGAACTTTAGGAAATCTGAAGTCTAGACAGGGTGTATCTTATTTTTAACGACCTGCCACTTCTACAACCTGTTCCTTAACAAGAATTTGCTGAAATAAACATAAAAGATTCCTATTGCTTTCAATTAACTTTTTATCAAGCTTTAGCTACTTCCTCTTCTCCTCACCCTCCTACTCGCCCTCCCAATATATGTATCTCATCCTTCTGCTCTATTTTGCTGCTTCTAATTAGTTGTGTTTTCTACCCCACCGACTCTCCTCTGTTGACTCTTCAGACTGACTATTTCATTCTCTTTTCTTCCTTGCAAACTTTACTCCTCTTACCCTTGTAAGTCACATGTTAATCACAACCTCCTTACCACATCCATTATTTAAACACCTTGTTACGACCACCTGAAAAAAAAGCACTGGTGAGACCACATCTGGAGAACTGTGTCCAGTTCTGTGCTTCCCAGTTCAGGAGAGACATGGACATACTGCAGTGTTTCCTGAGAACAGACACAAGGATCATAAAAGGACTGCAGCATCTGTCATCTGAGGAGAGCCTGTGAGAGCTGGGACTGTGCTTTGCAGGAGCTACAGCTGCTTCATCCCACGTGAGTGGGAAACTAGAAAAAAATGCCAGGAGGCATGCATCGATGAAAAAGGAGCTTCCAGCAAAACTCAACCACAAAAAATGAAGCATGCAGAGTTCAAAAACAGAGAGAGGAGACCCGGGAGAAATACAGAGATACTGACTGAACATGCAAAGATGCAATTAGGAAAGTGAAAGCCTGCCTGGAACTGAACCTGGCAAAGATCAACAAAAAAACCTTCCGTAAGTATGCAAGTGACACAAGAAATACTAGGGAAAATGTGAACCTACTGCTAAGTGTGCCAAGGGACCAAGTAACACAGGGCACAGTAAAGGCAGAGCTACTTGAAACTGTCTTCACCTGAGCCTCTATTCCAAGACTGGTCTTCAGCAGTTCAGGCCCTGGACACAATGGGAAAATCTGGATTAAGAAAATGTACTCTTGGTGGAAGATGGTCAGGCCGGGAAATACTGTTGTCCTCGATGGTACGCACCCAAAAAGGCTGAGGGAGCTGCCTGCTGCCATTTCTAGGCTGCTCTTGATAGTCTTGAAGTACAGTGGCAACTGGGAGAAGCATACAAAGACTGGAAGAAAGGAAATATCACTTCGAACTGTAACAATGGCAGGAAGGAGGACCCAAGAACTACAGACTTGTCAGCCTCACCTCTATGCCTGCAAAGGTGACAGAGAACATAACTCTGGAAATGATTTTCAGGAGCATAAAGGACAAGAAGGAAACTGGGGGTAGCCAGCCTAAGGAAATCTTAACCAACCTGACAACCTCCAATGCCTGGCTTTGTAGATGAGAGGACAGCTGTGGCTATTGCCAACTTTGGCTTCAGTAAGGCTTTTAACATTATTTGCTGTAAAATGCTCACAGAGAAGCTGATGAAGGACGAGCTGGACAAGCAGGCAGTGAGGTGGACTGAGGGCTGCCCAAAGAGCCAGGCACAGAGGGCAGTGATCAGTGGTACAGTCTGCTAACTCATGGTTGTTAGGCCTCAAGGCTGGGTCTGGTCCCGTTTGACACCTCCATTAATGGTCTGGATGATGGGCCACAGGGTACCCTCAGCACATCTGCAGTCTGCTGAGAGAAAGCATTTCAAACAGAAAGTGGTAAAAGGACAGCAAGTAAACAATAACATATTCCTCTGAAACTCCCCCTCCTAGAGCTGACTGCTATCATCTGTTACCTCTTTTGTCTAATTTTAGATTGCAAACCCTTCAGGGCATGGATGACATTTTTTATTTGCCTAAGATGTGAAAAACAGCTACACATTAACTATATAAATGATTAATAATAATAACAGCAGCACCCCAACAGCAAAATACAGCTCTGTCTCCACCTCCCATTTAATAATGAAATAATCTGAAATAGAAAATCAAATGAAGGAGTAAACATTTTTAACAATTTGGTTACTGTTACCTATAATCTTTATCTGGATATAATGGAGAGTATTTTCCACCTTAATAATGATACACAAAGTTAAAAAAATGAAAAGAGATCCTAAATTTCACAAATTTAAAACCAACTTGACTTATTCTGCTGAATAAAAAGGTTTTCTAATTCAAAAGTTGAGATAGAAAATGTTAATGAAAACAGAACCCAGTCAAGTCAAATAAAATAAGAAAATAAATAGGGATTTTGCTTCAGGCAGCTTGAATCTGATTTAAGCAGCACTCTTGGAAGAATCCAGCTGTTGTTTACTGAAATGTAAAATAGTGTGCTTATTCTTTTATGTGACAGCATTCATGATCCTTCAAATCATGAAGTAACATATTTCTGCTCATCAACAATAATAATTTTATGTACAGTTACTAATCTGACCAATTACCTGAAAGCTAATTACTCAGGCTTTACAGAATGAGATAGCTAACCAAATGTATTTTGATTTTAATTACTGGTATTTAATAAGGAGTACTGCCAAATACATCCATAACATTAGTGTTTTACAACAGCATTACAGATACTTTGTTAGCGATTCAAGCAGTCTATGATCATCTTTGTTTTATAGCCTCAGAGATCAATCTAATTTTAGCTAGTGCAGAGCTGGACTATGGCAATTACAGTGTATTATTCATGTTAACAGTTTACCTCTTTTCTCTGTATGTACACTGAATTTTCACATCGAGACATCGTAATTTTCTCAAGACAGCAGGATAACCCAGAAGGTTTAAAATGATGCATTACTAAGAAAAAAAAGAGCCTTCCCCAGGAACAGAATTTGTTGCAAGTTTAAACAGGGAGTTACTCAGCCCAGATCAATTGAGGCCTCAGAGTTTCAAGAGCTGCAAACCCCATCTGTGCTTCTGCCTAACAAATCTTTAAAAACATGTAGCCTATCCCCACTTAGAGTTCCTCATTTTTATAGGGAATTAATAAAAGCCTAGTGCTACTACAGAAAACACTTTCCTTTCTATATCACTGTGCTAAATGATGTTCTATGTAATTGCCTATATTATATATTCTGTATTATCACACTAAACATTCAGTGCAATTCTGTTCTGCCTATAAAAGCAAAAAAGGTCAAGGGAGAGGGATACATCCCCCCAATCCATGTTAAAACGTTTATTTCAGTCTCATGGTCTCCAAGCTTTCACAAGTACTTTAAGAGGAGATTGGAAGGAATTTGCTGCCCACTCACGATGATGTCTCATAAAAGGTTCTTCAAAAACGGATCAAAGGCTGTAATTTCCATGCCATTTCTGTCCAATTTCCTTTTCTCTTATGTTTTCATTTTTGAAATGGCTATGATTGCAGTCCACTTCTGCCCACACAGCACTGCAGGTCTAAATGAGCCATTTATCACAAACTTTTTGTCTTTTGGCTGCTCGTGATTTTATTTCCTTTGCAATTTTTTTATTTCATTTTTTGGTACTACTTATGCTGCATTGCAATTACCTTCATAATTATACCTGCAGTGATTTATGTTTTCCAGCACCCAGATGCGTTGAGTCTTCTGATCCGACCCAACTGCACTTTATTATTAATGTTAATTTTAACTCCTCCTACCCCCCTCCTCCCATCATCAATAGGAATTTCATATGGATCTTTCCACAGGAAGAACTTTTCCTTTTGCCCTTTCCACAGCACACAGAGAATGTTGATATCTTGTCTTGCTAAATGCTATTGCCTTACATCTGAACCTCACGTCTTTTTAAAAAAAAATTCATTTATTTTAAAAAAATCTGAGATGATGAAGTTTAGCACTTATTCAATTTATTCTCACTATCTCACTAGACAGCATGTCATATTTTGAATATCAATTGTGTTGCTATTATTTAATATAAAATAGTACCAGTCATAAGCAGACAGGTTCTCCATCATTTATATAAATGTGCTTGACTTGCCTCTGATTTACCAAAAAAAAAAAAAAAAAAAAAAGACAAGAAGGCTAAATATAAGCTCTTACGACTCAGTTTAACCAACAAATGATCTTTCAAAAGAGATTTTAAAACCCTCTCATCTTTTGATTTTCCCAAATTAGAAAAGACATTTTAAAATTAATAGTCATCTAGCAATTTATAAAAAAGCCAAAGACAAATATATTTAATTTAGTATTTATTGTTTTCCTCAAACTTCCCCTCTCTGTTCCAAAAATTACCCTTCAGTAATAATGTCATTTATTAAAGTTTAGCCATACAAAAAGATTAAATAATATTTCAAGCATAAATTTTACTGCTATTCTTTTCTTTAATTTTTTCTTTCAGTATAAAACAATACAGTGTATTACAAAATGCTAAATAAATTTGTTTTAGATTTAATGGTCTTGAAGTGAGAAAAATATACCATACATAATCATTAGGGAGATGATTAAATGATTTAATGAGACAGAAAATAAAGTAATAAATATAGCAATACTGAGAAGTTCCTGCAGACTAGTGATACATGGCTGTAGTACCTGAATTTTCTGGTGCCACAGTGTTCTCATTAAGCTTAGAACCGCACAATATTTAAGCTACGTATGGATGGGTGAGAAGGCTAAATGAAATTCTGGCTATAATATTTGAAAGCAAAAGAATAACTAGCTAACTATAAGTAAAAACCAAACAAAAACACACATATGTACCTATGTGCATTAATGTATGTGTGCTTATTTTACACAGAATATACCTAATAAAACTCAGATCACATCTTAAAACATCTGCACTTACTACTAAAGTTGTAAACAGGGCACAAAAGTTCCCACTGAACTTTCATGGATGGATCTGTTTCACATTTGGCCAGACTGATGCAGTGCAAAACTTGATGTCCCATTTAGTGAGATGGTGGAAATCACTGGATGCCTTATTGAACTTCTGCACAGATGCATCTCCTTCAAACACAGCTTATGACAAAAGCTACATGCAAACAACAGTATATGACCAAAGTAAACTACAATTTATATGAAAGTGAATGGGCAAGAAGATGTATCAGATAAAATAAAATCTATTGTTGTTTCAATATAGACTTTCCCCATAAGCAAGGATTCTGTTGTTTCATAACAGAATGAACAAAGTGATGGAAATTATTTCAGCTACTTTGATTCAGAGTTAGGAGACGTGTACCACACCAGAAATTATCTGAAAGACTTCTCTGACATATTCATCCTGGTGAACAGGAGGCTCATGGTGGGAGCTCACTGCTTTCTACAACTACGTGAAGGGAAGTTGCAGCCAGGTGAGGGTCAATCTGATCTCCCATGTAACAAGTGACAGTGAGATGAAATTGCCTCAAGGTGTGCCAGTGGAAATTGAGAATGGAGAGTAGGAAAAAGTTTCTTCACCAAAAGGATTGGAATAGGCTGCTCAGGGAACAGGTGGAATCACTATTCCTGGAAGTGTTCCAAAACATGTGGATGTGCCAGTTGAGGACACCATTTATAGTGAACATGGTGATGCCAGGTTAATGGTGGGAGACCCAGTAATTTCCAACCTTAAAAAATTCGTAATTCAGCAACAACAAACAGGCAAACAAGAGGATTAAAAATAAACTTTCAAATGAGAGATACATTCTGCAGGACAAAACAGGAAAGACCTTCTGTGGAATTATGTGTAATAGAGAAAGAAGTAAACATGCACTTTTACTGGGTCTCAATGCTTGCAAAATCAGCTTAACAGCCATGAAAGTAGATACTTCAAGGAAACAAACCCTTCACTGTTTTTCTTTACTTAATTTTACCAAGGGAAATTATGAAGGTATAAATACTAGATGCTGTTTCTAGAGTCTCTTTTACATTTTTTTTTCTAAAAACATTCAGGCCACATTCTACCATCAGAAATACCACTACAACACATAAAGTGAAATATGACATTGATTTCAATAGAGCAAATCCAGATTTATACATACATAACTCAGAGAAAAATCTATCAAAAGTATAATACATATTACTTGATGGAGAATGAGAAATTCATCCATACATGAATGACTTTCTGTAACATCTCGTTCTTTTCAAAGAGTAATTAAAATAAGGAATCAATACAATAACACTTACTAGAGCGGCATGAGAAACCTCCCCTATTCACCTTAAGGAAAAAAATCCAAGTAGTTAATTCAAGACGGTCATTTTGGATTCTTCTGGTGATGGGGAAACCAGCATTTGTTCCACAGCAATTGTCAAAAATCTCTATTACTACAAATATGATTTTTCCTCTTCAGTTATTATGACCCATATTGACACAAGAATTTAAGAATTACTAATATCTAATGAATTTAAATGTAAAAATACTTTGTGAACCTGAACCTTAATGTGTTTTTCTCTCATCAGATTAATTTCAGTTATCCCAGCTCTTATGGTTCTTGTTCACCTTTTTGTGGACAAAGATAAAGCCAAGTGCTGTTTTTTCATCTTGACTTTCAAGACAAAAAGACCAAAATGATGGCTACAGGTTCAACAATGATGTTTTGATTTCTGTCTGAGCCTATTGGTCACAAGGAGATTATAATGGTAGAGACGTTTTCTTCATTAAGAAAAGAAAAATCATAATCACTAAATACAGTTACTGTATTGCAGTGAGAAGAAAATATTAAAGTAAAATAATTTTTTTTGCAAGTTTCACCTAATAACAGCTCTTCTTTTCCTGCCAAGTGTGACTTTTAAAAAGGAAAAAATACTGAAAACACAGCATTTTATACTTCCTTCTATGTCTAATGACTACTAAAAGTAAATATATTAAAATATGCTACACTGTATGAAGATACAGACATTATCAAATTTAATTGATAGAAAAAAAATCTGAAAAAATAGCCCTCAAGCAACAGTTCACAGACATTTCTATGGAATTCTAATTCTCACAATAGTCTTGATTAAAAGTGTGATGAGAATGAAAATAACCTCACAGTGGGATTACACATGAGCTGAATGATCACTAATGGGAGATTGTTACACAGTTATGTTCCTAGGTTTCTGTGGAATTTTTCACACAAGTTTCAATAATGTTGCTGTATTTGATTGATTGCAATTTTCTCCATTTCTAAGCTTTGTTCCAGAAAGCAACATTTTGTTCCAGTCATCTTAGCACAAGGCACAATGTTCCCCAGCATAAGATATTAATAAAAAGTCATGCTGCCTGTCTCTTTCGGTTGGTCACACCAAGGTTGATTTTTGGTAGCATTTAATATTCAATTACATTGGCAGTCACATCTCTTTTTAAATTTGAAATGATCTTCTGAAAACAAATACAACTACAGGGGGAAAAAGCCAAATTTAGATAATTTACATTGAGATCATCTACATTTCATGTCTTCCCTCAGCACATCACACTCTGCCCTCCACATCTGTACAGAAGTAACAGAAAGAGCTTTGGGTCACTTTTCATTCCTTGGTGGTATCTTCAGGCACAACTTGAGCTTAGATTCTGACCTGGCCTCCCATACAGACCCTGCTTGAAAGTTCTACCAAAATGCTTTGTATGTGACCTAGCACCAACCAGGTGACAAACCTGCCCATCACTGCTGACTGCTGCTCTCTGAAAAATGATCCTGAAGAGCTTTCCTGGGGGTTTTAAATAAGCGCAGCAACTCAGGATTACTGCATACTGTTTAAAACAGAACTTCACCCTTTCTGCAAACAATGCTGCTCACGCCTCACACAAGACAGCTACTCTAGCACATTCAAGGGCATTCCCCAAAAAACAATATGTAAATTCCTTATCTCCAGCTAAGCTGTGTCCTGGTGCACATCAAAATACAACTTAAAATTGATGACACAGACTGTGTAACATAATGAACTGTACGGGCAAGGTAATATATTATTACCATATAATAATGTAACACATATTAGACACTCATAAATAAAATTACATTCTTTGATGAATAAGCAGAATTGTGTTGGAGTGGAAAGCTAGTAGAGATTTACTACAGTATCAGTCCAGATGCAGTTTTAGTCCACGTCTCTTATGCACAACTTTGTTTAAGTAATAAAACTTGGGAGATGTTTCCATTTTAATATCAGAAAGACACAAAATCCCCACATTATCAATTTTATTACTGACTTGCAGCAAATTCATAATTCCACGTAATTCATACTGGCTAAAGGATAAGCCTATTTTTGGTTGGTTTTATTCTCTTCTGAAAGTTGTCTCTATATGTCATATTTAAGCTCACATATTTTATATGAATGCTTATTGAACACTCTTGCATAGGTATAAATATGCACAAACACAAGCAACAGTAAACAGAAGGTACTTTACGATGGAAAAAAGCCAATGATTTTCTTCAGGAAACTACACATTCCTATGCATAGGGATAAAAATAATGCAAGCTGTAGGACTAACAAAGCATGCAAGACAAGGGTAGAAAAGTACAGTGCAATGTATGGGCTCAGCAGAGAACTTCTGGAAACAGAGTGTGTTCCTTCAGTCATTAGGCACAGGTCATTTTCATGCAAAGTACTTACCCTGTGGTCAAACCTAAAAAATGTACTAACCACCAATCCCACAGCTGACACCAGAACAAGGAACAATAATTTATCTCTAGTAACAACTATAGCTGTGTCTTCTTAATGATTTTATCATTTGCCAGACATCCAGTTATAAGTACAGAAAAAAAATATACTGCTAGAAGGAAATATGTTGACTACTGGGGTACCTGTCTTGACCACTAGTGTTTAAGGGGGCAGTCCCAAAGCTATGGCTCTGTGCTTTAAGAAAATGGATGGACAGGCAAACATGGCATTGAGAGAACACATATTTCATGAGGTAAGCTGAAACAGAGAAATGGGCATGGTTTTGGATACACAAGATCAAAAGAAGCAGAGGGGAGGGCTGTAAGAATTGACCTCATTTAAGGGCTTACTGCTACTGGAAGAGTGTTTTGCCCTCATTCCTCCTTATTCCTTTCTCTATTCCTGGCTATGCCATTTCACAAACTTTCTCCAGGCTCCTCAATGTTCAGGGGCTCCTGCTATGAAATAATTCTACTTATTAGAACAGCTCTGACCTATCCATCTTCTTCTGTTATCTTATCTATTTCCTAGATTAGTAAAATGTATTGGCTCACAGGAAGTCTCAGAGTTTTGAGAACTGGCGAACACACAGGGAAACTAGATTCTCCTGACCTTGGTGGCAGGGAACTGTTAAGCTAAAGACAGAAACAACGAAGGACAAATAAACAGGCAAATAACATTAAGTGTCACTCAGTAACACTAATAATTTCTGCATCTATTGGCAAACATTTGACAGAGGCAAAGATGGCGAAATACTCCTTTTTTCTTTTTTGTTCTGGAAACATTACATAATGCTATAAAAAATGTCTTAGGATTTTGCATACTCTTGGTTCCTGCCCTGTAAACACCCACACCCATGACACCATGGACACCCGTGCAGAGTGAACCTGGGCCCTCTGATGTACATAATTCTAAGCAATTACACCTCACTTTTTAGGAGAACTGATGAATGGCTTGGACCGCGCTGCGGGCCAACAAACATCACTCAGTGAAGTCTCTTTCTTCCCTTTCAATTCAGACAGGAAGCAGAGCAAAGTGCTGTGAGAAGCTAAGCGGAACAGCACGGGCAGGGCTGTGCTGACACCTGGGTTACAGTGAGCTAAGAAGCAGTGACCCTGCACTGGGCCTTGGCACGGGGTGAGGAAGTGCAGAAGGCGAACGTGGCCTCTCGGTGTCAGAGAGCAGGCTGCTAGCTGCTGTCTGCCACTCAGGCTGAGAGGAAAGCTGTGTGCTCTTTCTCATCCCTGGGATGGGCACTTCCTTTCACACCACAGTTGAAATTTTGTTTCAGTCTACACAGGTGCATTACTTTCCTTATTACTCAAGCAGAATACCTACCACTGTGAATCAAAAATGTAATTCAGATCACAGTTTCCAGTGTTCAACCTTTTCTGTTTCCTTTTTTGCTCCATTTGATTATTTTTAGTCATCCTTTTCTTGCAAATGTTCTAAGTTTTAATCATACTTGAAGTAAGCAGCGACTGACTACAGTAATTAATTTTCAAAATTAATTAATACAAAGAAGCCATATGATTAAGAACTTTTTAATTATTTTCACTGAACAGATACCACAAGAACTGGGCCTTCTTTTGTGCAGTATCCTGTTGTTCAAGTGAACAAAGCAGGCTCTGTACCATGTATTTATAGATATATATCATGCAGAGTCAGGAAGTCATTCAGTATCTGCTACAGACAGAAAAACTAGAGGAGACTGGAGATGAGGTCACTTGACCATATTTGCCCCACAACAGTTACAGACACAACTGAACTTGGCCCTCCACAGCTTTGTGATTCAGCCTCAAAGGAGGGCTTTTCATACAGTGCCTATACAGGTTAAGTCACTAACCAAAAGACAGTTCTGATTTTGTATTTGCTGTACATTGCTGTCTCAACCATTCCAGTTGCTTCAAATAGTAGTCTATGGCAAAGATGTCAGTATTTTAACAGGAGCCATCATAAAACATTGAAAACTGACTGTTTTCTTCCGTAAGTTTTATATATCTGAGATATCCATTTATATCTCCTTAAATGTATAGAGCACATGGACAGAGCTTTGGTGAGCATGCATGAAAAATGCCAAGAACTAGAGGAGAAGATGAAGGACTCCACAGCATATCCTGCAGCTCCACGTGTTCTATAACAATTCAGCTAAGGCAAGTCATCATGGGTTTTGTAGTTTTTATGCCAGACCTGCAGCTGTGACTTCAGTTTACTTAGCAGTAAACTGCTAAGCTCTTCTCTCTCAACTAACACCATTGGGAAATGGAATCATGACAAAAACATCAGAAATACTGTTACTTTGCACATTTTATCTGTCTCCTTCACAAAAGAACCAACAAGAGCTGAAGAACCTGGAGAAAGTCTTGCATCCTCAGGCAATAAATATCCAATTCTCATACCTATTTTGGACCACAGAGAATCTGTTAGCTACTCAGAGATTAGGTTAGGGTAATGAGTGAATTTTTTACGATGCTACAGTTATTTTTATAGTGGTTCATACTCTACTTCTTTTTTTTTAAACCAGTCAGAGTTCACTGCTTGAAATGTGCAATTATACATACATTTTCTGCCAAATCTGAAATCAAGGAGAGAATATTCAGTAATAATCATGATAATTAAAAAACCTCAGAGTTTGCAGAGCAGTTTCTTCTTAAGCATTATCTTTTTGTTTTCTGTTTTTCTTAAGGTTCTCCTTCTTCCTTTCGGTGCTCCATCTTAATTAAGTTCATGTTCCATAAACAGAGCACACAAAGTAGATAAAGATGCCAGTGTTCTCACTCATCTACATAAGCAATTTTTATAATTGATGCAGAAACTGCCCAAGCATAAGGTCCACCTGCTGCAGAAGCATAAAAGAGCTGAAAAGCAACCAGATGTGCACAAGTGTGAATTTTCTTCACATTCCTCATTCTCATATAGTTCCCACCTGTTGGCATCACCAAAACAGCCAGAGCAAACTTCACAGCAGCTTGCACATCTGTGATGGCACTATGGCTAGGTGGTGTGACTTCATCCAGCCCCCCTGACACTCCAACCTACTCTCAGCTTCAGCAGAGCCTCGACCTGCCAGAATGCTCTCATTACACCAGTGACAGAAGAAGAGCAAACTCCTAATTGTAGAAGGTTTGCACACACACAAAAAAATTAACTCAGAAAATAAAAAGTAAAATTCTATTAATAATAACTAAGTGTGCTCACCTGATGGATTTTCTTGCCTCAAGGCCAACAGTAATTTGCAGACTGCTCAAATACCTTTTAATTAGTATGCCAGATTAATACTATCAGTCATTTAACTACACTTTCTTACTTTAGAGCCAAGAAAGTGAGTGAAAATGTAAAGTCCATATAAATTTGAAACAGTCTTGAAAACTTTATTACTTTAGCACATTTACTCACCAAAGCCTTTTTGAGATCATGTTCAATTAACCCCTTGAAGAATTCCAACAAAGATGTAAAAGGGGACAGGGTAGAAGAAAATTCCTAGAAATTGCTAACTTATACCTTGCAATATATTCTGGTTAATTTAGAAAGTACTGCAATATAAACACATAGGCACAATCAAATACTACATTGCACATATCTATTTTTCTCACAGAGTAAATTAAACAAATAAACACTACAGTGAAAGAGTATTTTTTAATTGGAGGAGATATATGTACTCTGCAGTTGAGTCTCTTGTTTAAAGAAAATGTTTGCACAGCTCTGTACCACGAACGATAAAATGTGATTTGTTCTTATGGCTCCTCTGAGTTCTTTATTTTTCTGTGATTATGCATGTATTTTTAACGATTTATGCAGATACTTGCAATTGTACTATTTAAAATTTATTTTTAAAGAAAAAGCATACATATAGACTAAAATGGAAAACTATTAAAGTATTTCATTTTAATAAAAATAAGTTTATACTGATAATCAAAATATATTTTGTGAGGAGTAAAATGTGTTCAGTTTTGCTCTTCGTAATTCCTTCAACATTGTTTTTATATTCAAATCAATAAGAACTACTAGTAACTTTTAACAGTAACATTACTGAAGTAATGTAAATACTAATGACTGAAAATGTCCTATTCTAAAGCAATGGCTAATAACTGCACAGAGAAGCTAATGTCAGATGAGTTCTGCAAAATGACCAGGTGTCCCCCAGATGTGGGCTCATCTGCAGAGCTGTAGAGATATTTACCCACAGTAAACTGAACTAAAGTAAATGGAACAAGTGTTATGCAAGGTGGCGCCGATACTTGCAAAACCTTCTTTATGAGTGAGCAGACTTTCTTAGATTTAAATTTCTTATTTGTCTTATTCTTGGCTCTGAAAGTGAAGTGCTGAAATAAAAACACTGTTTACTGTCAGTGTTAAAATGGCATGACTTTTTAGTATTATTCTTGTGATCAGGAGTCAAATTGGAAGGTATTACCCCATAGGCCAGTGGGTGTATATAGAGGCCTGTTCTAGTTCAACTACGTATTCTGAGACCCTACTGTCAGCCCAACTCAAAGCCATTCCTGCTTTGCTGACACCCCAAGGCAGATTAGAAAGCCAGAAGGGACAAATGTTACCATGCAGCCTGACCTGCAGTATTACAAAGGGCATGGGAATTCCCAGAAGAAATCCCTATTTGTAGCAGAGATTCTGTGTTAGAAAATCACGACTTTGATTTATAAACTACTGTCCTTAAAGAATTCACCATTGCCGTGTTCAGGTGCCACCATGGTTCTTTATTTATGGCATGAGTCACCTACTTACAATTGCTACTCTGTTAACACGTTTGCTAGGTTTTAAACCTTCAGTTTTCAGTTTTCTGTTCTCCACATATACGATAACAGACTAAACTCACGTCTTCCTGTCATGATTTTGTTCTCTAAACAAATTAAGTAAAACTCATTGATATAATATATCACCATACAGACATTTTTCTGACAAGTATTGTGGCTCTTAAGGACATCAGGTTTCCAGCATCCTTGCTGAAGAGTGGGAAATAAGATTAGGCTTTGTACTCTCTAGCTGCACAGAGCTGAGAGATAAAATTATCTCCTTAGTTTTATTCCATATTGCCCTATTCATACCTTCTGTGATTACGTTAAGTCTTGTTGGTTACTGTTCTGTATGAAAAACTTTGAATATATCCATTATTATTACTCATTAGGGTACCTAAACGCCTTTCCTCTGTAGCACCCCTCATTCTGTAACTTGAGCTGTCTTATATTTTATTGGCTGAGCTTATAAAACATTGTTTGCCTCAGTAGAGTTCAATCCTCGATTATTCAAGTCCCACACCTGCATTTCCATTATTTGGCCTAAGACTGATGTCAGACTGACAGGCTTATAATCACCTAGGTTATCTCAGCCATTTAAAAAAAATGTTAGTGTGACCTTTACTCCCACAAGCTTCTGGAACATCCCCAGTGCTTTAGAATAAAAATCAGTATTAAAAATCCAGGGAGTTCTTCTGCCAATCCTTTGAAAATATTTAGCTACCTGTTACCCAATGTACTGATTCAAGATTTCCAGCATCAGTAGCTTTAGTCTAAGAGTAAAAAAGTAGTAGAAAGAATTTCATAATCACAATACCCTGTGAGTTTGGCAACTTGCTTATCCTCACATACAGAACAGAAGTATTCATGAACACTCCAGGTTTCAGCCCCAATTTAACTGTCACAGACTCAATCAGTCAATCAATCAATCAATCAATCAAAGCCATCAACTGTAAAAAGCTCACTGAACCATTATTGCTCTGTATCCTTCACAATGGGGCCAAAGTAGATCAAACTCAGAAAACTAAACATGTATGTGAACATGTATCACAAAGTGATAACATGCAAGTGGCAGGAATCAGCCACAGAAAACCAAAATAAAGGTATTTTTAAGAGAGGAAAGATTGTAATAAGAAACATAACATCATCACAACAAAAATCAGTATCCAAGATGCTTTTCCCAAAAACTCTGAAGTTCAGGCAGTTCTGTGTTAGCACTGTATGTATGCAAAACATTACACTCTGCTTTCCCAAGAGTTAAACTCACACCCAATTATCTATTAAAGCAAAAAGTGCAAATACTTTGAAATTCTACCTAGCAGAATGGTAGTAAATCTATTGCAAAGTTACAGCCAAGTAAGTGAATTTCATAGAATGTTCAAAATACCTCATACTTGCCCTTTAACACTGAGAAATGCAAAGTAAAGTTGTTGCAGAGGCACTGAAAATTCTAAACTCAACAAACTCCTGGTAATACACAGCTGCAAAGAATTTCTTAAAAAAAGATAAATTCTTTACATAAAAATCCATTCACCTTTCCTGTCTGGAAATTTGCATGAACAGTCCAGATAAAGCTTTTATAATAGAGATAGATGTAGTGCCATGGAATTAACTACCTTTGTATGGAATTGGTGACATTCACAAGTGGTAGGGATATTTAATAGGCAGAACTTTCGACTAATATCAGGTCTAGGATGCACGTCAAGAATGGTAAGGTTATAATCCATGTAGTTAATATTTTTTATACAAATGGTAAATTGTTTATTAGAAATAGTGGAAAAATAAAAAATCACTCCACAGAAAAAGCAGTTTTAATAGGTTAATTATGTGGTGCTCAAAAGTATTTTTAATGGAGCCTGAGATTCCCCCCATTTTCACTGAAATTGTCAGCAAAAGGGACCCCTATCCTGGTTGCAACATTAGACCCATGCATGCAAGTGCAAAGCTCTATATTTAAGAACACAGCATTATTCTGCAACAGGCATTTTTAAGCACACCACCGCAGTGATCTCTGGAAATCAAACACAGAGCATGTGCAAGCTTTACATATCAACAGAGTTGTATATTCTAACCTATTGATTGATACTATTCCATCCAAATACAAAAATATCTAAACTGCTTGAATTAACTATTTCTTTACTACTTATAGTTCAGGCAATATCAAGAAATGATACTGCCTGCCTACCTGTAATTTTTTTCCCCTTAGTTATTATGTAGTGACAGACCACTAACAGCAAACTTGCAAATATAACCATCAGCAACAATATGAAAATAAAGATTAAGAGAACTATTCCAGTTCCAGGTCTATTCATCTGAGGATGTGCTCCTTTTGAACTTCAAGCTGCTAACCTTTTAATCTCACAATGAGACTGTCAATGGTGAGTGATGAGGCAAACACCTTTTGCTAGGTGCACCTGCATGCACCTTGCTTTGACTGACACATCATTCCTTTGAAGGGATGTTCTATAGAAAGGTGTCCCCAAACACTCTCAGAAATTGCCACAGCCAGCAGCAGCTGAAACCACACCAGGACAGATGGGGGAGGGTGGGGGGGGGAAGTATTTTACACTGACTAAGAATATTATGTGAAAAAAAAGGGAAAAAATAATTACTATTACCAGAAGATTAACACTCAGAGAGATGACAGCTTGCTCCTTTCATATTTTAGCTAGATTTAATCTTCTATTAATTAATTGGCTTAAAATATTCAAAACTTGTTTTTCTTTTCACATAGGAGGAAACAGGAATTTATGAAAAGTTAACTGTGTTAAGTTAACTTCTAAGTAGTTATGTCCTCACTTGTTCTTCAGCAATATATTGTTTGAAAGAAAAAAAAATAGAGAAATCCCAAATATTTTTTAATGAAAGAATTTAAACCTTGAAACCGATTCTATCAGATTTTCTTAAATCCGAATACTTTTATGTGAGTGTTTTTCAAACATTTATTCAAAGCCATTTAGCTAATATAGCCACAGGAATATGCTGAGAATGGGCAAATCTGAGTTCTGCAGTAAGAAACTAAGGCAGAGCTGGGCCACAATGACAACAGTGAAACTATGGTAAGAACTGTGCAGAAGAGAAATTGCAGGGTAAGGCAGCATTTCAGAGGTGGGCCCGAGTGTCTGTCTCAGTAAATAACCTGTAAATAACCTGTGGAAGCACACAGCTCTGGGTGAGTACATGCTGCGGTAGAAACATGGATGTGGGATCTCACTCTTCAATTAGATTGAAAGTCCTGAATATATACAATGTTGGTTTCTGTCATCCTGAAAAATTAAAAGTATACTTTCATTCTCCACTAGTTTTATTTTTCACCAACAGCAACAAAAAGGTTTTATCACTACTTATGGATATATCTCCTTTGACTGATTACCCTAACTACTTATAGATTACTGAGATTTAAGTTTGTCTCACGAAATTCACTAATAGAATAAACATAGAGCACATGCATCCTGAATCTGTTTCTTAATCAGGTGAAATCAGTTTTCATTCTGCATTAGACCAACAGGCTAGACATTTTTTAGTCACAATGGCTTTTGATAGGGTTATTTTTGTATGTAGATTAAATCTTAAAACATATCTTTTGTAGTATTTGAGCGGTTTCATTGCTAGGTACTGGAAACATAAGTAAACACATAAAAATAAAATAGTAAATCAAAGAGAATCAGATATGGATAGGAAAATCAAACCTGTTTCTTAAATTTTGCTGCATATAGCACACAAAATAAATCTATGTATATTCTGAACACCAGATATCCTGATGAATTCAAGGGCATAATATGTATCATGCATGAATTTAAAAAGAATATTTAATAGTATCTGCAATACTATTCTTTAGAAGAAAGTGCTTCCTGTGACAGCCTCATGACAGAGGACTGAACATAGGTCAGAGCCCCTGTTTACCATCTCATATTTTAAAAAGTATTCTCTAATCATTAATACCTTTAAATCCAAATACTGCTTAAAAGAGGGGTGTATTTCCTCTAATGATCCGTATCATTAGCATAATTGCTTGCTATTAGATATTAGCTAGAGACACGGGAAGCAAAAGCAGTTAATGAAAGGTTTTTCATATTGAACAAGTCACCTAAAATGATTAATAAATGCATAAAACAACAAGAATACATAGATGAAAGGAGAAGATATAATTACTGAATATTTTAGCTTGTCCACATTCTTTGTAAATTCTCTCTCTTTTCAAGTGACAATTTTTAAGTATCAAAAATATTTAAATAACTTTTTACACAAAAAAGACTTGCTTGTCCATCACTTCAAAATTTCCACTCTAACACAGAAGATAAAGTTTCCTGAAAGATTCTGGATCTGTATGCCCTAGTTATTTATATACACACACATCTACCCAGGGAAGAACATAAATGTATTTCTTAAGTTACAACGTGATAAACAGTAGATTTATAGGAACTGGTGCATTGCAAACTGGCTGAGTGCTCTGAACATAAAGTGAGGGACATCATTATTGGTGCTATAAATACTTTGCACTGTAAAATCATACTGTACTTTATGTGGCAATACAGAACAAATAATACAAAAAATGTCTCTGTTTCTGGCTCAACTTAAAATGTAATAACCTCTGAATGATCCCAACAGAAGCTGAACTGAATAGGTACAGGCATCACTTCCAGTTTTTATAGGACCCAAAATCCATTGCATCATCATAGCTGCAATAGGGAACAGCATTATCTGATTTCCTAATTAAATTATCTAGATCTCTTTCTTGAAAAGTGAAATGTTTAAAGCTCAGTTATAAGCCACATCCTTTTTTTCATCCATCAAACTCTACAAGATCCTTTCTAGATTATGCCTTTAAAGAAAAGTAGGGATGTATGCCTGAGTTTGCTGGGACTTTAGGAAAACTGCTTTGGTGAAGACTTTGAAGGGAAGTGTCTGAAACATCATTCTAATGTCCTAGTCAAGCATATAAGCGTAGCAGTACCATGAAAAAGTTGGCTGGTAAGACAAATTAGGGAGATGAAGACCTCCTGTGTATTGAGTTCATCTGCTCACTCCCTAAACGTGTGACTGTTCTCTATTCATCCTTCTTCCCTGTTTTCAGGCATACTGAGTTCCCACAGCTCCCTGCAGCTTCAGAGGAAATTTCAAGGCAGTTACCTTGGTAAAGCTCAACCCAGATTTTGAGTGACTAAAGAGCTCAGAACCCTACTTCAAAAGTGAGCATTTTTCAAAGAGCATGCCTAAATTTATCTGTTCCACTTTTTCTATTATTTGTTGAACAATAATAATACTCACAAAGGACTTTGGGATCTCCAGCTGAAAGATGCTATTCAATTAGTTTCATAAATCATTGTTAAAAATGAGATTCCCTACTATATCTATTTTCTAATCAGCTGAGGAGCACTAAGTTCAAAAGTTCACCTTGATACATAATCTGTTCAGGAAATTTAAAAGAGAAGGCAGACATGGGGCAGGAGAAAAATGTCCAGAAAAAAACCAGTGATAACTAAACAAAGGGAAAAGAGCAACTAAAATGAAAGAGATTGTAAAATGTCACTGAGAAAGCATAAGAAAAAAAAATCAAATTATAGTATGATTGATTTCATAGAGTGCTAGATACACTGCCTTTGTCTTTATTTCTACTATCACACATCATACACAATTCCTAATAGGTTTTTTTTAAATTACTTAATGAACTTGCTTTATCAAAATTCCAGAGAAGAAAAAGTTGAGAAACCAAATGATTTGGGAAGCCCGACCGCCCACAAAATACTTTGAAAGGTTAATTTAAGATATGTCATATTGTAGAACATTTTTTTCTCTAATTATGATATTGATCTCATATAGAGATAAACCCATCCCCTCAGGCTCACAGCTTTGCAGTAAGCAGTGCAATCACTTCCCATGAAAACAAAGAATAAGGTCATATTGCACATACCATGCAGCCAGACTTCTTATACTGAAATTTGTAAATAAACACTTTAAAGGTAATTGAAATGTTTTTTTATTTAAAATTTCCACACCAAAACACATTAAATGGATGTTGTCTAAAGAAACTCTTGGTCACCAGTTTTTACAAAATTGATCACTGTGTTCTAAGTATTAATCTTCATTAAACATGCCATCAAATTTTTAGCGATTTTCCTGTGAAGTGACACCTCTTTTTGGTTTGGCAAAAGACCCAAAGAGTTAATGTTTACACTAGATGGGGATTTCCTATGTCAGAATGAAGCAAAATGATTTTATACTTTTCAGATACTCCACCACATTCTTCTTCAAATTAATATACAGCCATGCAGCAAAAGTGTATCTGACCCATCCACTGAATCATCTGCTTAACAGGAAGACAAATATCTCCCTTACCTCCTGACAAAAACCCAACATACACTGTTTATTGGGGAAAACCAGATAACTATAAAAAAATCAAATCTGTAACTATAAAGCAGCTCTGATGCACTACCAATGCACATACAGCTCCACCAAATGATTTCCTGTTTCCATTTCTGTGAACTGCTTCTGCATTTCCCTTAAGCACTTTGAGTTTCAAATATGGCTTATATTTTCAAGAGATGTACACAGCAAGCTGCATGGTAGGTTCATCTGCCCTAATTTAATTGACAGACACTATGTTCCTTCACAGTCAACAGCAAGAAACAGCTCCCTCAGAAGATGAGTCATCCTATCCCATAATAGAGGTTGAATTAAAATAAGATTAATTGCCTATCTGCTGGCTGTGAAACCAGCTCAGATCTGTACTGCAAACTTGCATACCCGACTAATAGCTATCTGCAACTGGACAAAATGAATCCTGGTCCTTATATCTCCAGTCTTTAAAATTAAAGGGAGAGAGTTCAATCATTTAAAAGAATATACTGCAAATGATCAGTTTACCCTGCCCTAGTAATTTTTTTTTCCACTTTCAGCAACAGCATTCATCCATTTGACTGGCACTGCTGACTGCAGTTTTCACCTTCACGCTCCACATATTAAACCATGCCAGGCCAGCCCTGCTGTCTAATCTCCATGCTCCAGGAGTATGGTGTGGTGCAACAAAATCTAATCTATGGAAAGAAACATAAATGGCTAAAAACATATTTCACAGCATTGCAAAGGTGCATGAATGTTTTAGAAAGTGAAGCTGTTAGAGAAGGGGCAGAACATTCCCCTAACATTGCACTGACGAGGTGAGTTTCAGATCTAAGAAATACATGGCAGTAATCAATACTGCCTGTAAAAGAACTTATTCATATTGGGTCAGAATTTCTGACGTGAGCTGACTCTGCATCCAGGCAAGGTAAATCAAGAACACAGAGTCACACATCAACACAGTAAGCTCACACTACTTTCACATAACACTTATCCCAGCCACTGACATGCAATCAAAGATACAGATTGGGCAGACCTATTCCATTCATTTTGTCTTGCGTGTGCTTTAAGTCAGGAAGTGCAAAGTGAAAACTGCAGTAAAAGATGTAGGAATTTTGTCTAAGGAAAGTGAAGCAAAAACTTTAGAATTTGACCTTTACATGCTAGACTGGAGCTTTTAGGCCTTTGCAATTATTTTTAATTGTTTACATTGTGCAATATTGTTTCAGTGCCAAAGAAATTATGGTTCTTTTTCAAACAAAATGGGCAAAAAATATTTGTATATATAAACAGCCAATCTGACACAGCAATGCAAGTATCTGGTAGGAAAAAAAAAACTGCTTATAGCAGGGCAAGTTTAAAAGTTCTTCCGGAAAACTGATGAAATTGTCAATTCTTATTTCATTTATAGGAGGCAGTAGTTGCTTAGCAGTGTGGTATTATTTAATCTTATCAGGCTGTTTTACATTTGTACTGAAGAACCAGCAGATGAGAATACAAGGGGTATAATTTGATGATACAAACATGGAATCAAAATGGATTAACTGAATACTTTTTTAGACAAGTTGTGTTAATAGAAGTCAGAACAAGACTTACCTATCATGTTGATTTCAAACCACAGGTCTTCAGAGAAACTGTGCCTAATTATTCCTTGAGCCTATACTGTCTTTTGAGTTTCTGAGATATAAGTTTAAGGAATTTGTCCATTAAATGTAGTTGCTGAGACCTCTTCGACTGTTATTAGACTGTGAAGTGGCAAACCCCCACTTTTGAACCATTTCATCCCCATTTCAAGTTCCCATCTTTCTGGCAAAGGCAGTAATCTGTACATTCAATAAATACATTCCTTTCTTTCCTCTCCATGCCCTACCTGCAGAACCCCCCACAACCTGTGTGCCAGGTCCAGGAGTGGCCCCTGGCAAGGACAGTGGTGGCCAGCAGACACCTGGGACTGCCCTGGGACAGTGTGGAGGGCAGGCTACTTGAGGGTGCTTCTCCTACTGCTATTACTCTGAAACTTTCAGGGTCACTTGGACAAATTTATATCCCATCTGTTATCAGAAGTAGTTACAATCCAAACCACTCTTTTTAAGTTCTACCGTGACAGTAAACAAAGATATTTTCCTTTTCGTTTGGAAAAATACTTGCATTTGGGAAAAGGAGGAAAGGACAACACTGCAGAAAGGAAGAAAATTGCTTCAACTTGTGATAAAATATCTCCTTTTTCACTTTTGCAGTGGGAAACCTTTCTACTTTCTTAGCCACAATTTCTTTGTTGTCTAGGTCTGATACACTGGAAAGTAAAACCTTCAAAGGAACGAGCACTGGGCTAACTAGCAAGCTGAGGGAAATTGCCTTCATATATACTAAAAAAAGGGTAAAAAACGAACCCCTTTAGATGACAGGGTTATAATCTTTTGTAAGACATAAAGCATTAATCAAAACAGACATATCTGATGATGTGATTACTGTACCATTTCACTACACGAGGATTGTGTGTCTGACCTAGTACAAAGTTCATAACAAGGTAAGGAAAAATCCCTTTTTCATTATATAATGAAGAAAATTAATGAAAAAGCCATTAACTAACTTTGTAGAAACCCATTTCTGCTCTAATGACACATTTATATCACAAGGTGTTTGTGCTACATAAGCCTCATTTCAATTACAATTAGGTAGTTTAAAGAAAGCGAGGAATATATTCACCATTGCCCAGTTTTGCCAGGAGTCCTCTACTGTGGCAGTCAAACACCCTAAAAGGTGTGTTTGATTCAAGGCAATCTACTATGCAACAGCAAGAAGTAGTAGTTATTAGCACCCAGCAACTTCTAGTCTAGTTTTACTGAAACTTAACGTGGCAGGAAATTCACAGATTTTTAGAATGCCCCTGGAACAGAAAGATCAAGTCCACTATGAAAAATATTCTCCTTGAAATGGTTGCTAGCCATTTCATTGTTTTCAAAATGAAAAATTACTCTAATATGCACGTGGTATTAGGAACAACAAGCTTGTACAGATTTTCCATGAATGCCATATTTGGTTTTTGAATTGCTGCAGAACAAAGATGCAAAACTACTTTTCTCTCCAGTACGGTTTTTTTTGTCATTTTTGGCATTGAAAGATAGCCAGATAAAGATGATAAAGATGATGAAGATTTTCATTCACACATTCCACTGCAGTTCATTCTTCTTACTTCTGTTGATGCTTTGAAAAAGTCTGAATATATTCTTATTTCTAATTTGTATGTCCTTCCCATGCCTGCGTAGTGCCAGTTTAAATGCGTCACCTGTAATAACAATGAAAAATTGCTGTGTGCCTCATGCTCTGCTTTCCTCATCTGGTTTAGAAGCTCGCTCCAGCTACCGCAAGGGAGTTCACTTGTGAGTAGTAACAAATCTAATTTAAATGTACCAAGTCACAGTTTTTTCATCTTAATAGCTATTCTGCACAGCCCAGAAAACTCATTAATAGAAAGACTCTCAAGTCTAGTCCATGTCTTTTATGGGAATGAACTAGCTTACAAAAAAGAGCACATTTTGTAAAAAGACAGATAGCTTAAAGACATCCTCAACTACAGTTGTCAGTACTCTACAATTATTGACACAAGAAGTACCTCTGTGCTGCTTCTTGTAGTATCCCCAAGAATCAAGTGAGCTTAACGATGACACACAGAGAAATTTAAACCAAAGACAAGCACTAATGTTAAGTTTGGAGGTCACCTCAGGTACTCAAATTGCTCAGGAGGCAGCAGCATATTCTTTTACTTACCATTTTGACAAGTGATACTAGCGAGACTGACATTCAGGAAGCATGAGCAACTAACATGTCATCATTTAAATTTAAAGTTAACTAAGAAATTAGCAGCTCCTGTTTCCTTCCATCCTGCAAAAAAACAGTGTTTCACTAATGTGAACCTTAGGATAATTAACAGGAAAAGCTGGATAGTTAGCTCTAGCCTGTAAAGTCAAATTTACTTGTGTATGTCAAAAATAAAATTGAACATCTGAAGTCCTTTAGCCCTTTAGTTGTGGAATTCTCCTGGGAAAGGAAAATGAAAAACTGAGAAGAGTAGAGCCAGGTGTGGAGGAAAGGAGGTGATCACCATTAGAAATGTGTTTTCTTGGGATGACTGAGGAGAATCAATGCTTTAAAAGAANAAGGGGGAGGGGAAGGGAAAAAGAAAACAACTTTTTCTTTCATCTTTCCTGGAGATGAAAACTTAAAAATAGGATCTGAATATGCTAAGGAATTAGAAAATTTATTTCATTATAATCTTCCTGATACTTGTCCATTTCTAAAGCATACCCACTTCTGGATAGAAGCAAGATTTTAAAAGCAAATAAAAAGTGGACATATTATAACAGCTTACGCTACTGAGGCAGCACCAAGACAAGCAAGCCTGGCTGGAAGTGAGTTAGGACTATGGATATACAGCAAAATACATGAACACAAAAAACTATAAACCACATTCTGAATTGTCATTGGCTGCAACAGCCACACAATTTTGTAATTGGATGAAGACAAATAAGCTAAATCCTATTCTTACAAAGCCTTACAGTGAATAAATTATTATTTTCAAAGAAGTCAAAAGGACTTAAATATACAGCAGTCAACAATTCATCTTTCTTAATTTCTGATGCAAGTCAACGGACTAGAGAATTGGTATTAACTGTACTGGATGAACCTGCTGAGTTCCAGAGCGTAGCCTTTCCCTAAAGTAGATATCAAGTGCAGACATACTATTGAAGTGCCTACTTCACTGATCATGAAAGAAACTATGGATGAATAAGTCATATACATATACCAGGTACTGAAAAATATCTGCCTTTGGTAAAGTCCACAACTGTGAACTCTCATGAACTCCTACCCTTTTGCTTCTGTGCAGTGAGTTTTAGTATGGAGTAAACTCCTGTTTTCCACTCAATTCAAATAGAACAAAGAAATACATGAACTTTTAAAAGACTTTTGATGCCGTAAGTTTTCATTTTTGTATCTTCCTGCATTCTGACAAAAGGAACAAAAAGGAAAAGTAATAAGAGAATGATAATTCTGACTGTTTCAGGATTTGAAATGAACTATTTTTTTTCTGGTTAGAAATTGAGACTCTACCTAAGGGAAGAAAGTTTTTAGTTATAGTTTGTGACAGGAAAATTAAAGACATCCTCTAAGCTGTAAAAGGTGAGGTGTCATCAGTCAACCACACCTTCCAGTAGCATAGTGTGGAAAAGCTTCCTAGTAAGAGCTTCACATGCTATCTTCATGCAGCAACTAAGGTCTGGATATTTTCATCCCAGCACTGACAATAATTCATTAAATTAACAATCAAGTAAACAAAAGAAAAAGGTTCAGGTGCTGAATCCCTCCTTATAGATATCCATAATCCTCCACAAATAGAAATGGCTTACTCACTGTGATAAAAGCATTTTATCTGATTGCTAGTCCATGAACAGAAATACTGCTATGATGAATACAGATGATGGTCATATTTGCTTTGAGCACCTGATTTGACTATTAAAATACACAACACACAGTAGAAACACTTTACTGCAGAAGCCTCTTATGCCAGAATATGCTTTAACACAAGTAGTTTGAGTACTCTCCTTATTTCTACTTAAATTGAGAATAATGAAATACTTGTTAAGAAAAACTACGCTGTGCTGTTATCACCATGTATTCTGAAGCTACAGATCCCAAATCATGAGACTGATCATGTCATACTGTTTTTTTTTAGGATAACTATGTTATAATTTTCTCAATATTAGGATTATAACCTATTAAAACACAGACTAAATTTTTTGTTTCATTTTTTCCCTGCAAAAAACCAAGAAAATTATGTTCAAGACAAGTGACTATCATGTAGGCAATTTAATTCCATAAGGTGAGGCTTAAAAAAACCTTCTCATCCAAAATTTTCAGAGGTTTATAAGAAGAGTTACAATGACCACTTACAGTTGCTTTGCATTTGATAACAAAGAGTATCTTCTGTATTTACATGTGATTAAGAAACATTTTATTTGGCTTTCCTGTGTTCAGTGAAGTCCTAACGGTAAAAGTAACACTAATGAAATACAACATCTGGAGAAATGGGTTTGGTTTCTTTTAGTATGATCAGCTAAGTAAATTGAAAGGCCTCCAAATGCTACAGACAGAGGTGACATTTTTTAAGCTCCAAACCACATATTTCAGTAAAGAAAAAAACAAAAACTCTACAAATTTTATTTTAAATTTGTAATTTTTACTTGGTCTACATGAAAATGGTTTTGTTTTGTAAGCTTCCCAAACATTATCCTGTCAACAGAGAAGTATCATCTTCTCTCCTTGGCAGAATTAACCTTGAACACAGGACAGATTTAATTCTGCATAGCCAGGATCAAAGCCTTCCCTGTACACTCAGCCTTGCCATTTTGACTTGGACATGGTACCAACATTTTCCATCACAAAGGGCTGTCTGAGTGAGTGCTAAAGTTAGAAGTATGCATTTTAACTGAATTGAATGGATTTCTCTTTCACACAGTTTCAGGGTAAAGGCACTTTGTCATGACTTTGTGGTCAGCACCAAATACTTTCCACTAGAAGATTTGATTTAAATCTGTCTCTGATGCCTTTATACTACACTGCCTCCAGCAATAGATACTAAGTGTGTGTAGATCCTGACGATGGCTTTTCAGGGGTACAGCGAGTCAAACAGCAGAAGTAAAATTCAAGTGTATTACACCGCTCGTGAAGAGAAAAGCAAAAATGTGGTCCCCAGTTTGTACCTTAAACCTGTCACTGGATAGCAAGAACATTGTTAACAGAAAGAAAAGGCATCTCCTCACCAAAATCCATGAGATGATTCTCATATTCCATTTTCATTACCAGAAATAATTTAGGCAGTACATTTCTGTTCTGAATGTAAAGCTATTTTTTTATTTGCTAAATGGCTGAGAAACAGAACAAAATCTACTGAAAAACACAATCTAGAAAACCTTTAAAAGAACCATCAGAAAAAGAAAGGTGTAAAAAGGAAAACACTTTCAAAAATTATCAGAGTAATATATGCTGTAGAATTTTATATCACAGTTCTGTCTCAAGTTATTCTGGTGCCTACTTTGCTTTAAAGAATGCACTCAATATGCAAGGCTGCAGGCTTGTGTGTTCAGTTTTAATTGAAGGAAATTTCACTAATTACTTGCTAATCCAGTGGAGTGATTTTTCATATGCTTCGTTCATACAGAATAGAATCTGTGCCTTTAAAATTTTAATAGATGGAAGCTAGAATGAGGAGCTTGGTGGATATAAACAGATTCTTTCACACTCATATCAGCAGTTCAAATCCACATTATCTTTCTGCAGACCAAAAGAAACCATCTGTTTAGAAGCCTACATGAAATGAGTTGATGGTCTTAAATATAACCCCTAACAAGCACATGTTCATCACCTGCTTGATTGACATACATCCTGATAGATAGCAGAAGGAAAAAAATGAACTATTTTCACATCAAGAGCTGAACCTAAAGTGCAAAAATGAAGTCTGTTGCTACGACCAGAAGTATTAATGCTGCTTATAATAAAATTGCTCTAAAGATAATAGATAATTTCAGTTGTCATCAGTTATGTACTGAATTACATAACAGGACTGGAATAAGGGACAGGCAATTATTTTAAGTGTCTGTGTACTGTTTTTCACAAATGTTTTTTTCAATCCATGTAACCAAAAATGCTTCTCTAGTTCAGAACAGTCAATTTCAAAATTTCATTAGAGCAGCTGAAAGCTGGCTGGAGTTTGACACAAAGTTTAAGTTAAAACAGGCTGACCTAAATTCAAAGCATTCACTTTTCACAATATCCTTCTTGCAGTCCAAGTTTTTTGTTCCCCCATTACATTTTTCCCAATTTTATTTCCCATTTTTATATGGTAATTTACTGTCTGAACAAACCAGATTTTACTGTTACCACAAAAGTAATTTAAAGTTTGTGCTTATATTTAATTTTTATTAAACCAAGCAGAGAAAATTACATTATGCAAATAATTCTGAAACTAATACAGAAGCCAGAGAAAAATGGCTAATTGGAAAAAAATGTTGGAATGCACTGAAATCCACATATATTCTTCTTTTTCCACATTCTAACAGAGTAGAGTGTAGTAGAGTTTATGCACTCAAAAATGGTTTGCAATTACTACCCCCCCTTTAATGAGAAGTCACACTGTCGTAGAGAACATTTTATAGATTTTTCCACTTCATCTATCTTCTCACCAAGGAAAGAAACTGTCTTCAGCAGCAAAGAGACATTGGAACAGTGACAATGTCTAAGATATTCCACCTCACACCTTCACCTTTTGGCTGCCATAATCTGCAAATACGTCGATGAAGTCTCCAGGCAATTTTTCGCCTGGACAGTTCAAACAAATAACTGCTAAAGGCAATGGCAGCTTTCTTGTACTTGCTCCTTCCTTATACAAAAAGGTAGATTTCAGTAATCATATGTAACTTTCCTGCACTGCAGCAGTCCTGTAGCAAATACCGCAACTATGCTTTCATTGCTTACCTGTGGCCTAAAGTAATAATAAATAATGAAGATGGATTGGGGAAAAAAGCACCCAAATTCTGCTACATGTTATTTATTTGTGTCTAGATCGGGACACTACGAATCCACACTACCAGTAGAGTGTGGGCTGCCAAAATGGCCAGCAAGCCAGGCTTGAGCCATAATGATGTCTAATTGTTCTGCCCATGGCTTTACAAAGCGTTGCGCCATGTAGCAGAAGTGAAGTCATCCTCCCTTTCATGATGCTACCTGTGATCTGGAACCATCATGGAGGGGCTCAGCTCACTGTCTCCCTACACATGCCTGAAAGACTTAAAACAGAGTTGGTCTGGAACATGTGCTTCACCATAAAATTATTTCAGATAGGGAGAATGGGATTTTTTCAAGTTTCTACAGCGTTTAAACAAGCTGACCCTTGATCTTTCATAAGTGTTTTGCTTCCTATACAATAGTAACCAAATTTCATTAAGCAGTACCTGAGCTAAATTCAGCCCAACTACCGAATTTCTGATGAAAGCAGAATGCTGGTTTTACACCAGGCTCAAAACAAAAAGAAAGCACAGCATCATCATAAGAAACCTAATTAGCTTTTACTTTAGATTTCAGTAAACAACAAAGATCACAGAGAAATACTTGTCATCCAGGAGAAAACATACCTGTTCATAGGGTAGAAAGGAAAGAATTCCGTATTCCTGTGACCCTGGAGCAGTAAATGTGAGGCCTCCAATCTTCAGCCTTGGTTGGAGCTACAAAATGTGAATATTCTTCACTCAAAGGTGACCTACCTTAGTTTTCAATGGTTATGGAAGAAAACTGCCAGCAGTTGACTTCCTTCTATGTTCACTCTGCCCATGACCATTTTGCTTTGCTTTAGCAACAAAGGCAAGATGTTTAATTCCTCCTTCTGATCATTCCTTAAAGTATCGCCATTATCGTATTGGAAGACATGATTTAAAAATACATTTTTTACCCTGCCATCAACTGAGTAAGATGAAGAGTAAGTCCACCTTTATCTTTTGAGTAAGGCAGTCCCAGAGAGGTAGATAAGTCATAGCAAAAGCACTTCTCCCTGCCTGCTAACAAATACAGTACCCTGCACAGAGGCTCTTTTCATCTCAGAAGGTCTTTGTGATTACTTGACCATATCTACACTAGGAATTCTTTGCTGGAATAAGTGTTTTCTCTGCCAGTGACTCCTGATTGGCCTTGACAAACAATCAAAGTCTCCCACCAGGTGATCTGCTATCCAGTTATCAACACATCAAAGTGCAAACTTCAAAAACTAGCTTGATGTGTGTGACTTCAGCCTTTTAGTGGTGGGGGTTCAAAGTAAATAAAGAAGTATCATGTTTAATGAGACCTGAGTATCACACTCACCTGTTGCTCACTTCAAAAGGAAAGCACAAGGACAAACAGAGAAAATCTCCGCTCCAAATGAATTTTGCAATGTGAAAGGTACACACAGAGCACTCTCAATATCAGTTACAGGGGGACTGCCAAAGTATTGTGGGTTACAGCCACTTATTAGAAAGCACCTTTTCCACCATTTGTAGTATCTTGTTCAAATCCAAGCAGAAACTCATGAACAGTCCAACTTTCAGACAGTTTTTTCGCTAACTTAACATTTGCTTAATATTAGATTCTTACTGTACATCAGAAATGTTTCAAACTTCTTTAGTAGCTATCTTACTGTCTAATTACTATTCTATTTTAATAAATACGTGAGAAATAAAAGCATAAAAAATTTAATCAAAGCAATTTCCTATAGTTCAATTGAACCAAAGAGTGTCTCACTCTTTAATATGAATCCCCCAAATTTTTATTAGTGAATGTCTAGTGTTTCTATGGTAACTTTATGGACAGTTCCATCAGTATTTGATTTTTAAGTCTGGAAAATAATTTTAAATTTGAATGGGATGTCTGAGCAATATGGCTATAAATATATGTACTGCAGTATTAAATCAGTTCATCAAAACCAGGCTTAACCTAAGCAAAGTTGCTAAATTAATGATTTGGGTAAGATGCCACAATTTAGAGTTTATACATGTTTCAGGATTTAAATATCTCTAAATGATTAATTGATAGAGGATTTTATGAGTCAACTTGCTCTTAGTCTCTTTACAAATCCACCTACTGTCCATACAGTAAAATTTCAATATTCTGTGGTGCTATTTTCTCTTCAGGCTGTTAATTTTTTCCCCAAGAAATTTCTAAGTCTAATCCTCACACAAGTAAAATATACAGTGGGATGTAATTCCAAATGAAAAAGATTTAGCTCTATAAAATCTGACTGCCTATAACCCTTTCTCTTGCCATCTCTTCTTATGGTTGTTTATCCTGGTTCCCCTTTTTAGTCCATTACTGGATGCATCATTGAATATGAGACAGGTAACAAATGAGATTTACTTCCAGAATATAACATTCTGGATCTAGTTAGTCCAGAACTACTTCCTGTAACAGAGGTATTTCTTTGGTACCTGCAGACACCCACCATAATTCCAAAACCCATGAAGAAGATTAGGAACTCAAAAATATGGGTGATGGAATCATCTGTTAATCACTAGAGAAGGTACATGTAAAAGTTAGTTCCTCTTTAATATGTTTCTACATTTTTAGTGTATTTTGGTAAGGTGTTTAAGAAAAGGTATTCTAGAATAACAGAAAATTTGATGAATAAAATTAAATTATAAAATAATTAGTAATTCCAAACTTTTTGTTCGGATACAAGAAATTCTTTACTATATTAATTATAACATCTATATTCCAAAAAAAAAAGAAGTATTGAGTGAGTGATTATTTAAGATTTTCACAGACTTACAAGGGCAAGACTACAAGTATTTTCCAGATCTCAAAATCACACACTTAAGCTTTGTTCCCTAGAGAAGGAAAAAAAATCATTACCTCCATATATATTAAGGCTCAAAATAGCACATTTGCAATGATGCTAAGGGTTTTTGGCAAATTTTCAATTTTCAGTTAATGCAAAAGGATTTGGATGGGAGGCAATATTTGAAAGAGGTTGTAGAAAACGTTCTGTTACATGTCATCTGAGATGAACTGTTTTCATGAAATTAAAGAAAAAATGTTTATACTGGTAAAACAAGCAATTTTCAATACTCTGGTCATATCTGACAGCCAGAAATAAAAGGCTTTTGCTGAAGACCCTGCTTGTGGTGGACTGAATATTTACCCTGATTTAATTTTATTGCTATCTGGATATCAAACAAGTGTTCAACATAAGCAGACCACTACTAAGTAGTGCACTTACACTGGCAGTGGCTCCTGGTTTGTGCTTCATGCAGTTACTTCACATTTATTCAGGGAAGCTTGAAAGGACAAGAAAATCAATACTAATGTAGTGGACCAATTCAAATTTGTTCTCCAGAATATCTTGTTTAGTGTGCTGCTCACACACTCTGAAATCGTATGAGGAAAGTCATCAGTTTTGAGATCATGAAAACCCTTGTTTTTCTCAAATCAGATTGATCTAAGGAAAACGTGTATTAGCTTAGGAAGCAACAGAAGAACTTAACAGAATTTTTAAGAAGACCTGAACTACAGTGAATAGCTGTAGTTCTCCAGCTGGATGATAACAAATGTGCTGCAACCACAACTTTCTCAGCTAAGGACTGTTACCACCACTTAGCTCATGTTAGAGAACTGCTATTTATCATAGAACAATGTTGAGTGTGCACTGACCCTCAAGCTCCTTTAAACCCTCAGAAATAATATATGACACAGCACTACATTTTCTGAACATCTCACTACGAATGATTGACCCTCAAGTGATTAGAAAACAAAGAAAATTAAATCATCTCTTGGTAGGGACACAGCCATAATGGTTTGAAGGCAGGTAAATGAAAGGAGGGACGGAGTAAGGAAAAAAATTAAAACTAATAAAATAATGCCACGCTTTCGTGAAAATGCAGTTTCACAGGAATTATGGTCACAGAGGTAGCTTAAAAACATTATGTCAGTTCTCATACATAACTGGATACTTCCAAAACCAGTAACAGAATATGTTCAGTGGAAACATACTTACTATTTTCAAAGCTCAAATAAAAGAAGTGTAATTTTAAAGCTTGAATTTGATGTGAACAAATCAATTTTAATAGTTGGAAAATGTAAATTATGAAAATGAAACATGTATCCTCTGGAAAAGAAGAGTAACTTTATTTAAGAGGACGTGTTTAGAAAGCAGGATTTTTTGTTAAAGTGAGAGTTGAAAACAGCCATACTCCTTAGAACAAAGATCGCCTGGATATCCTGATATGTTCTGTAAGGGATAATGCACTGCCTCTCCTAAGATGAACACTGGATATAAAACTTGAGCTGTGGAAGATTTTGTATGTGCTCTCTTGCAACAATATTGAACCACAGTGAGCTCAAACTTGAGAATAATTTTTTATATTTCAATACTTACCAGAATATAAAATGTTTTCAAGAGAATACTAAGTTCTCTGGTGAGAATATGAAATATTTTTAACTAATGTTCCAACACTGTTGTAACTGGAAAAGATTGAAGGTTTCTTCTCTTGCTTCTGATCCAGATGATTTATTTAGTGTTTTTGACATCACATGAATACTTTGTCTGCCATGTGCTTTTCCCTCTCTCTCCTATTGTTCCCTCCTCTCCCCCTCTTTCATGCTGCAAGGGAATATAAGGAATATTGAAACAATGAATTATTTCGACTGCATTAAGAAGAAAACTCAAGTAGCAGTGGTGTTCTTGAAGCTACTTGAAAACAGAAATCACTACATTGGCAACATATTACATTTATGATGCACTTATGATTACCAACTTGTAACTCAGTTGAGCTAACAGGTGACAAAGTGATTAATCCTAAATAGTCTAAGACAACGTCCTCACTAAACTTAATTTCTAGCTTGTAAAAAATCCCTTTTACAATATGTCCTGCCTTAGAATTTGATTTGGGAAGAATTAACACAAAATAGTCTATGTTATTATCTGATATAAAAGTTAATGCAGAGGTTTTTCTTACCAAGTTAACAACATAATGCAGAGGATTTAATAAAACCATAATTTCATAAACCAGGGCTAAAAACCCCCATGTTTGCTGCTAACAGCAAGCAGGAGGTATGGTGAACAAAATCTTACTGAAAAGACAAGTCTAGGGCAAAGTAGCAGTGAGGCTTTGACCATTTTGTCCTTCTCTGTAGGGAGCTATCCCCCACAAGCCTAGACAGAGAGATCATTTTCACCCCCAAGTTGTTACACCGTCATTACCGGGATAGCCCCTGCAGGCAGCAATCAATGAAGCACAAACGTTTCAATATGGATTGGCAGGTGCTTTTTGTCTCCATCTAAAGTGAACACAAAAATAAAACCTGAGTGCAGAAATGATGCCACGATTATTTATTCCAGGCTAGTTGAAATTCAGCTACAATAAATACGTGGTGATTCTATCTTGCCTACACCAGATGTCTGTTCTCAGCTGACATTTATTCTTCACATCATTCGCTGGAATAGGAGACTTGTGCAATAAGTAAAATATGAGCAGAAAACATCTATTTCATTTCAAATTTGCACATCTAAGGCATCTAAGTTACTAAGCCCCTGAAATACTGGTTTCTTGAATTCCAAAAGGAATATTCAAAAGGAGAATCCTAACAAAGAAGGGAAGTAAAAAAAAAATTTTAAAATGCTGTTACAGCAACAACTTGTTCAAAAATAATGCTTCTTAGCTACACTGTGGCATTTCCTCTTGATTTCTGTGTACAGCATGTTACATAATGGAGCTGGATTTGCAATGAGGGCAGGAACAGCAAATGCTGTTTTTATTTCCTCATATAGCTAACAGAAAGAGTTCAGTGCTTCATCAAAAAAAAAACCCAAAACCCCAAAAAACCAAACCAAACCAAAAACTTATGTGTCTGAAAGCTTTCATACAAGAAGTAATTGAGAAAAAAAATTCCACACTTGCATAATTTAACAGCTGCTAAATCACTAGTTTTAGGCTGTTTTTTACTACTTCAGAAAACATATTTGTGACTGCTGTATATCATAGTTAGATGCATTAAGACTTATTTAACTCAAGAATACTATTTTGTGGGTGATTTTTTGAAGTGGCTTATTAATATAAAATGAAAAAATTAAGTAGGGTAGATGGAGGAATATTTTACACATTCATGCAAATCCCCATGATGGATTATAAACACTGGCATGTATGTGTGTGTATAAATACAAAATAGAAAAATTATTTAACTGAGAGTCTGCTGCATGCAGCACGTTGTGGCCTTGGGAAAGAACCACGTCAAATGCCATTTGATGATGCTCAGCCAGGCACATATAAAGGCACATTGCACCAATAATATTTGACAACACTGGCTGTGCTTTTTCTGCTTCAGTGGCTAGCTTGCTCAAATTCTGGGCAAAGCAACACACAAATAGTTTATAAGCAGCTACACTGTCAGCATCATCCTTTCAAAGCAATGACCACACTAGTTTCTCAATAAATATACTGCACATTTCAGCTTTGAAATGATGAAATAACAAAGGAGAGAAAAGAAATTTATTAGCCCTAGGTCACCAAAAAGATGTCATTGAAAGCAAAATTACCAGCAATTAGCTTGAAATTCAACTTTAATGTCCAGTAAGCTCCTAGTTTAATTTGATGGTGCTTCCAATGCTTTTTTTTTTTTTTTGTTGCCCCAGCAAATATTGAGCACAGTTCCTGCATCTGGACAGCAGGTTGAATTAAAACGTCGTACACTGGACAATCAAAACTAGATACATCTCAAAGCACTGAGTTTGGTAGCAGTATTGTCCTAACTATTGGTAGGAATGAAAATGCATTATGAGAATGATGTACGTGAAAGCCAAGAAGTGCCAGGCTTCTTCTACAACTTCATTGGCCACAAATCTATTCAGCTAACAGATCTGTCCAACTTAACCTGGACCAGATGCAGTCCAAAAGAATTACCTTTAGATTTTTGCTGACTACATTGGTTGATGACAGAGACCAAAGGCTCACAGTACTTGTTAAGATGGACTTTTGCTAAAATTCATCCACATACAGTGAGGCACAGATTGACTATATGTTTCCTGAACAACTGTTTAAGGTCATGGCAGGATCAGGTTATCTCTTTTGTGCAGCTTCCTCTACTGAAATGGCACACTGTATGCAAAAAGTCAGTCGCAAGAGTGGGAGAAGGAGAGGGATGAGACCACAAAGTGTGCCCAGAAACTGAAATTGTGAATTATTTCCTGGGGAAGAAGGAAAAAACATCTGACCTTGCTTAAGTGGTTTTGTTCTCTATCTTGTGTGAAATTATCCTGTCTCTACCTTTAAACTGTATTGTGACTGAGAGCGCAGCCTCATTCTGTCTACTGGCTGGGGACCATCCATACCTGGAGACACTCATTATGAGGATGCTCTCACAGTTCTCCCTCCCAGCTTCACTATCACCTACAGCACACAGGATGCAGGGTTTAAGAGAAAATATGAGGTGAAAATGAAAGCACTGCACATTAATAATTAATGGTTTGGAGTTTTTTGAAGCTGTTCATTTTCCTTGGTTTCAGAGCCCATAATCAATGATGACCTAAGCTCACCACAGCAAATTGCTGAATCAGACTTGTAGGTTTCCATTTGTTACGATTCTTTTGAAAAGTGAAACAGCTCACAACATCTCATTTTCTTTTTCTCCAGGAATCTGAGTAAAGAAAAGAGCAAGAGTGGCCAATAAACAGAGAAATATGTTGTCAGCTTTGTTCAAATGCTGATATTGAGTCTCTTAACTTCTAACCTTGCAGCATTCTGTAATGCATGGATTAGCAGTTTTTTCACTTCCCACCATCCTACATCCTGCCTTTGAACTGCTAGAAGGACTTAAGTCAGTACACTGCAAAAATAATTTTTGTTAAACCAGTCCCAAGTTCATTTTTGTTTACATTTACTCATATAACTCCTTTGACATTATACTGTCCAAGTCTTCATCGCAATTAACACTGCAGGATAACACTGCATGCAACCTTCTAACCAATACTGTGGGTTTATAAATTAATAAAAATTTATAAAATTAACAAAGGAAAATGTCTTGGTTCTGCCACAGAATCATAATTTATAATTTTTATACAAACAGACACCATAACAGCATTTTCTTGAGACACCAAATAGTTAACTATACATTTTATTTAACTTGTATCTTCAAATAGGGAAAAGGAGAAAGAAGATACACACATGGAACGAAACATTTCTACTTCAATAAAACACATATTCCTAATCAAAATGGGATGTGTGTGGGGGAGGGGGAGTAGGGTGGGATTGAGCAAGGGGCAAAGAGAGAGAAAGTCTTCTACAACATTATCCTACACAATGGTGAATTTTGAAGAGGAGATTTAGGGAACAAAGAGGAAAAAACTCACTTTTTTTCTTAGAGAAAGATGTTAGACCTGGTATCTAACTTAAAAAAACCCATTTTTTCTAACTTCAGCCTTATGTATATCGGCCAGAATATTAAAATACTCTTCACTTGTTCTTTATATTTCCTTCAATACTCCTATGATATTCAGTGAATGGCACTGTTTCTTGAGCTAGACATGAAGTCCAGCTGGACTGGAAGTGTTTAATATTAGCTAGGTTGGTGCTTTTTTTCCCAGTTCTGGACTGAACCATATTGGCAGATTTTTGTGGTAAGCCTACATATCACCCAAGTAAGGCATTCCAACTCCAACTAGCAACACTAAGTTATCATTTTCAGCTCATTAAATTCACTCTCCTTACAATTAAAAAATTGGAAGTGTAAAAATAGGTACATTTGAGTAGATCATCTATCAGTATATTAAACACATTTTTGCATTAATTTGCAATTCTATGTTTGACCTTGATATTTTCCAAGGTTCTGACAATCAAAAAAGCAAAACAGCTAGCTGTAAACACATACTAACTAAATTTCTTGAGAAAGGAATACAGCACAATATTAAGTGAGTTTATTAAAAAAGCTTAAGTTCTTCAGTAGAAGTAAACAGTGACTTATTGACAGTCCAAAAATATTTCATCATCCTTTCATCGCAGTCACTTAAACCTCAACATAATCCACTGTTATACCCTATAATCGATTTTTTTCTTGCTTTGTCCTCCAGCTGAGTAAGTATGATTTATATATCAATTTTAAGAAGTAAATTCAGCAGTTTACTGTAGAAGACCTCTATCTCCAATCTACAGTTTATGAGTTTTGTCATATGAAGCACAAAACAAATTTAAACACTATGTGATAGGCAAAAACCCCACACCTATTCTTATGAGCTGTCAATAGTTCTGATTATTTTCTGAGTCTGTTTACTGTGGCAAAACTGTTGAAATGCACATACTGGAACATCTTCCAATTGATTAAAAATACAATACTAGGGGAAGAAGACATTTTGAGAAAAAAAGAAATCTCATGAGTCTTTCAAGAAGTTTTACTTTCCCCCCTGTTTCCAGTCTGGCAGAAGGTTCAGCCTGGCATCAGAAATGTGTTGATTTCTGTGAAGTGTCTAAACCTGTCTAATCAACATGCCTGTAGAAAAAAGTCCTTGGTTTGTCTATCTGCAGTAAAGACCAAGTATCAGCACCTACATCCCTATCAACCCAATTTCCATCTGCAATCAACTTGTTCCAGCTCAGAACTGGAAGAACCAAGCATTTATGCTGTAGAACAGGAGGAAATGTAGGAATAGTGCTACATATGGAATTTCAGAATAAAAGATGCCTCTTCTCCTATGAAGCATTACAGATCACCAGAGAACATGAAAAAGAATGACACAGACTTGACTGGCTTTCAATCAGACAGGAAGGAATAGATGAAGATATGAATCACCTTTTGTGGAGATGGCTGGACAACATGTATAGGTCTGTATACCCTGGGACCAGCAATGGGCAAGGAGACTGGATAGAGAGAAGAGATGGAAACCAGGGGCCAGCACAATAGCCAAGGGAGGAATGTCAGCCAGAAAACAGAACGAAGAGACAGACGGCAGGAAGTGACTTGGGACAGAAGCAGACAGACACAGTATAGAAAAGAGCAAGCTAGCATGAAGAATTCATAGAAGAATCTGTGTGTCAAAACATGAACCATTATAGGTGGAAGAAATCCAGAGAACAGCAGCAGTAGAAATAGAAGCAAAGAGCAATGCTACAGAGAAGTGCTCCCCCACCAGTATCTGGCTTTGAACTGTTTCTCAGCACTTCTCTGCTCTCCACAAATAACTATGGAATCTGCTAACAGTGTGTCTTGACTCCTTTCAATTTTAAGTCCCTCCAAGGGAGGCTTTAAAAGCATTCTATGCTACAAAAACGCGGCTTTCTGAAATAATCAAGATGTTGAAGTCATGTGTGTGCTAATTGCACACACAAAATGAATGGACACTTCTTGTGCTTTAAGTGACTTACCAACCCTTCTGTAAAATGGAACTAAAACCTTTTCCTCTTTTCACATGGGTGCTGGAAGTTTCTTAGTATCCAAGTACCCTTACTAGATAATAATATTAAGTGTCACAGAAAAGTGCAGAGAAAAACAGTGACAATCCCATCTTCTGAGAAAGATGTGAATAGAACATGTAAATATCCCATTAAACAACGAGGATGAAACAAGAGTATGAGCATCTGCTGCTTCCCTGAGCATTCTGCATTTTGCTTTTTTTCTGGAACCTTCTGCCTTTGTTATTTTATTGTATGATCATGCAACTAAAATTGCATATGCTGAAGCCAATGGAAAGGCTTACTTACTACTAGCAATTTGTATTTTCTAATGCTTGATTTAAAAACCTGTAGTTTTCAGTCTGCCAATGTGTGTGGCTCTCTACAATGCATGTAAAATTATACTACTGTTGTGGTTTAGGAATGATATTCTCCATATCAGTATCCCTGAAAATACCCATACTGCCACTCACTCCCACTTCCCCTCCAACTGGAAGCACAAAAGGCAAATATCCTGGGTTGAGATAAGAACAATTTACTGGAAATAGCAATGAGATAAGAAAGCTAGTAACAGCAACAATATTAATAACAAGAGGTATAACACAAGGGAGCTACACAGAAAGCCCTTTGCAATATGAGCAGCTCTTCCCTATCACGTTTTCTCCCACTGGAAAGAACACTTTTCTCCTCGGAAACAAGAGTCCCTTACTCCCACCCCGGCAACAAGGTGAGGTGGTAGAGAAGAACCTCCAAGTCACACACCCCCAGGCACACTCCCTCCCAGCTACTGTCAAAATATTAACTCTGTCCTGGTCAAAACCAGGACAACTACATTATGATGAGATTTAATAAATTGTATGAAAAGACATAAAAACATTGTTGGACTACTTTTCATGTTAAATTATTTCCATTCCAGACTCTGATTTGTGGTGTTTAAACATGAAGAACTACTTTCAGTAGTTCTACTACTTTTCTACTACTTTTCAGTATTGTCACCATTGCCTAACTGTAATTTACTAATTTGGAGTTTTAAGATAAACTGGAGGAACTGTTCATTCTCATGGACATGAGATGTAAAGATACATATATGCACATATACACATAAAGATACATATATGCACATACACACATGCATAATTTAACATGAACATACATATTTTCATAAAAGAAAAATAAAGGTGCGATAACTCTGTCTCTCCTCCCCACCCCAACATGTTCTTCAGTCATAATTTTATATAAATATATCTCAATGGGAGAAAGACTATAATTGATTGACAACCACAACCAACAATTCAAATTTAATCTTTTTCCAAGTGTAGGTATATGAAAACTTTTAAAAAAATTTTTGCACAGGACTGAAAATGTGTTTTGTTTCCTGCGTTAAAGGCACATTTGTCCTTGCATTACTTGTTGGATATAAAATGAATAATGAAACATAATATGATGAAATTGTAAAACCTTGAATCATCTGTAGAACACCACTTAATAATGCAGTCTGCTATGATATGTAGACACAGGCCCAGCATCTCCTGTTGCTAATGTTATTACAAAATTCTGGATAGATATTTAAAAATCCAGCAACACAAAGTGTATTTTGTAAAAAAATTAATTCTTGTCTGTACTGGTAACCTTTTCATACTCATTATTTATTCACTAACCTTCCATTCTACTTTGCTGCTACTCATATATGAAGAACAACAGTAATTCACAATGAAGTAAGTTACAACAGCACAGATATCACTTGCACTATCTTTAGAGAACACTGAACTCATGTTTTCAGATTACTGTGGATACTGCTCCATGAGTTTTCTCACTTGACATAGTCACTGCATCAGATTATTATTTCATTTATTCTGACACACAGACAATAAGCTGAAGGCTAGGTTTTTCAAGCCATTAAAAATTTATTTATTTGTAACCCATTAGCTCATGATAAACATTTAATTTGTCCACATATCATTTACTGTGTTTCTCATCACTGTGTTTCTTCATGAATCTTTTGAAACTGAACTGGTTTTAGTCTGCAAACTTGAAAAAGACAGTTGCCACCTTGCTTGGGCCTTCCTGATACATGCAAGACAGGAATTATATTCCACTGAACAACCTAGGGGAAAACAACCACAGTGAAATACTCTTGCTTCCAAGGTGAAAACAGCAACAAATTACATTCAGAATGAACATTAAGCACTTACAAAGGAGCACCTAGTTAGCTGAACAAAGTCTGAGCTTTATGCAGTAGCTTTTACAAGGGAATTGTGGTGACAAGCTCAATTTCATTCCAGCTTTGGTTTGACAAGAAGCTGTCAATCAACACATTCTGGGTGATGGTTCTGTTGTCCACTGTAGAGTAATTTCATATACCCAAACTGGATTTGGCAGTTTCAGCCTTTCACACCCCAATATTTTTCTGAGTGATCTCTGGAATTCAGCAAGCTGATTTTTAGGCTCAGGAAAAATTAAGCTCATAAGATCTTCAGGGGCAAAATGGGTAAGCTGCTATCTCATGTTGCAGCTGAAATGTGACTGGAGGAGGGAAGTGGCAATAAGAAACTGGAACCAAGATAGGATGGAAGAGGAAAGCACTGAGCATAGAAGTAAGATAGAAGTCCAAATGTGTAAGCCCCTTAAATGAACACTTAAAAGGGATTAGACTACTCAGTGAAAATTTGGTGTGAAGAGGAGCCCACTGATGTAGAAAAATAAAGACAGGATAGGGAGAGGTTTTGTTTATAGGAAGCTATGTTATTCAACTTTATAAATTTAGGACTTAGTAAGTAACTAGCAACTTCTAGTAACAAAAAGGCACAAGAAATGATGACTTTTGGTGAAGAAAGTCTGCCGCAACCCCCCTCAAACTCATTCTACATGGATGTGTGGTCACTCCTATTATTCCCTACTTGAAGAACTGACAGGATAGCAATGCCTATAATCCCCTTTCAAGTTTATTAATATGACTAAAGTCCAGATAAGCTTCACATCTGTTTCTCCAGAGTTTCAAACTGGAAGCTTTCCAGACTGATAAAGGATAAAAGATCTATTGGTGATAAAGAAGTTTCATTTTGCTTGCATAGCAAATCCAAATATATTTTTCTTAATATAGCCCAGATGTGATCTCTTAAAGCAGCAGCACTGAAAAGCCGTAAGAGAAGCATCATTCTGAGAATCTGTGCACATTTGGCCAGAGAAGTCTCCCACCAGAGATAGAAAAAGCATGTATTTGTGAAATTGTACTGATCTTGATAAAACTGGCCTAAAACAAGAGATTTTAAAATTAAGTATGGAAAAATTAACATAAAAATACCATTTTTGAAAGTTTTACAATGAGAAAAGTCCTGGATTTTGCCTTAAAAGCTGTTTCTAATTTTATACATTATATACTTAAATTTATACTTTTTGTATATGAATTCAGGGGAAAATATGACAAGACAAACTGTTTTGTTATTCCAATTGCATGTAATACTAATTTAAGTAAACTTTACTTATGGATCACAATGATTTCTATTTGTAAATAAAGTATTCTGTGGGAGAACAAGAGAAAATGATACATTTAAACTTGGAGGTTAAAACTGAATGTGGGAAAAAAAAATTCCACAACAGGATAAATAAGCAGTCTGACCAAGAGGGTTGCAGAAATTCCATCCCTGGGAGCCTTCAAGACTTGCCTGGAGAAAGTGCTAAGCAATCTGGTCTAAATTCAAATGCTGATCCTGCTTTGACAAGGAGCCTGGCTGGAAGAGCTCTCAAGGTTCCTTCCAAAATGAATGATTATGTGACTCTAAGGCTTCAGAGTCAATCAAAATGTTTCTCTTGCTTCCTCTGCCAGACACCTGCAGACATGGTAACATCCTCCCTCTCAGTGTGCAAAATGAGGAACAGTATTGTGACCAATAGTTCATCATCATCTTATAAACATCATCGCAGCTCACGGTAATGAGAAACTAAGACGCTAAGATTTGAATCAGAAAATAAAATTATCAAAGTGCTATGCAATCAATTATTGTATATCCAGATCTCCATGTTAAGCTGAAAGAGAAAAGAACAGTTAATCCAATTAGAAATTGAGTGCTTATACTTTAGAAATGAAATTACATTAGAAGGTCAAATAGAATATGTTATCACATATTAATTACAAAATTTGTGATTTATTGTTCCAATAGCCAAAAACTTTGTAGAAAGCCGACAAGAAAGACCGAACAGGAAACCAGTGCAGCTGATGAGAGACAATCTCTTGTTATGCTTTTTCTGACAAATCATAATAATAATGCTGCAAGCATGGAAAGATTTCTCACATATCTAAACAGCAGGAATCATCTGAAATTCTTCATACATAAGTGTCAAAATCTTTTCACTACAGAAGTTCAGAACTGTGATCAGTGTGAGTTCTAAGCTATCTGCTATTCTTTCCTAATTCTGCAATGACACAAACTCTGCAGCTCCAAGATAGGCAATGCAGCAGACTTAGGAAGGCAAAACTGGCAGCATGTTTGTTAATTTAGAAAAATCTAAGCAGATCAGCCTAATCTCTTTATTTTTCACATCATGCTAATGTGGTATTACAAATATAATAATCATATCACTACTGTTATTAATAAGATAAACTTTTATTTGTTATTAATGAAGTGTAACAGAACAGTGGTCTCTCATGAGCAAGCTTCACGGCAAGATGCATTTTCATCATTGTGGTTTCCTGGACTGGAATGGTTTTAATAAAATTAGGTACACAATAGAAAAAAAACCCTAAGAGAAAAGAAAAGAACTCCTAAATGTAGAATAAATGCTATTTTTAGAAAAGAATAACTTTTCTTTAAAGACTTTCATAGCCTACTGTAAAAGTTGAGGTGGTAATAACAAACTATGGTATTGACCTGGTATTATTCAAGATTAAGATTACTCAAGCCAGACAGAATTGCCTAACCTGGAAATCTAAACTTAGTGAGGCCAATACAAATGCAGTCTGTAGAGGTGTAACATATGTAAGCTAAGATGAATTTCAAAGATCAAGGCGTAACAATTTACTTCTTATATAGCTAATTATAACTAACTGCTAGGCACTTATCTGTCTGGAAGTAAGACTGCAAAAAGAGTTTTGTGTTTTAAAAACTGCATAATTATTTGCAAGTAACCATGGGAACCAGCATTAACCAAAATGTCTGTTTCAGTGCAGCACTCCATTATACATATAAACTTCACTGTTTCCCCCACCAAAGCCCTTTCTTTGTTCCTTTGATATAAAATATTAATTTAGGTCTAAAGAGTGCATTTAACTTTTACTGTGGAATGTAAAATAACAGCACAGACAATAAGAATCGATTGTTTTCACAGCTGCCTGTTATCCCCACTGAAACTGGGATAATTATATACAGTCCAGAATACAAGTGATTTACACAGTGACTTTTGATATAGGGCTATTACACATTATTCTCACACCTATGAAAGACGATCATTCCCTTTTATGTGTTGCAATTTCAGGAGAGACTGAACATGCCCTACAAGAATACACTTTTAAAAACATATTTGTAAATTAAAAAAATGAACCAACAACTTTGTCACTTGCAGAATACTTCAGAATTACAGAATTTAACTCCTCTGTATGGGAACAAATGGTAGAATTTTTGATTCTCATAGTCAGCAGCTAAAATATCACACTGTGAGAAAATTCAAAGTTTCTTGTTGTTACTTAAGCTATACTATGACCTGCAAAGTCCAAACAGGTATCGCTAAAATAGAACAGAAATTAATTGATCTTTTCTTCCTTAACTACAAGTAACTAAATCATTCACACAGAGAAATAAGGCTTAAAGAAACCAAATGTTTACTAATCGTCAGCAACTGACAGAATGGTGAACTACAGGGAGTTAATTAGGCAAATGCCTTTAGCTAAGTTACCTCAGATATGCATCTTTAATTAAACAGCTAAAAAAAAATCTACCTGTGTATCTTACAGCTCTACTGGAATAAACAGTTGCCATTTTAGCAACTCTATTTCAAAGGCATCACACAGTGCTTTGAATTGGATAGGCTCAGTCTCTGGGGAAGGGCCATCTATTGGGCTTTCCTTAAGTAAAACACAGCTGCTCGTTTGAAAAGTAGCATTACTATAACCTGGGAGTGAACTGGTTGCTTGTCCTCATAGCAAGGGTTGTTCACTGTATGCATGAGAGAAAACGCTGGGTTTCCACATCCAGGCACGAAGACAAATTGTGGGATGAAAGTGCACAGCTAAACACGAATAGACTACACCAGGTTATCTGACTTCCTGCTCTGTGTGTGTCAGCTTTGGATACTGCCCATCTTTTAGTGGTCACTGACAAATGGAAAGGCAACTTTCATGAAGAACAGGGTCTTCTGTTTCTTTAGGTATTTTCAAGACGACAAGTGTCAAGACTCATAAGCTTATACAATACTTAGTATAACTTGCTTACCAACAGATACTTGATAGTCACCTGCACATCCAAACACAATAAACAAACACTTCATGTAAAGACATAAATAGTAAGATGCATAACATGAAGAAATAACAAAAAGGGGGGGGGGGGAAGGGCACCAAAACAACCACAGAGGAAAAACCCCACATACCATAACAGAAGAAAGATCATTTAGAACTGACTCCTCTTTATGAGTAAGGTTTACCCAGCTAGAAATCACATCCTGCAATTAACTTCAGAGTAGAAACAGAGTAGAAATGTGCTCTATTTTCTGCTGAAGGAGAGAAAAACTTCTCTTTGAAAATTAAATGAGAATTTTGTGAGATGTGAATAGAATTTTAATGTTTCCCACAATATTTTTCCCCACCAGACAGAATTTTTTCCAGTGCACTGTAAACTGTGCCAGCAGGTATGTCCAACACAGCATCACTCCCTTGTTACAGATCCCACTGTTTTAACAGCACAGCTTCTGCCAGATACTTCTCCACACACGACGTACAGCTCAGCACCACTCAAAGCATGTCACTTCTGTGATTGTAAACAATTAACTTCTAAAACTGCTAATGGGAAGACTATCTTATTTATATGACTTAGTAAGGCGCTAGGGATACATGACCATGGGAAGTGAATGAATAAGAGCAGAGGACACGTTTACTTCACAGTAAATATGTAAACTCTCGTGAATTGTGTAAGGACTGTACAGTATTTTATTGGTGATCCTACTACAAGGTGATAAAAATTCAATCAAAACCAAAGCAACTTCAGATTTCTTGAGCAAAGTGTTGTATTGCAATCCATTGTTCCGGGGGAGAAAAAAGCGAGTGTCTGTACATCTCATGCAGCCGAGAAGCACGACTCTCGCAACAACATCAGAAAATGACAAGGCAACCAAGCCATGGATAAGCTCTTATCAAAAAGCCTTAAGAGGGATAAAAGATTGTGCTCACCAAGGAAAAGACATTTCTCTAAAATAAATAGAAAGTCAAGTCTTAACCCACAGAAATAGGTACACTCTCTTACATAGTGAAGCTGCTTCAGTGTGCTCTCCAGAAAGGTATTTAAATTGAGAGACATGTATGTAACATTATTAGTTTCCCTAAAATCCAACTGAATTAGAGTTGTTTGTTGGCCATGTACAAAATCTATACATCCAAAACACACTTGACATCATTTAGTCTGTGAGCAAGCATCAGTACAAACCACAGACTGTGAAAACACCTGGGGCAGCATTCAACACCATTTCAGACTACAGTAACTGTTACCTACAGATCAGACAACACTTGTCACTGCCAAATATTTCCAATTTTTTAAACCAGGCACAGCCTAGAAGAAAAATGTAAAGCTTTCTGAATGGCTAGTCATATTTTGGATGAAAATGACAGAAGCTCAACAGAAAATATACTAAGGTCAAGGCAAAAAGAAGAAAGCTAACTAATGGCAATTTTTCATCACAGTATCTAGCAAGCTCACTAATATTTTGACAAAACCTGTACCTTCATTCTTCTCACTCTGAGTTGTCATTTCTCTGCTTTACCAATATAGCTAACACACCAGTTGCAAATAACTTTTTTATTACATCTTTTTTATATCTTTCAGATGTGAAAAAATAAGTATTCAGCCTTAATGTAATTCTTGGCTGTCCGTATTCTTTTCCTACATATATTATTTACCTCTTAACTTACCAAAAAACACTGCCATTCTCATCCTTCTTTCTTTAATTTCAGTCTCTTGCCGTTTCTGAGATACATCAATGGTACAAGTCACATCGAATTCTAGGCGACCGAGTAAGTTTCACTCAGTCAGAGAAGCAAGAAGTAATAATACATATATTAATTAAGTATCTTAAGCCAATGCACTTACTAAGGATGTTCCTTTTAAATCTAAATAACTGTGCACTTTCATCCTTCTTCTTTTGTATTATCACTGCAAGTACCTAATTCATTCTTTCTTATCTAGTCAGCCTACTGTATTTTCTAAGTATTTCTACGTGTGGCCTAAAATACTTTCTGATCACTTGAAAATAAATGAACAAATCCTTTTTACTGGCACCACACCAAGTCCAAACATGATAACCGAACTTAAAAAGTCATCAACATGACAGCTGATGAATGCTTCTATTTAGAAACATTCTGACTGCTCCTGTTCTTTAATTTTGATGTTTTTCTCTGGGATCAGTTGAGCATTCGATCATTTGTGACTGAAACCCAGGGTTCTCATTCTCCTGCTTGTTCACACGAGAAGTACTAACTATACTTCAATTACTTTAAAAATACTTATATATAAATATTATCTCCTTTAAAGCATTTCTAAATCCCCAGATTGAGATGACTTTCATAAGGCAGGTTGCACCATAGTATAAAATGAACTGACGCAGCTCCAGTCATTCTAAATCGATGAGTTCCAAGATGTTACATGAATTGTCCAACTACCCTGTCATAACTTCCTGCTAAAGAAGTTGTGACACCACATATATTGTATGTCTAAGCTAAAAAACTAACGAAGCAACGTTTTGGTAAGGAGGACATACATCTAGTAACAGGCAAAGCTGAACAGTCATGTGTGGCTGATGATGATTCACCTGCCCAAAACCATACACCAAGTGTGACAACACAGCGGTGTCAAGGGTCATGGAAATGCCTTTACTCATATCTCTATCAATTTTTTTGAGAATCCTGAGAGAAGACTTCAACGCATTTTCATTGTCATGATGTTTTTAAGTAGCAATGATTCACAAGTGTCATAGAGTTCTAGTGTTAACTGCTTTCCTTCTACCATGCAATTCACAATAGTCTATAATGCATAACCTGCCTCCTCCTCATTTACTTACCAATAGATTAACTCACAAAACCAGTTTATTAGTAAATAGATTGTAATAAATAGCTACACAGAAGTGGATGTGCTGTTTCTGAAAAACAACACCTTGCTTAATTATCCATATTTATTTTCAGGTTGTATCTGTAGCATTCAGCTGGCTGATAGTTGCACCTGAATGATGTTGTTCCTGGGAAGCTAATGCTGGAGATGCTGCAAACCTGATATAGTATATTGCAACAAATAAAAGGACAATTAGGATTAATAAAACAGAGCTTTATTTTCTCTAGAAACAAGCCGATGATTCCAATAATCCCTCAAGGTTTCATAATCTTATCTCATCTCCTTTTTTATATACCAAGTATCAGAGATTCCTTTTTACAAGCCTAATATCGTACTTTTTTAATAATACACATTTTTTCATTTAAGACTCGCAAAATTCAGTTTCACTCTAGAAATCAATCATCTGCCAGAGTTTCTGGGTTGATTTCTTTCAATTTAGCTTTGGAATTTTATCTGAGAGAAAGCAATCTGACAACTGAGGACATAATGTTCCAGCAAAGCAGAGGGAAAAAAGCACGAGACAGAGCAAAAGCAAGAGAGCACGCACATGTGCATCCAAGAAGAAAAGTCACACAAACATGGGTTTCTTTGGTGCTCTGAGTAAAATATCTAATCAGAAGCTCTTCAAACAAATCAGACATTGCGTGCTATAGACAGATAATTTGGAGAAAGTAGTACATGCTAAAGCTAAGGGTTTAACAACCAAAATAAGGGCATAAAGATAATGTATCCAGATATCATTTATAAGCAAATTCACTGTGTTCTATCTGAAGTAATGTAACATCGTAGTCCCATACCCACAGCAGGTCAAAAAGGAAGAAGAAGTAGGAGCAATGCTACAAAGGGAGTTCCTGACTGGGATAAGCAGATGTCCAAATTGCTCTGACCTTATGTTAACAAACAAATGTTTACAGAGGGAAAAGATACAAACATCAGGTCACTAACACAACATTGAGATATCTTTGCATGGGGAGGAAGGAACGTACACATGAAAACCATTGCTTTACATCTAGACACATTTCTGATCACATAAATGGGCACCACCCCAGCTTGAGATCCTCTTTGCAAACTCAGTCACAACCTGGTTACACTGCTCCAGCAGATGAAGGCTGTGGTTTATCCCCAGTGGTTTTTATTTTTGAAATCCCTGTTATGAAGAAGATCAAGAACTATGGGAACTACTAGAAAACAAATCAGGTGACACTGAATAAGGTGGGATCCTTTTCAGAAGAGTATCATCAAAGTGGCTCTAGAAGGGAAACTAAGATTTAATAAGCAAATCCAGGGGAGGGCCACAAAGATTCTTCATTGTGAGAGTAGTGAGGCACTAGAAGAAAATTGCCCAGACAGCCCGAGGATGCCCCATCCCTGCAAGTGCTCAAGGTCAAGTTGGATGGGGCTTTAGAGCAACCTGATCTAGGGGAAGGTGTCTCTGTCCATGACAGAGAGGTTGAAACCAGATGATTTCAAAGTCACTTCCAATCCAAACCATTCTATGAGATAATATGACTTGGGTAGAGTTGCCAATAAGACAATAGTAAAGGGAGAAAAATGGGAATATGAACAAAGGATGAAAGGAGAAAGAATCAGAAACAGAAACAATATGAGGCTATATGCTATAGCAGTAAGTAGCAGGTTAGTATAATTATACCAGAGCTTTCCCTTTTCTAGACCCATCTCATTATTCAGGCTTGTAAAGGCTGCTGTTTTTCCCCAGGAGAATGAGTAAGGGAGGCAGGGAGAGCTTTTATTGGTAAAAAGGGCAGCAAGAAAAACTGTTTGATGTTTATAGGACTATTCATAGGCTTACACAGGTATTTTCAAGATTAATAGGACAATGAGGAAGACTATGTTTTTTTAAGACAGTTTCTTAACAGCAGATATAATTTCTATTTCTTTTAACGTACTTCAAAAATATTAAGTACTAATGAACACACTTCTCAAACACAGTAGCACTTTCTAAGAAGCTTGAACTGATGGACAAATCAATACTCAACAATCTCAGAGTCTGAAAGAGTAAGATAAGTAACAGTAGTACATAGTTCAGCAGTTCTTCAAGGTCTTTGCAATACTGAGAGGGTATGAGCTTATTCTTTTCACACCAATAACAATACTATCAATTTCACCACTGGAGTGAATTCCAACCTCCCTGGAAAGTTACTGTGTGCCACCACATCAATTTTGGAAAGGAAAGCTACTCAAGAGGGTTTAAGCAAATAATTTATATCCACCAACAATTGTTTTGAACATTTCAGTATCAAATATGCTGATTTTATTCTCCTTAAGAAATGTCTAAGAGCAAAACTATAAAGGTTACATCTAAACTTTAAATGTAATGTCCATTTTAAAACCTACCTATATATTGGGCATATTTCCCCAACAGACTAACTCTCCAAAAGGAATCCCTGTTACCCACAGGAAAAACAATTAACAGTTTACTAGCCAGTAGTTTATTAGCCAATTGTTTAATGCAGTTTGAAGTCTTAAACATTTTTATCTCTAAAGTAAAATGAATTTTCAATAAATCCTGTCCATGTTAATAATTTTATTTAAATTAAAGATTCAATCACTGAGACATGATTCTAAGAGCAAATACTATAAAACAGTTAAGGTTGTGCAGTCTAAATGACATCTTATTCCATTTTTCTCATCCTTCTTCCTAAAACAGATGTTCTCACTTGGCATCACAACTTATGAGTGAAATAGGCTTATGGTATAAAAGCAGCCTGGGCACTATTTCTGTTAGAAATGAAAAGGTATTGGGAGATCTATTATGTGAAAGATCAAAGTGTACCTCTGCTCAGTACTAGCAGAGACCTCCAGGGTATCATGCACTTTTCACAGTATCACCAGACTTTGCAATAAATGTTTGGGAGTTATCTTTCAAAGCTTCAGCCCCTGGATCCATGCAACTGAATGAAAATCTCACCTTTCAATAAAAAATACACTTCTAAAGCTTGAGATTTTGGAGGGACTAAAGCAGTCATAGAAATAGAGCAGTAACAAGAAAAACACCCAAGTACATGGTTCATGGAAAAACAGAATCTCTGCATTTTTAGTAACTTAACTAAAGCTTTATAATTGGTGAGACTGGTAAGAGGGCCTAATGTTGTGTGCTTTATGGAGAGCATGTTCAGAAACTTGTGCACTCAGCTCAAAGTACTGTTTTATTTATTAGCATAGCTACAAGAGTCACTAGTATGAAAGACATCAATCAATATTGCTCTCAGAGCCATCGTGCAGAGGGTCCTCTCACAACAAAACCATGTCTTTGCCTCTTTACCTTGAAGAGCAAAACTGGAAGTATAGCAGCACCACACTGCAGACACTGCTGATGTATTTGATGTGTTCCAGAGCATTCCTAATCGCTCCTAATTATTAGCTGTTCTAATGGATATCCCCTGACCCCAAAATCCTAATCCAAGGAATCGTTCCTTTCCAAATATATTAAATTTTACATTCAGTGTTTTCAAAGTTGTTTACTGCAAAAAAAGTTCTACTTTGCCTATTTAATGTACTTCAGATAGTAATATAAACACAGAGGACTGACATCAGAAAATATATTTTTATGTGCTATTAATAGTTTTGCAAAACATTTTTGTTTACCTGGAAAAGTAACTGAATTTCCTATTTCCTTCCCATTTTCACAGATAACTGTTGACAGAATAGTTGTAACTTATAGATATCATTGTAAACAGGTCTAACATGAGTCTTTTCTCATTTCTGAATAAACTTTTGAATGAGTTCCATTTACATAAGGAAAGCTGTCAAAATGAGATGCTTATGATGGCTATATGTCATCAACGTAAGATTTAGAGTATGAAACTTTAAAGAAGAATAAAAAATCATCATTAAAAAGTCAAACTTAGAGAGGATCCAAAACTGCCAAACAATGTCCCTTAATAACCACCAACTCTATACAGGGGAGTTGTCTTAACCTGTATGTATCATAATCACTTGTAGTGTATTAGTTATTTCTTGAGTTAAGCTTCTTGTACCACAAACACAAAACAGCAGAGTTGACAAGAAAGTCTGCCCTCTTATTTCCAAAGCGTAAGTCACAACAAGAGCAGTGACAGAACATTGCTGTTTGAAGGAAATTTGGGCTGGAAGTGAGCTACCACAAATTACTAAGGTACATATCTAAAGCTAACCTGATAGTCTTTAAAAGCAGGTTGTGCAATGAGATTAAGAACTAGAAACAAAAGGGAAGTGCTGATTAAAGCTTGCTCACACACACACACACACACAAAAAAAAACCAAACAAAAAGTAACACAAATTTACCCACAAAAGCATGCTACAGATGTCTACTAATTGATTGTATTTAGAAATGGGACTACAACAGCAGTTACCAACGTCAGCAAAGCTGCATTATGATGACACAGTATAATTCTTCTTATTGAGAGATTTTAATCACAAATATTAGACAGTAACTGAAAGTAAAAAAAGCCCTACACAAATTTTCAACATCCCCATTCAAAAATACGCAGAGCCATAATAAAAACTGCAGTAGCAAAGAAGATGTGACTTTAAAATTTCTTTGATCTGTGGATCATAGATGCATTTCATTACAGTAGCTTCTTGAAAGTTGCCTCAGTAATTGTGTAGAACTGCTGCAATGTTTACACACTGTATGACTTCACGCCAAAACTCAACTCTTTTTTAAATGGAAATAACATTTCCCTGAAAGAGTCTGATTTAAAATCACAGCCAAGTTGTTACTCAATGTGATTTTTAAAACTAACGAAGTACAGGAACACAGCATACAACAGAGGAGAACAAGCATGTTAACCCTACTGACTGAAGCTGGCTTATGGAATTCCAAGAAGTAAATTACAGTAAATAATATTTTGTTTTTGAAACCTAACGTGCAAAGATGGTTAAAATCTACTACCACAGCAGCAGCGCAGGCATTTTTCTCCTACACTTAAGAAAGATGCTGATTTCTTTTAATGCTTTTTGGTGGATGAAAAAGCAGCTGGTAAATACACAAGTATTTCAGAATAAATATATATATATATACAATAATACTGAAAAATGGAAAATAAAACACAGATTTCCAGTTCAAAGTTTCCAAGTAATAGACAAAATATCAGCCAATATTTATTGAAACCATTAAATGGCTCAAATGGTTAAATTCCTAGCTGAGAAAAATATGATTACATGACTTCTGAGGCACTTGGAGAACACATCATTTGAAAATGTGTCTAGAAAAGTATGTGTTTACCAATTAAAGAAACAGCTTACAAGCTGCAGCAGATAAATTAAATAGTAGAGACTAATCAATCACAGTGCTAAAATGATAGATGGCAACTAAACTGAAGTCCCAGGGAACTACAGCTATAGAGCCATTTTGCAAAATTAGGCTGCATAACTAGCATACCTCAAAGCAGTACAGAATCTAAATCCATGTCAGAGATGTCACATTAAAGAAACACAAAGCGGTGTCCGTAATACAGGAATAATAAAAAGAAAAGAAGAAGTTTTGAGGAACAGAATTTTCTAAGCATATAAGCCATAGAGATTGGACTCCTCTGAATAGTGCTGAGATGACAACCGAAAGAGAGGCAATATAAACAACCTTTACAGTATGCTACTGTATAATTTACCAGAAGTTCATTCTTTCACTATGTGAGGGGAAAAAAAAAGAGTGACACTAATTTAGGGGAAGACCTCATTAAAGATTTAAGGTAGTGGAAACACTCCAATGAAAAATTTTATCCAAGCCTGCAGTATATACACATGAATTTTAATTTGCAATGACAAAACTTGTGACAAAATGGCAAAAACAAGGAATGAGGGCACTTCCATGCTCCTTCTAGATTACTTTACTGCATGAAGGATTAAAATAATAATGTAAGGGAAGGCTATTGTGATTAGTACAGAATATTCAGGAACAACAGACTCACTTCTTTTTGAATACTCATAAATTCAACTTTTACGAAACAGGCCCTTCCAAAACCAAAAACCCCTTCATTTAGCTACCTCATCTCTGGTATATTATATACCTCTAGATATAATATGGTAAATGGTAAATGTAAAATACAGTAGTTTTGAAATAGATATTAGGGCAAACAAAGGTAACATTGCACACTTATGAGTTAATGGTAAGTCTAATATGAATTTAGTTCTTCTACATATAGTGGAGTCAAAGTGCCCATACAATAATTTTTCAGCAGGCCAAGCCTCCTCTCATCTGCTCACTGAAGAGTCTGGATTCTGGCCATCCCTCTCCTGCAGTAGTGCTATGCTTGCGCAGTCTCCTAATTTACGTCACATTACCTGAACTTGCCTTTATCAAACACGAGTAACAAAAAGCCTGTAATCAATCAGCCACCAACTATTTGTCACTTCTTTGAGAAACCGAAGTTTTTGGAAGATGATATCTGATTGCTGCTGACTATAAGGACAATTGACACCTTTGTCTGAACACATTTTTTCCCTGCTCCACAAAGGACAGCTGCGATCTTCTGCAGTATCAAAGACAAATGACAACGGCCCTGGCACATAGAATAAAGTTGAGAACACGTAAAACCCACAAAACACACTATAAATTACGACTTTTATTTTATCCTTTTTAAAATAAGAACAATATTTATTTTAATTTTATTTGCTCTGTATGTGGGGAATCCAATCTTTTTTTGCCTCTACGTACCAGATATTTTAAATTTTAGATTTTTATTCAAATTGAAGGAAAAGAAGTATTCTGGAACAACTCCACAATTCCAATTTATCAATCCCAGTGTCAGAACAATGACTGGTTACTTAGTGTATGAGTAACACGGAGTTGTCAAGGGTGTTGTTACAAGGCCCAAAGGTACTACACCTCAATTTCCCTCCATGTGTGAATGTACAGCCTGATCAAGCTAGTAACATTGTTTCTCACTGAAGATGGATGAGAGGTAAGAGTAATTTTATTTCTGTTTTATTATTCTAATTTCCCATGTATATTCCAAAGAGAGTGTTACATAAATTTCACATCACGAATGTCAAATAACCACTGCAGAGTTTCATTTTTGTAATACTGTATTAATTACATGTCAGATCATTTAGTTTATAATCATAATACCATGACTGATAAAATTAACTGATGGATCATATGAAAAGGTCCTCTCAACCTATTCTGCCAGCAGAAGAGAGAAAATTTGTATGTAAAGGAGTACCAATAATAGTTGACTCATTTTTTCTCACTATGCACAAATAAATCCATATTATTCTGAAACAGCTGCCTATGAGTTCTGGCTACTTGACTCAGAAACACAATTGGGGAAAAGATCTTCCAGAATCTGCAGCAGTGAAATTTATTTTCTACAAGTAGTGTAATGACTTGTGGATTTTTTGTATACATGTATCAGTTGAATCATCCAAATTGCTTGGAATTGCTAGCATTTATTCATGTAACTATCAGTCACCTGCGGCCAAAACTTCAGATCCGGAGGGCGTAAAGCATAATTGATTAGGCTGAAGGTATCCCATGCAATAAATAACAACTTCCAAAGTTCCGCTGTATCGTTCTACATGTCAAATAAAATTGCAAGACCTGACCCATATTGCCCTACACTGCAACACTTTGTGAATTCCTTAGACATGGGCATATGGCATTATTCTGTGCATTATGACCTGACAACAGAAATAATGTTCTTGGTCTGCAGAGTATCTATTTGATACTGGAAATAGCAAACTCAAAATTTGCCCAAGATCAGAAACATTCTGCAATGCAGCTCTGCCAAGAGTAAGAGGAGATGGCCCTGTGTGGGAGATGCAAGCAGAAAATACGAAGTTCGAGCAGATGGACTACGTGGCAAAAAATGGAAAGATAAAGGGTAAAAAGAGGTGTGATAGCATGTAGGGAATATAAACCACAGGAATCACAGGGGAAAGAAGAGAAAATGAAAGGAAAGGAGGACTGATAGAAGAAGAAATTGAAGAAAATCAAAGGAATAGATAAACAGGAGTTTTGAGAAGCTTTTTAGAATTTTCTGGTATATATGTATCATTCACTATACATCTAGAAGATGCTCACTGGCAACAGATAACCACACAGGTTCACTAGCAAACATTGTTTTGTCCTTGGACTTGTGAAATGTCACACATTTCCTTTCATGTTACAGCCCATCATCAAACTTGTCTGCCCAGAGATATAATGGGTATCTGTTTGCTATTGAGATTTACACACATTCTTTTCCACCGAAGAGTATTATTTTTATTACTTCTCAAGAAATACTCAAGATTTATTTCTATTCAAAACTAGCCTGTTCCATACACCAGTTTGGCTAAACGAATAAGGATTTCATCAACAACAGTAAAACTCCTTAACTTGTACTGCCAAATATATATTCTAAAAGCAGAATGGTGCTGAAGAACACATATTCTCTGCACATTACTTACCATCCACAATAATCCACCACAGAAAAGGCAGGTTCTTATTGGCACCTAGCACAGAGGAACTGTTTTGTTGGAACTTTCAACAGAAATGTGTTAACACAAGTCCAACTGCTCTGGTTCCCAGAAGATATTGCCACCTGTTAAACACTCAGTAATGTGGTTTGTCTGTATTATCAGCTACAGCTCCCAGGGCACATTACTTTGGATTGGCACTGAAAGCAGTGTCTGTGCTCTACTTTGCCATGACTGGTACTTCACCAGCAGCCTAAGATTTTTTTCCTAAGGATAATGTCAGTAATATCACCCACAACAGAGACATGGCTCATCCTCGTCTCAGCAAGTGGTCCTAATTTCTGTGTGTTTTATAATGCTGCAGTTGTCAAAGGCCAGGGCAGCCATGCACTATGGTTGGTTGGACAGTGCAGTGAACAGCACAGCTATGACCAGGGTGGTTCAGAACAATTAGCCAGTGGTTATGAGGTTAACATAAACCCACCAAAGTCTTTCGCTCCTAGACTGATCCAGCAGGAGCCGACTACAGAGATGAATCTGCTTTTCTGCAAAATTTCATGTGTGAGCAAATGTTGGCATAGAATACTGTTTTTAGCTTGGTACTATTGATTTCTCTTGCAATGTATTTTTACTGAGAAGAAAAATGTAACATTCTCAATATGGGCTGCAATGAAGACACTTTGTGTGGATTACCTGGGCCTCTTACCTGAGATGGTGACTGTATTTTTAAAAGTCTATGCCTGTGAAATGAACTAAGTTGGATACATGGGAGAAATGTTCACTGCACTAATTTCTTACACTTGTTAGAAGAACGAAAATATGAAAGAATAAAAAAAAATTAAAAAGGAGATGCAAGTCATGTTTAGTTTGAAAGTATGTAAGTTGGTGACTTACTGTTCACAATGGAGAATGTGTGTTTAGCTCTCTTCTCTTTGTTTATTCAGGACTCCACGCTTCTGTAAGAAAAACAAACACATGCATTTATTATCTCTTTAAAATTAACTAACTAGTTTCATTTGTGCTATAGAAGATTGCCATTTTCAGATTTAGTTTTGGCTTACTCCAATATTTAAAACCCTGGGCTTTTGTGAAAGCACCTGCCAGAGAAAATTCACGTAACCCTTTTTACTTTTTTTTTACCAGTTTCCAGTCTTAGATACTACAATAGCAGCAGAGGTAAGAAATCTACAGGTTCAGTGAACAAATCTCTCTTGAAACATCAGACTAAATGCTGGGCATCCTAATTTCATCTGGGCACCTGCAGATCTCCCCAGGTCCAGGAAGGTGACAGGCTTTCATGTTTCTGAGGCTGGCAATCCTCTCGTCAAAATCAAAGTTTCATGGTGTATTAGATCTTGGCTGAATTACCCCATTAGACTGAGGAGTCAAGGAAGACAGAACATATGCCTCCAATGACAGCCACAGCCTCCCTCACCACTTTTGGAGCAGAGTGGAACATGCTGCAGAGGGTGTTTGATGCCTCACTCCTGCTGTTCCATACAGGACATTTGTGCTGTAAGAACTAAACACAGCACACCAGCTGCTTTAGCCTTTCTTGGCCAGTTCACAGGCATCACAACAGAGGTGAGTTTTACGGCAGGATTTGAAGAAACACAGCATACTGCCTTTGCAGATTTTACTATTAACAGTCTTCATTAATAAAGGCTGCTAGAGAGAGGGGAGAAAATTGGGACTGCTGGGCAATAAGGGTTACAGTAAGGACAACACTGGTGTGAAAGGGCAAGTACAAAAGCTGTGAATGCATTAATTGTGAAGATGATCAATTTGGATGCAGTTGAAAAATGCAGCCAACTGCATAGTTACCAAGACAGACAAATGTATTTTTAATTTTACATCAACTAGAAAATGAAAGATTTTGTTATCTTACCCTGTCACGCTACAGCACACTAACACTTACGCTGGTCTTTAAAAAAGGCAAATCATGATTCCATTCACCATCTCACTCTAATCAGCAAACCATCTTTCACGACTCAAATAATACAGGACTCAAACTATAAATAATTATAAAATCTAATCTCCCCTTCTATTTAGTAAGAAATTAATATTTATTTCTGTATCATTCTGTCAATAGTTATGATACACCAGAAATCACTCATTTGCATATGAGTCTACTGAAGAAACCTGTTAAGTAACAATTAAGAAATGTTTGGAGCTGGGGGCTATATAATACATCAGTCAGAAGCATTTAATATTATGATGTTACTAAGCTATAAAGTTTTTTAACCATAGGCATCAGCTCTTCTATCTAACAGCCCATTTTGTTATGTGCTAGACATCAGTGAGGAGCTGAACAATTAAAATGAGGCAAGGTTAGTCGGACAATGATTTGAAATCGTACTCTAAAGGGTTTAGAATAATTCAGATGCTGGTGTATAACACAGTTAATTTCATTCCCACATTATAACTCATATCAAATGTCAGCTCATGTCAATAGCCTTAGCAGGCCTTATCTCGCTTGGTACTCTGTATTAGCTGTACAAAATGTTCTGGAACAGACCATGACAGACCTAATCTGAACCACTGTACTCAAATATTTCTTGAATGGGTTCAACCAAAACTTTGCCTCTTGCTGTCAAGTCAAGTCTTCCCAAACTGAGGGATTTGAAATTTAGCATCACTCAGAAAGAAGGTAAAATAAAAGAACCTCTAATCTCCACCTTCTCCTGGGTTTCAGAGCCAGGGTTTTGGTTCAGGGCCCTGTGTATATCTTGCGTTTGAGCAGAGGTAGCTGCAAGTGCCTTAGAGAAATTAACACCCCGAGTCACACCTGCTCTGTGGTACACTGTCTCAATCCTCCCCTATTTCTCTAAGCTGTCTGAGTCAAGCTGTGTCATGTTATTACTGAGCCTTTCAGCAGGTTCACTACTTCCTTCTGCTGCTATGACAGAAAATGGGAAGACAAATGTTTACTATAGTATTAATTGTTAATAACTGAATAAAAATACAGGTTATGCACTAAAGAAGCAAATTTAAGTGAAATGATGAGTAAGTGTGGTGCTGAATTAAGTGCAAACAGAGACAGCCTGCCTGCTCCTTTGAAGCTCACAGCCTGAGTTTCCAAAGGATATGGAAAACATAATGCACATCTAGAATAAATAAGTAAAAAACAATCAATAAAATTCACCAGTTGTCCAGGAAACTAAATACCATCACTCTTTGCAAGGATTTGCAGAGGTAAAACATATGGAGATAAATAAACTAGAAAGATTTGCATTTCTAGAGGAAGATTAAAACATTACAAAATAAATTCAACTGTGTTTCCATCACTTACTATTAAACACAGGCTATTTTGATTAGATGTGTTGGGAGATTAATTCATTCACCCTTGGCTGTGGACTCCTGTGGGTCTTCAGTGCAGGAGATTCCCTGCAGTGACAACTATATTTTCAGAGCTGCAAATAGCATCTGTCACAGCACTAGTATCTTCCAAGACTCCGTTTTCATTTCAGTAATATTTACAAGGGAAGACGTTTCCAAATGAAACCAATGGAAATATTAACAGAAACACATTTTAATACATGTGAATGCATCTTGTAATATCCCTTTGAAGTGTAATCTATATTTAACAAATGTTATCTACAGAAGATACTTTAAGGCATTTAATTTCAGGGTAAGTACTCATTCAAATGATCTGCAACTTTTACTTCAGTTAGCATACAGATATGCAAAAGTAAGCAAAACAAAGGCTTTTTTCATTAATTCCAAACTCTCTGATCCCAGTCACCTTTATGGTAACCAATTATGGAAATAGTCCCATTAAACTGAGGCAGGATTGGAGCTCTAAAATAAAACAGTTCAGTCAACAACATTAAATTTAGGATTATACATGCATATATGTTCATGAAATGAAACCCTACTCCACTGCAAGGAAGGGATTCTTTGCAGTTTTTCTCAGGAAGCTCTTGTTTAACTCATACAGAAAGAGAGCTGAATTACATTTATTACAGGTGACAAAGAACATTTTTAGCATCATAGAATCATGGCAAAAATAAGCCCCTTTTATTAGATGCTTCACTTTTCATTGTGAACTGTGTTACAGAAGATGAAAGGGAAGTTGCATGGTAATTAAAAGATTTCTCAAGTTATCTTAGGCTTTCTGCAGTTTGTGTATTCCATTATTATTTTTAAAGCCAGGAACAACTATGTGATCTTTTACAAACTCCATGAAGAAAATATCTTTATCTGTTTAGGATTATGGGCTAAACACTCATTAGTAGAGCATATGGCTGTTATTTGAGTATTATTCTTTCCTCTCTTCTTTTAAGCACTGAGGAATAATTTTGGAAACTGAAACACTGTACTCTGGAGTAATAAAGAGCTGCTAATATATCATCATTATGGCTCAGTGACAGTTCCACAGCACAACTGGACAACATTTTTGTCATGAAGGAATAAAAGCTCTAGAAATTGGTTTCAGGAGGGTTTCGGTTTTGATGGAGCTGAAACTTAGCCCAGGTTTGTTCACTTTATTGATTGTCTTTCAGACCTGAGGACATCCACTTATGTGGCATATCTGGGAGGTTTAGAATAAACCATTTTGAAATTTTGCGTTGCAAAATTAAAAAATATAAACTAAACCTCAAACAAAAAGCAGCTATGTTTAGCCATTTAACAGCACACCCTCAAAACACAAGCCCAGTAGTCTTAGAAGTGAAAATGGGTATTTTAAATTTTATTCTCTGCTTTAGAATTATTTATGAGAGAAAATCAGATTAATTGAAAGTGGAGGAGTCCATTATGAACAGACTGACATCCTGTAAAACATAGAACTGATGTCTGGAAAAATGAGGCTAGCATTCGATTATAAAGTTTAAATTAGCTAATAACCAGTACAGAGTCTGGATAATTTCCAGTTGCATAATGTGCAACAAATTAAATGCATTTTGAAAAAAATGCAGTTGTGGGAATTTATTAATAGTTTCAAATATTGAAACAGAAATTGTCATATATAATGAACTTTACAGCCTGTAATCATATGTATATTCCACTACTTTATGGGCTTAATTTGCACAGCATCAACTTTTACTGTGAGTAACATTGATTTTGTCAAAACCTCAAATAAGTCAAAGAACAGATCTGAGGATTACTTCAGAAGGGATTTAAAGCACACACTGTGAGTCTCTATACAACGACCACTTAAAACACTATCTGTTCAGGCCCAGATGGATTGCTATGGCAACAGAATCCCAAATACCAGGTTTGTAACTAAAAAAATGTAAATTATTGATGAACTCAGAGTTGTCTCTCTTGGACACCCTCCTATTCAAATACCAAGCCGTATGGTTAGAATACAGAGAGATGGCTGATATGCAATTTCCCCAGCCCAGTGAGCACTAATCCCAAAGGATTTCATTAAATCTTTTGGCTTAAATTTTTATTCTTGGAACAGCAGTCAGCAAGCAAGGATTACATTAAAACAGGCACTATTGAGGTCATTACTGACTGAATTCAGGCCTGTAATATAACAAAACACAAACTAATTTTAAATATACCTCCACACAATCCCCTCTTCCAAAATAACAGTGCCCCAAGTTACTATATATTTGATGACAGCATTTTTTCCACTCACATCACCACCTTTCCTCCTTGCCTACAGGCAATGATGGAGAACAGTGCTAAAGAATAAAAAACAAAAAGACATATTATTTGATAAAGTGGTGCTTATCTCACGGTAGAGGTGACTGTGCATAAACAACTGAGTTGCAGAACAATAATTGTAAGGAGGCTCTCTAGCCTTTGATATTTTGTAAATCAAAACAAAGAATAAAAACTTTTCTAGCAAATGAGCAAACCAAAAGAGAAAAAGTACTTCTTGGCATTTTTATTGCAAATTTCATGAACAGTCTAATAAGGGAACAAATAGTGGTAGGAAAGCCAAATACTACTGGAAAGCCTCTCAGACTTTATACAGAATGTGATTAACACAGCGAATGTCAGACAAAAATAGACCCACCAGTCCCCAAACTTTGGACTGCAAGAGTCCAGCTTGTTTTAAAAGAAACTATGGCTTTAAAAAACCCTAACAATTCTCAGGTGTGTGCCTGCCGTTAGGTGTCACTGTACATAGACGAAAAACGGCAAACCTCTGACTGTGAGTTTGTTACCAGATCCAATGTCCACCCAAAACTAGGAGGAAAAACCAGAACAGCGGTAAATTTGTGGAGATGGGTAAATATGAAGGGATGCTTTTATTAATAGAAAGGAAACAATTATTGAAACAGAAAATGAAAGTGATAAAACCAAGGCATAGAGTAATTTCCTATGATGCGGGAGAAATTCAGAGCAACAGAATGAAAACACAGTGGTTGTACTACACATTTCCTGGTGGGGAAGGAGAAATTCTCCCATCCTCATTAATACAGAGAAGCATTTATTCAACACAGTACATAAAGACAGAGGACATATTTAGGAGAGCTGTCATTTGAACTGCCACTTAAGTTTACTAGATTGCATGCCTTTTTAGGTCTCAACATATAATATTTAAGTACTTCAGAATGCAGTTTATCAGAATGCAAGTGCAGCATTACCGTGGACACTAGAGATAAAACCAGTATTTAGACTCTGCCTTTCTCTGTCCATTCAGTCTGTGGCTGGGCCATTCCCACCCTATGACCCATAAATTTTAAAGGTGAACAGTTTTCAGCTCTACAGGGTTCTCTACTCAGCAAAGTACTCTGCTCATTGTGGAATTTGTCTCTGAGAGTCCCTTCTATAATATTAGCAATGAAGCTCCTTTTTCAATCTCTGTTCACTTGTATTGAGCTACCTGTCACCTAAAGTTAAAACATCCTCCCCTGCAACTTCCTCAGAATTTCAGTTCTTAGCAGAACCAGGTGCTTCAACTCCTGAGTAGCTTTTTCTTGTCATTACCATACACCTCCATCAGATATGCTGTGTTTCTGTTACACACAACTCATACACAGGCAAGAGCAGCTCTTAACCTCAGTGCCAGCTGCTCCTCAAATTCCCCTGCATTGCTCTCCCAATTGCATGATGCTTCCACATTCTCAGATTCTTTCTCCCACCAGTACTGCCCGGAACATGCCTTGTTACCCTCTTTGGCTCTCAGTTCTGGTGGATTCAGACCTCTTGTTGCCCATCAAAAGCCTTTTCCAGCTTCTGCTTTATCTTTACACTTGGCTTGCTGTTAGAAAAGCCATCCGCTCTGGTACTTTCATCAATCACACCTAGGTCAGCACCATAATTTCATCATTAATACACAATCATATGACTCAGCAGGCACTAAAAGACTGTCTTTTCAAGGAAGAAAACCTGCTAATGGTCATGATACAGTCAGCGACAATACAGTCACAAATGGGTATCTGAATCATCCTGAGATGCCATAAGAATCTTACATGGATAAATGAGTATCAGAATTTGGGGCAACAATAGCATTTCCTCTCTCCTGTAGCTATCCAGGACAATACATGTCTCTTCTTCTACCATCACTCATTTCACTGCTACTATAGTCCTGCTGTATAAATGGGATGGCACATGTGCCAGCAATATCCATGCAGAGCAAATGTGGCAAAGACTTCCAGGAAAGATTTGCATATGACAGACCATTAAAGGAGTGAGGCTGGATGTGCTCACACTGTGTAGGGACACTTCAATCACTATGCTGTATCTGCCATGTAGTAACTGTGGAGCTGCTCTAGAAGGAATCTTCCCAGTGTGTAGCTTGCCATTCCTGTTTTGTGATTGCTGGGTATGTCTCAGCCCATTGCTTAGACAAGAGTAGAATTTTCAAGCTTTACATGAAACTTATATTTTCCCAATTGTAAATATGAACACATGAGAATACTGACATTTATTAACAACAAAAAGACATTAAAACTTCACACATTGGAGTGAAACTTCATTTTTCTAAGTGAAAGTTTTCAAGACTTCAGCTGAAACAACCAGCACTCGTAACATGGCATTACATTAAATTCAGTCCAAGTATTTTCATGCTTTTCTAGACAATGATATAGAGCTACAATTATTCTCTGAGACATTTTAGAAAAAAAGAAGCACAGTTCTCCACAAGTTGCTCCATAATACTCTTTAGACTAGGCATCTTGGATCATATGAAATGATAAGAAAATAGTTCCTAGCATAAATGGTTTGAGATGTCGTATTTAGGTTGCTTGTTACAGCTATAACTAAGACTTATTTAAAAGCACAATGGAGGTTTTTAATCAGTCTCCTAAATCCTCCCCCGAAAGATAACATATCTTTACATTGGCAGACACACACTCAGATGCATTCCAGTGTTTGAAGATTCAAAATCTAATTGGTTTTATCACAGGATGAAAGAACCTGCTGTAATATCCACTGCAGGAAGTGATTATATGTTACATAATGCAGCTGATCTTTTTGTTCTGGTGTGAGAGGTTTTATTTATTTATTTATCAACTCTGCTTTATGGAAATGTACTAATATAGGCAAGCAATTCACTCATAAAGTCTGATAGTGTCAACATCTCAGCAAATTAAGTGACATAATCTATGGGTGAGTTGTTCCAATACCCTTTCTATATTACCCTAGAGAGACCTACAGTGGCAACAACTTCAGTATTTCTTGGCCATTTAATGCATCCCTTCGAAGATAACTTTTTAGATAAAGAGGAAATTCTAAGCAGACTAATTCTATGGTTCATCTGGATATGTACACAGAATCTGTAGAGATGATAATTCACCACTGGTATAATGTCAGCCCACATTTTCTACACCATACAGTTTTATTCACGTTGTTGTTTTCTCGTAATGGAAGCTATTAAAAAATTTTTGAAATTCTATCAAGTCTAAATACAGACAAAATCAAGTTACTGCCTACCCCCTCCTGTACTAATCCAAGACTACATGCTGCTCAGATTTCTGGTAAGCAGCAAAACAAATCCTATAAAGACAGACACATCACTTTCTAAAGCTGGTATCCTTGATTTCTCACATTAATTTTAATGTTGCTTGTTCTGCAGCCACGATGCAACAAGCCCTTTTTCTCCACAGCAACTGCTCTCTGGTCCCTTTCACCTTTTTATAACTATCTGGGAGCTTCATATCCCAAGACTACTATTTCTAACCTTCATGTGCATTTTCACTACTCTCACAATCACAGCTGGCTTCTCCTTTCCATTGAACTACACTTCAAAGAGAATGAAAAGACACCAATTTAAATGAAGATTTTTGGTTTTTTGTTTACAAGAAAAGATGATATTCTGTGGTCAACAGGAGCAAAGAATGAAACACTCAAAATTAATAATGAAAGTGGACAGCACTGACCCTTTGCACTGGTACTGGACTACACTAATAATAGGATCATTAACTAAAGTAGGCATATACAGAAATTTTAGATGTTTCTTTTCAGTTACAATACATAATATTTCACTACCAAAAATGTTTCTAATCACTCTACAATGTTTAGCACTAAAATAGCTTCATCACAATACCATAAGAGCAAGCAAACTGTTATACCAACACTAGTGGAAATACTTTACAACCTTATGGACAGATGACTAGGATGACAAAATCATGAGCAATTAGTTAAAAATAAGTTTTCAGCCTTCTAATTATCTATGTTAAAAAATTACTGGTATTTTGTCTTTGAAACATTGATAACAAGAATGGATTACTGTTATGAGACTGTTTTATAAATATCACAAAATCTGTTGGAAAAAACAAATTCATCTTATACCATGTTCTCTGTCTTCCTCAGCATGTAAGAATATTAGACCTCCTTACAAGCTGACCCCAAACTCGAAAATCATTAAAAATTGTGTTTTTCTTATTTCCTACTGTCCAGCACATAACTGTCTCACTTTGAGATTGTGGTATATAGGGCTGTCTTCTGGAAGAAGCTGTACATAGCACCACTAAGGGATGCAATAACCAGTATTACTGGTCCTCAAACACAAGTAACAGGTTGACCAGGCAGTAAATCTTTCTGGTTCTTCAACACTTTAACTTCTGCCCAGACACAGAGGCCAGTAAATAAACTAAACCAAACAAAAGAATGGTGGCCAGATGCACTGTAGGGGTATAAAGTAAGTGTTTCTTGTCAGGTTACAACTTGCTGAAGAACCATGAGGAACCACAGCCTAAATGCCAAGAGTGAACACTGAGTGACATGTAACAGCAGCCTGCGGAGAGGAGCTGGGTGTGTAAGCGGCCGCAGCTGCAAGCACTACCTTGATTCTCAAAAGCTGCAGAGTCAACTCAGCAGGAATGTGTCACATCCCTGAGATAAATGGCTGTCAGCCTGGCTGGAGGTGCCAGGGAGAGAATTTGGTCACCAGAGCTCTTAACCAAGCACAGGTGTCTGTGCAGCGTGTCTAGGCCACGCTACTTTAGTGGCACATAGTAACATCCCACCTGGCCACCCTGGCTTCCTTCCCTGGTCAACTAATAGGGTTGAGCTGGTGTCTACAGTGAAGTTCATCTCTACACTTTTAGAAGGACAGTGAAAGTTTTAACTAGCCCATAGCTGCTGGTATTTGGGTCTAAATTCATTATTATATAATATCATCTAGAGACACAATTTCTGTATCTTAAAGCATTTCTTTACACACAATGTGCACACGCCCGACAAACACGTGATTTTCCAATACTAAAGATGAACTGAAGTATCGTGACTTTTTACATCTTGAAACTAAAAGCAGAAACCTAGAGACTGGGGAATTGAGGCAGACCTTTTAATCACAGGTGTCACTCTGGGCTGTGACAGAACTTAACTTTCAATCCTTGCAGATTACATGCAAAAATAGTATTTAAAAAAACAGGATTAAAGACAAGTGGTGGTTTAGCAAGTCTACATAACAGTAAAAAAAAGGAAGCATCAAGTCCACATCCAGACAATCTGATAGCCTAATCAAAAAGTCCCACATCAGGCAGTGCAGTGTTGATGTGCAGATGGCTAAGAATATTAAAAGAGATAGTTATCATTATTGTTCCTTACGTATTTGAGTAAAGAAAAGACATGATGATATTTTATTTGCCTATAAAATCAACTTCCTCACTAGACCCTGCCAGAAGGAATCTAATGGAAATGTATATTTAGTAAAAATCAAATAATTACCTTGTAATTACCATCTTATGTGTCACATTTAATGTTAACATCTCTGAATAAAGGAAAATTCAAAAAACAGGTCCATTTGAAATCCTTAAAAAAACCATTTGGGTAAATATATTAATTGGGCTACTTTTGCTAAAGAAGCTAAGTATTTCACATAGCAATATTTCTTCCTCTTTGTAGAGCCCAATGTTAACATAAACCACCCTTTAATTTAATCTTCCTATCCATCTTGAGGAAACCTGTTTCATTTTTGATTATCAGATTCTCTGAAATACAGCTTATTTGGACCAAAACTCAGCCACTTCATAAAAACTACTGATTTGCACTCAAATAATACACTATAGCAGTCTGAAGGAAAAAAACCTTTGATCTGTCTCCACTGATGTACAGCGTAATTTTCTGAGATTCTTTCCTTGCAATTTGCAAACACATTAGCTAAGTCTATGAAACAAAAGCAATCTGTACTACCCATGGCCCAGAAGAAGCAGAAGCAGGAAGTTAGAAAACATAACAAATGCCTGAATCATCTTGAGGCAGGGACATACTCTACCTCAACACAAAACATCATTATCCAAAATGTGCCTCATTCATTTTTCTGATGAAAGAAGCCTGCCCACCTAATACTGAACACAGTCTTAAAACAGGCTGTAGGAGACTTTTAAGAAGGGGCCTAGATAAGGCAAACTGACCCTAGACTAACTCAGGGAAGCAACACCGCAGTGAGGTTATGAGACTTTCAGTCCCTTTTTCCAGTTCCTGCAGATCCACCCTCAATTCCAGTCACTCCATCCTCCCTGCAGTCACTCTTCCCAAAAGAGGAAAGCTACTGAACACTGACGGGCCAAAGCTCTCTTCTGAATACTCCAATGGAGAATCTAGCAGGTGCCACTGAACACTTTTCAATATTGTTACTTTTTAAACAAAGCAGATGTAAGGGGTACACTGTGGGCAGGAAGGGGAATGTAAATGCAGCTTTGATAAACAGCCAGAGAAGAGCATAACTGCATTCAGGGATAGGAAGGGACAGCATAATGGACTCTGTTTAACAGAATGATTGTTACAGCATGTCTCAGCATGGATTTTAAACAAATCAAGAAAACACCACATGATGTATCTAAAACTTCATTTCAGCATCTGGCAAAAAGGAAATATCTGTTAAAGATCATCTCGTTCAAGGAAACCCTTAATATGAGTTTCTGTAAAAAGGGAACTTGAAATTGCCTGTCAACAAATCAGCAGATACCCTTTCTGAAGCTGACAGGTGCTTTTTGGCAATATTGCAACAACCATGAATACTTCATTGCACGGGGTAGAATCAATTGCTTTAATCAGTTTCTACTATCACTTATGAAGTATGCAGACAATTTTCTAATCTATGCTTTGCAGTGACATAAAACTTGCAAGTTCAGCATACTCAGGCAAAGCTGACTGTCAGTATATTCTCTTTTTGACAAAAACCAGCATTTTGCCTATAAGGTTACAGTCCTGTCTTAGGAATAAGCAAGCAAGGGCTCTTAAGCAAAAGTGATTCTCCTAAAATACAGTAAAGCAATCCACAGAAGCATCAGTCTTCAGCAAAGTTCTATGATACACAGAGACTTCAGGATGCAGCTTGAAATGCTGCTTTATGAACAGAACAACCTGACAGCTTAAAAAAGGAACATCATGGATTCATTCAGGTACATCAATAAATCCAACATCTCTGTCAACTATTTTCTTTCGGAAAGCTCTTTGTTCATATAACAGAAAATTCAGGAGATTAGAAAACAGTAAGAGTAGGAGAAAGGAGAAAATCACAAAGAAATCAAATATCTCCTCCTCTGGCCGTGGTTTCATTTGTTCATTCCTGATATGCTTTCTCTTCCTCTTCTTCACCTTCTCCTTAAACTAAAATGGGCATCTAACAGAGCTGTTAGTTGCCATTCTTTGCACCTAAATAGTTCCTTTGAGCACATAGTAAGAAACTGTCTTAAAGTACTTTTATTCTTAATCTTGCTACACACGTAAGAATAAGTTAAAAAAAAAGAAGCCGAGAGATTAAATTACCCTAACTGTAAAGCAATTCTTGCTTGACAAAAAAATCCAGGTGTACTTGTCTTGTAATTTTTCCAGTGTTCTCTCAAAAATATGAGTTTGCAATGAGATATAACAACAGAAACAGACCAATGTGATATTTGGTGTTTCAGCTGCCATCTTTCATGCTCATTAAAGGTAATATCCTTACCTTAACTTGTTGAAAAATACATCTGATTTCATTTTTAGCTTTGCAAATATGAATCCTAAGTCACTGGAAGAGATCACTGAACGTGTTAAGAAAAGCAAAGAAGAGTCCTAAAAAGTAGATTTTGAAGAAATGCGGCAGGCAGACCAACATTATTTTTAAAAAAACAAACAGCTGAAGAGAGTGGGAGTATCTGAAAGATTGAAGACTTGACAGTATTTGGCACATGACCAGCACTGTAAACAAGCATAACAGGACAGAAAGCATAACAGGGAAAGAAAGCAGTGGCTGGATACCAAAACCCCCTTTTTTTCCTCTAAAATATTTTAAGGGAAATGCTAAAGTTTGGCTATGAGTGAAACTCAAACCTGGACCAGGAAAAGCACAATAAAGTAAGTAGCTGAAATCATCTTACATTAGTTGAGCTGAGGACAACTTAAACTAATTATTTATTTTCTTTTTTCCCCTTACCCCTCAGCATGCTATTATTGTGGAGGTGAGTGGAATTAGTGGAGCTAATACAGAAGTCAAGAACTCTCGAGATGTAATCCTGGATTGGTCTCTGACTTGCTCCAGTACCATGTTTATGTCACTGTTCAGTTTCTCTACTAATAAAGCAGACACGATAATATACAACTCATGAAGGACTTTGCAGGATTAAAGTGTGTAAATTTTGCAGGAAAGCTGCCAGATTTAAGTTTCCTGCAGCACCTAAACAGATCAGCCTATAGGGACTGGGCCTTTAGCTTAGCTTAAAAATGTTAACTGCAGCCGGAGAGAATCAAGACAACTTGAGTGTTTTTAAAAATTTTATCTCTGTATAATGGAAATGGAAATCTCTGTATAATTGTCATGAGGACTGAATGTTTGCACTTCTGGGACTTTGCTGGATTTTCAGATTTATACTACAGAACAGCTGAAGTATTCCTTTGGCCCTAGCACCTCAAGATTGTTTTTCCAAGATATTATAAACAGAAAAAAAGTACCACTCTAAATAACCTTCACCATTTTGTTTTAAAAAGTCTTTGAAGCTACACGTGTCTCTTACTATCCATCTGTAGAGGGTTCATCACATTTGACTCTGTGGGCAAGATGGTATTACAAAGAAACAACATGTCTCATAATACTTTTAATGTGGTTCAGTTGTCACTGCTAATAACAATACATTTATCCTGCTAAATCCCACAGCATTGTCTTTTCACCAGCATAGGAATTACTAAGCCAAAAATGAAATACATTCTTAAATTGAGCAGTTTAAACAAAGATGAAGGGCTAGAGGACTGCAAGACTGTTAGCAGTATCTTCTGGATTGTTTAAATGTAATAAAGTAATTCAGCAACAATTCTAAATTCTTCACTGTTCCATGTCTCCCTCTTAGAATTAATTTCTTTTTGCTGTTTTTCTTTTTCTTGTTGCACTTACTGTGTTACATGATTAAAATACTAAGATAAGGAATTTTTTGTAGCCCAAAATGAAAACACACCAACTTATGTATAAGCACTTATCTGTATTTGTAGGCATGTATGCTTTTGTCAAGCTGTATCCACTTACACATATATTCCCTCTTTATTCACCCAGCTTCCCCCAAAATCAAGGCCCAACTTTACTGCATATAGATGTTCTGCATTTATTTGAGAATGTTTGGTTACAAACTTCAGCACACCAAACAATAACTAACTGGATTAAGTTCATACCCATGCTTATGTCAGACATGAATTATATTATTTATATAATTAAAAGGTTGAGATAGAAATATTTACTTTGGATAACAAGGTGCAGTTACACCAGCATGGGCACAAAACATTATGTGAATAAAAACACACACATTATGAATGTAATTACTTTGGTTCCTGAATATATACAAATGTATAGCATTTAAAATATGATGTCATGTGACATTACATAAAAAAATGTTATCAAAGGATCACCTGTAACAAATCACCCATATCCAAGATAATGGGCTAAAGAGTCTTGAATTACACAAGGGAGATATGAGATGATCCCATTTTAGATGCCTCCCTGCCAGCAGTATAGATTTATAACACTGTGCAAAAGCAGGGAGGCCTTTGACACCCAGGCTGTTCTAAAACCTTCAGTTAGATCAGTGCACCATTCTGAAATAAGAACTAACACTACAGAATTCACATCACAAGAATAACAACGGAAGACGATGTGTTCCAGCTTGGATACAGCACACAGAGACTGAGTTAGAGATCCTCTTTAACAGGGTTCTATGCTTTTACTATGCCCAGAAACCTTCTGAAGTCTTAAAAATCTAACTAAAATAGATATTGAAAGATAGTGTAATTGATAGCGATAACTACCTTGGTAGGAGGCAAAATGCTATGATGCAGCAGTACACTAAAATCTCTTTTGCAAGTCTGATAAGGATATTGATTTGGCGTATTCTGTACCATAGGCCTTTTTATTAAATACAGCACTTTACTTACACTAGTCTTCCAAATATCAATAGAAAACTTGGTGTCCAAGTCTTCTGATTTTACACAGCACATACAATATCCTCCTGTTCTTTTCCATTCAGAATGAAATGGCTAACTCATTTCATAGGAGCCAGAAGCCAAATAAATTATCAGCTGTCAATGATTGACTAGACATAGTCAATCAAAAAAAAAAAAAGCATGTTTGGAGGAAACAGTACCCAGAGAAATGTGAGTTAGTTCTGCTGAGCCTTGGATACCACATAGCAGGGTTTTCTTCATGAAGACAGCCTGCACTGGAGATGGCAGACCCCCTAAACCTACCTGGGATGCTGGGATTTCCCCCTGAAGCAGGGTGGCCAAGGCCATGTACCACCAGAAGATAAGAAAGGCAAGACAAAATGGAGTCAGGTTCAGCTGGGCCAAGGACCTTAAAGAAGGTTTTTAACCTCTGTGGGCTCCAGAGACAATGCTGAGCTGGCCAGTTTGCAGGCTTTTACCTGGTCCTCAGTACCGACTGAAGACTGACCTGGCCTGACATTTTTGGCAGAGCACAGATAAAACTTCTCCCTGAGAACTAAAATAGTAGGGTTACTACAAAAAGTAGAGGATCTGTTTGGGTTTTTTTTATGGGACAATCTAATTCATCTTCCTGCTTAGTTCAGTTTACCTTCTTTAAAGCAAAGCCAATATTCTGTGTGGTTTTACCATTTCCTTCATAACCAAGCCTAAGACATCAATATTGCTTTGAAATCACAAAGACTGAAATGAGAAAGTCCCAGGAAATCCAATACTTACTGAGGAAATGTATCACAACAAGGAAATAATTTCTCCAGAACACGAAAGACATTACCCTAGGCACCAACTTCAGCCCTCTGCAAACACAGACGACCCTGGAAAAATCCCTAGGCTGGAATGGCCTTGAGTATTTTGCCAAGACAACAAATAGCACAATACACCCTACTACCCTGAAACATTCTGACATTTTTCATGCAAGGAGTCAAAAGATACCTGAATCTCTAAGCCACTGGAAGGCTGTAGGAGAGCTCAAGAACATCCAGATGTCATTAGGCTTTGCAACAACAAAAGAATTTGTTAGTTGAAAATACCCAAGGCCTAGCATGGTGGGGCAGAACTTTTCTACCTTTTCTACTATACGTGGAATGGAAGGGAAAACAGAGCTGTTGGCATTAGCTTTACCCTTCTACAGTAATCATGTAGCTTTTGTGGGTTTTTATACTGTTTTAACCAGAAAACAGAGTGACCAGGTTGCTTCACCATTTTCTTTCATGGGTCAGTAAAGTCAGTCTGTGAAGTTTTCATATGCCATAACACTGTATCCCAAGGCTTCCTTCATGCCTCACACTGGCTCTCTCTGTTCTCTTCCCTACACAATACTCCTCCTCCTTTATAAGGAGCTAGTACCTGAAATGTTTGGCTTATTAGATTTATGTTTGGCAAGTTAACTTCAATCACTACTCAGCTCTAAACATTTATGCTTCCCTCCAGATAAACAAATATCTATTCACTTCATATTTAGCCTGTTTAATATGATCAGAAGGGTTTTCCTGTGAGATGCTGAATTTGCTAAATAATAGCTATAACTTGTGAAGAGACTTAAGAACACAGACAACTACTTTTAAGTAGTCAGGAAACCTTTGAGACTACTTCTGTACTTAAACATATGTTTGTGGAACTGAATCAATGAACAGGACTCACAGTCAGGCTAGAAGAGAGACATACATAATGGTAAAATTTGGTGGAAAAGGTCCAGATGGTTTCTGACAATTATTCAACCATAAAAATACAGGATTTTAATTAAGCTTTGTTGTTCTACACATGGATGCTTACAGTTTTGAGTTTTGATGGCTGTATTTTAATTTAACTCTGTTGGTGGATGAAGCATGCCCCGATACAGATAATCTATCTCAAGTATTATTTTCTTACACTATCTGACATAGATATAATAAGAAAAAAACACATTAATTTTGGCATGTTGTTGTCTCATCACTTCGAAATTAATTCCACTCTCAGTATGGTAGTAAAAGGTAAACAAATGCTAGAATTCCTACAATTCTAGCATGTAAGAGAGGCTGGATCAAATCCTGCATCTCCCATACAGACCTGAACAACCTGTGGTTCACCTGGTCAGTATTGGTTGTGGTACTTCTTATACTTACCACATAGTTTCATTCTTAACTTCTGGCTACAGTCCTTGATACCTCAAATTGAATAAAATGCCTCACCTTTTTGTTGCTAATGATTATATAAAGAAGTGTTTCTAGACTGTTTTAGAGATTATTTTTCTCTCCCTTCAAAATGTTTAAATTGTAAGAAGACACTAATCACCACCAGCATCTAACTCCAAATTTAAAAATGACCCTGTGTTGCCAAAATTTCAATTTTAAAATGTCCTGGAGCAATTAATCTTGCTATTCCAAAGAAAAAATATTATCCTTTGAAATAAAAAATAAATTGGGCTTTTCTTGAAAAGTCTTTGTCTTGTACTTTCTCAAGCCAATTATAATTAAATTCAGGTGTTTATTTTAAAATAAAATAAAATTACAGAGGATATTCCAATATCCTCAATTACCCAGTGTGGTCCTTTAAATTATCTCTATCCATGACCTATTACTTTATTTGAGAACTACTGATAGTTCTTTGTCATTGAAATTCACATCAGTACAAAATATCTGATGTATTAATAGGAAAGTACACAAGTTACAAAAGACAAATAAATAATACTGGTATAACACTTATATTTGAGTCTTCTTATCTATAGTAAATATTCTCATACAAGATGTATCTTATAGCTCCCTACACTTAAATCTGAATCATCAAGAAAATGAGAGGATCTCTCAAACTTTCCTTTAGGTATAGATGAACTCTATTAGCCAAATCTAAAGAACTCTATAAAACTTCATTAAATACCTTTTATCTCTCAAATGCTACCACTTTATGTTTGTCTTGGTGTTTTGGGAAAGAGATGAAAAGAATTTTCATCTTTATTGTAGAATTAAAGTCAGAAGCAGAGACTCCAAATGTGAAAGAAACTCACCCTACGCACAGGAAGCAAATGAGTACCAAAATTCATTAAAACTCACTTCAACCTTAGCAGGATCAGATTTGGAAAATCAGTTATTTTGGGGGGAAAAGGTTAGGCTGTTTCTGATATTGAGACATTTCTCATTTCCTTTTAAGTAAAAAAGACATTCTGTAATGAAAACTGTAAATATTCGAACACCTGAAAACACTTGAAGTTACTAATTTTGATATTCAGTGGGGTCTTTTGGTGAGCTGTGCAAAATGATACTGGGACAAAAAGCAATCTTTGATGATTTAAAAATGACTGCATAGACAACAAGAACATTTGTTAAGAAAATTATGTATTTAATATAAAATGACTCCTTCATGCCATTCATTCAGCATGCTGTTTCCTATACCACGGAAGTACATTTGCAATACTGACACTCATACCATGAGAATCTTTTAAAATGGAAATTTTATAAAACTTACTATGGCTTGAAAGCAGGCATAATTTTAGATAATCTAGCATTCTTTCATTTTCTATAGCTACCTACTGTATTAGTAGCACCAAAACTCTTAAAAGCCTGAGGGGTGCCTTACATTAAATCTTTTACCTGAAAAGTTATTGAAAGTAAGAACTTTGTTTTAGGTTTTGGTTTGTATGTTCCCCGTGTACAAGCAAGGCTGAGTTTTAGTCATTGCTATAGCAAGAACACATTCTATCATATAATATCTATCCTCCTCATTGCTATTAATTGCCCAAACTTACATTTACCTTGGCTCCTTAGCCTTGCACACTATACAGTCTCATGACAAAAAAAAAAAAAAGGAAATATTTATGCTCTCTTTTAGCTATCAATTTCCTTGATTTTTAAGAAATAGAACTTTGTACACATTCACACAGAAAAGATGATTATTTTGTTTCTATTTTGTTAATCTGCCTGTTTTTTTCTAAGTTATTTCTATTTTGATTTTATTATTCGAAACTAAACGCTTTTAAAACAGATGTGTTTACAGCACTAACAACACTGCTCAGGGACTGAAAAGACATCTTGTACTCAGCAAAAAGTAAATTGCCAGCTAGTTCTCTGCGAGATAAGTTTTAACAGAAGACTTATGTTTTGAGGTCAGGATGACGCTGATGAATTTCATGAAATATGAGATTCTTTTCAGAACAATACAGAGCTATTTTCTGCTCAATGAACATATATTTTGCAATTCCTCCTCCTCCTCCATTCTTCTTCTGACCTATCACCTCCAAATTCCATTTCCCATTTCTGTTCAGTCTGAATGCCCTTGGGAGGAAAGCTAGGACCAAATCAATTTCTTTCACTACAAATCTCGTCTGTCCTCTTTCAACTCAGTCCCTGTCCTGGCTAAAAAGCAATTATTTTCTGGGCCTAATGAATATCACACCTTCTACTTGTATATGGTGTTCACTTCACCTCTTCTCCAGTCATGTGATACAGAAAATTCTTCAAACAGGTCAATAGGTTTTATGCTTCCCTTTCTGTCTTTTTTATCTCCCTCCTAGCTTTACTTTTCTTCCTCTATTCACCTTCCTCCTCCTGGTCCTAAGTAAGTTCTTAAACTCTATTCCATAACACTTTGTGGCTAACTTTCATCCCCTGACAATGCTAAAAAATGCAGTTCTTTTTGACTCTTCTGTCCAGTTTCCCACTCCTCCCCCAATTATTTCCTTCAGCTTAATTCTCTTACTCTTTGACCTCCTCTTCTCTTCTGGTTTCCTGACTGTTTTCAAATACTAAGCAAGAATGATGCAATTTCAATACTCCCAGTTCCTCTGTCCTATGCCTATACAACTGAATACACGTCTTGGCTACTGCCCTGTAGAAGTGCGGAGGGTTCTCAGCTCATACGTGAGAGACTTCTTGTCAGTGGCATCACCCTACAGAGCCAGAAGTGTTTGCAATTCACACTTACTGCTACCCCTGCAAGAGCTTCAGCTCTTCTTGCAGTAAGCACAAGTGATGACAAGTGATTTTGAATTTCTCAGAGTTTGGTAGAAATAGTTTTAAAATGGCTGATTTCAGAATATTAAGCACCCTTCTCCAACAGAAAATGAAATGCTGGTTTATATTTGGACATGGAAAAACATATAATTCTAAAGCACCAGATCTTTTCAAAATCACAGGGGATATATATTAATACATGGTTGTTTTTTGGAGTGTTTTTATTTGGTTGGATAGGGGTTTTTTTTTTAATCAAACAGTAGATTTTAATATGGATAACAAGTTTTTCCTAAACTGAATGACACAACTACCTGAAAGCATGAAATTCCTTTAGCAGACACGGCTCTTTGAGACTGAAGTTGGTAGCTCCATGTAGCTACTCTCTGTCTTGGAAACAAAGACTATAAACAACCTTCAATTTTGCATGGCCAGAGCAGGTCAACAGGCTGTAGTGAATGCTACAAGGGGATGTCAGAGGCAGAATTAAGGGGATGGTGCATTTTTCAGTCTGAGAACACAGTTGCGTAGTTACAGGTCATGTTCTCATCATTCTGATTCTGTACAACAGTGACAACACAAATGTTTCTATCTGCTCCACAACACATAGTATGTGGTAGGAAACCAAGTCAAACCCACCAAGATATATACCTGGTTTTTGCTGGACCTTCAAAATGAGAAGTGAACAACCCAAAGCAGGCTGCACATTAAGCAGTCTTTCACTGAGGGCCATGGTGGGATCATATCACATGTCTTAAAACCAAGCCTAGCTCATATTCTTTACTCTCAAGCCACCCTGAACTATCTATCACTCAGTTTTCTTTGCCTGAGTTCCAGAGCACTTGCATTTATATTTGTTCTAGCTTCCCATCTAGGAGATTTATAGTATTCTTTCTCAAGAACTTGCTTAATAAAAGGACATGGTGTGATTCCTGGGGTGTCCTATGCAGTGCCAGGAGTTGGACTCAAAGCTCCTAATGAATCCCTTCCAACTCAGGATATTCTGTGATTCTATGACATGAATCAAAAATAAACTCAAAACATATAAGTAGCTTTTCCTAGTAATTTATCCTTTCAGACATGAACATCTTGATTTCCATTTCTAAGGCTGTAAAAAATGATGCAAGGTTTTTATTAAAAAATTATTGAACTTAAGAAGAAACTGTTTACTTAAGCATACAGGTAAGAATACAGACCTTGTAATACATAATCTCCAATTTTTTTAATGTGGGGTTCCAAAAAAATAAAAGCAAACTTTTGCTAGGCATTTCTGCACCTTTTAGTGATGTTACAGTGTGGCCCTGGGTAAAATTCTGCTGTCATCTATATGCTTGGTGTACAAAAGGAAAGCTTGATTTGCAATGCCAAACACAGAAATTTTAATGTTTTTTTCAGGCCAGGATTCCAGCTGGCCATGAAAGATGGAACAGAACAATGTAAAGACAAGAACAGTTTTCCTGGCTGGAAGTCTAAAAGCTCTTTTCAAGAAGTGCTCACTGCATTCCATCTCAGTATTACTTAATACCTTTCAGCTCGCTCTCTGTAGAGACAAGCAGGGAACAGATATCATAGTTTGATTCTGTACTGACTGTACAGTAACTGTTTCTTGTTGTGCTGCCAATCAAAGAACAGGTCTTTATCTTTTCACTTTTTTATTTCTACATCTATCTACATTTCATAATTTGGGTTACTCTTATTGTTACAAAGTAGCGCTGCAGCAGAAACAAAGACTCTCTTGCCATTAAAAGAAGAATAGCTGGAAGGAACTGTCCCAGCAGTTTTAAGTGTGAAAATGTCTACATCTCCCAAAAACGAGATCTTTTTTCAGAGACTGGATCCCACGCTTGGACATTAGCTGCTGTGGAAATTCTGTCAGCTGGGAACTCCAAGAAGGTTCTCCGGCACACAAATCTGTCAGAATGTCTTCCTTTAGCTGCAGTGCTGGCATAAAGCAAATGAGTCACATCCTAGCCTTGTCCCTGGTTAAATTGATTTAGGTAGATTAAAATTACATGTTTCAAAATAGCCAGAGTTCATAAATAGGTAAATTAAAAAGCTGTTAATTTATTTTGATGCAAACTTGTTTCATTTACATTTCAGGGCACAAACATTAGTAATATCAAGGTCAATGAAGAAGAGAGTTGACCTTCAAAGTAATTTGTTTTAGTTTTTAACTGTCAGATTCCATATGAGCTATGAATGTAGTATTCACTCTCTTGCCATGCAAACTGACATGGGATTTGTTTCACAAAATGACGTTTTGCACCAGCTCAGAGTGTAAGTGTCACTACCAAGTGAAGTGTGGAATTCTAAAGCAATTTTAACGTTATTGGTAGAAAATACGATTTTATTTATGCAAATGTAGAAAAGTTGCTAGTAAAATGAACCACAGAAAAAGAAAAATATTTATATAACTAAAGAGAATCAATTTTTCTGTATTGTTTACTACATTCTGTGTCTGCTGCAATGCAAGGAGAAAGTTGCTCAAGGAAAGGTATTTTGTTTGAGGTAGGCTTGGAGACAGCACTACAATGTTCTGTAAGTATTCATCAGGTTGTTTATGCAGATATAGGGCTTCTGTCAGACACTGGTAACATGCTTTGATTTACAATGTTTATGCTGATAAACTGTTCCTGAAGGCTCCAGCAGCCTTTTACCTATCCATCTAATGAACAACTGGACTTAAATTAGCTACTCATTCAACTTAAGTAATTTATCAGTTACCTTAAGGAGACCAGATCTTGTAGATCAGTAAGAATAACAGGAAGCTCTTAGTCTAATATGTAGTCTACTCCATCAACATGTAGAACTGTTTGCAGGCTCACATGGACAGGTTAAACAAATATTCAGCAATGGCTTTGTCAAAGCTGAAAAGTCAAGCAGCTGAAAGTTTAGAAATATTGTACCCCCTAGTTAATCCCCCAGAAAAGTTTTGCCCTCTAGTCAATCCGTCTGTCGCACTAAATTATTAATATGGCATGAGAGTTTCACACCCACAATAAAGAACATGAATGTTTTGGAGAATGAGTTTGCATGGTAAAAGGAGTTCATAAAAAGTCATTCTCTTTTTTTTTTTTAAGCTGGAACATAAACATGTATCACAAGCAGAGTTGAAGTTTGAGCTGTTCAAAAGCTGCAGAGAATTTTTTCTTTTACATCTGAACTGCTACTGTGAGCTAGAGTTAACCCAGCTGAGAGATAAAAGCTGGTGCTCCACCTGTGATGAATTTGGGCAGAATTCTGTGACCACCTGGAAGAGGAGAGGAAAAGAAAAGCACAGTTTTACTGAAGTCATGGAGTGGACACTATGCAGAAAGAAACCATGGAGAATACACTGGACTAAGTGGTTTCAACCCCTCCTGACCAGTCTCAGTGTATGCCTATGCAGCTCTTCTGCTGGATATTTCACCAAAAAAAAAAGCCTTCCACAAAAGCCCTTACAAACAAGTCTGACACCACAGAAATTTCTGGTGAAACTGGAAGAAAAAAAATGATAATTGAAGGAACGGAAATTCCATTAAGTTTGAGCTACAAAAGACCCCATTTTTAATATGGATACCTTCTCAGGCTCTGGAGGAATATATCAAAAGACAGGAAAAAGGACTCAAAAGAGGTTCTAACCTTTAGCTGCAGTAAGATGTTTATTCCAGGTGATGTCTAGGGGGAAAGAGGGCGTGCACGGAGGAACAGGATCTTTTCTCAGCTCTTGTCAGGGAGGGGCAAATTGGAACACAGCCAATGGGGTCAGAAAGGGAAGGAAGGGTCAAACAGCTTGGTACAAGCCCTGGGGGTCCCTGAGGGGGAAAAAACCATTCCCACAGGGGAATGTAACAGATACCCCAAATTTTTAAATAAAACTTTTGAATATATATTGTGAAACTCTAAGAAAACGGGAAATACAAAATTTTGCTTCCAACATGTCTACAAGTTCTACATCAAATCTTATTTTTTGGGTAAATTTGAAGGTATTAGTTGAACAAATTCCACAAAATAGGATGAATATCACAGTACTTGAATGAAACTGAATGAAGCCAAATGAAAACTACAATAAAAACTACTAATTTAAAATACTTGGTCTTTCACTTCAACCACAGCATTCTGCCTGTGCCAGGTCTTTTTTTTTTCTTTTTTTGTAAAAATTGTGGTTTTGACACTAAATTGGATTCTACATAGAACTGATATTCATTGGACTCTTGAAACTGCTTGTATTAGGACACTTGACTGCAACCACAGTGCAGACAAACTTTGGCTGGGAATACTGAGTGGGTTTGGTGAACTTCCACTTTTTTCACCAGAAGGAAGCAGCAAAAAGGCAGTTTTAACAGAATGTATTTCATTCAAACTTGAGGAACATTTCAAAAGACAAATGAAAAATTCTTCTCTAGGGCCTTAATATTAGCTTACGAAAAAAGTACTAAAAGTTAAAAAATACAAGAGAACAAGTGAAAGCTATCTGAGGAGTAGGAAGAAACAACTTACCTCAGGAACTAAGCAGTTAACGGAAACACTGACACTAAATTGTAGGGAAAAGTAAAAACAGACATGCATTACAAAGGGGAAGGAAATTTTCTGAAGCCTGTAAGGGAAAGGCTGCATAGGAACTTTTTTACATTTTATACTTCCGAGAAAAGAGAGTCATTCATAGTTTTACTTTTCCTCAATAGAATTAATAAAAAAATAAAAGAAAGCTCTTAGTCTACAAGTCTGGCATCTTCTCAAACACCCATTCATTTTAGAAATGTATTTTTTACTAATAATGTATGAATAGTCATGGACCCATGTTCCTGTCACTGCTGTTGTTGGCTTACATTTGAATTGATTCTAATTCTGAAAAATGTACTTCACTTTAAAAGTAAGTCTAATATACCACAAATTACAGTAAAGGAATTTCCATTTTGCACAGCATAATGATTATAGACACCACAAGAAATACCTGACGATTACATCTGTTTAAATATGGACAATGCTGTTTAAAGGTCAAATGGACATTTTGTGGAAAACCACAAGACAAACCAATCTAAAACTCAAAGCCTAATACCACATTTTCAATCCCAGGCAAAAGTCTACCTTTGTATGAGTAATGTACAGGTTACCAGCAGAGCTATGAGCACAGAGCTTGTACAGAGTTGCTTGATAAGACTACGTTTGACACTGCTGTCAGTCAAACTTGTGCAGTAACAAGAATACCCAAAGAGTGGCTAGCATGTTGAAGAAAGAAGTTCACATTTTCTGATTTATTTATGTGTTTTAAATCAAATATCCCATGTATTAAAAAATGGGAAAATATTATATTAAAAATGCTGCTATTCCTCCTGTTCAAATTAGTTTCCCATGAAACACATTACTATTAGCTGATAAAGCCCCTTCCCTAGCATTCCCTTGGGTTTAAAACACTCTCTTGCAATGGAACATTTCTATAATTCATATTAATATATTAAAAATCAGCTAAAATGGATTAAGTAAAATTTGTGAATACAGTCTGTCAATCAAAATAATCTAAGGAAAATACTGCCATAATGAGAAGACTAAGCAGATAGGAAAATGCTGAGGCAGCAGAAGCATGAAATTTAAGACAGGAAGCGTTCACACTAGGTGAAAGCAAACCCAGGGTTACACAGACTTGTGTTTCACATTTCAAGTGACACAGCAAACAGCAGCAGTGATCTGTACAGATTCATGTGCAAAACTATGGTCTAAGGTGCATAAAAAAGGGCATTATTTATAACACAAGAAAAATAATGGATCCATTAAACAAAATCCCTCTGACAGAGGCTGTATGTAACTTCTCCAGGTTTTAATCTTTGCAATACCTGTTCATGTGCTCTTAACGGCTTAGTCTCTGCACTTCAGCTTTCTTCTATGCAAAGCAGATAAAAATGACTTATCTTCCCAATGGGTAAAAATGTGACAAAGGCCAGCTTCTAATACACAAGACTCAAAAGAAGATCAAATTTAATGGATGAAACTTGCTTATTCTGCAAGTTGAAATAATGGCAAATGAGAAATGTATAACAGCATTCATTAAAGAGTAGTCTGATGAACTCACAACTAATTTTTATGTAAGTACAGGCTAGTATCTTTTCAAAAATTAAATATGCCTGTTGCAAGAAAATGTCTTTTGACATATTGAACTCTTCAGTATTTGACATACAGACCACTTTTCTTCATGCTAAAAATATTTCTTTCTCTGAAGACAAATTTTTCCAAAAGGCATATTCATTTAGCAGTTATAATGAATCCAGCTGTTACAGATTTCAGTAATTGATGTTTAATCTCATGCTGTAAACACAATCTAGTTAGGTGAGTTTAGTTAATTTTAGCTAGTTTTTGTCCAGTCAGTTGTCAGAATGTTGTACCTATATGTACAAATAGATGACTTTGACATGCAGTGTGTTTTGGTACTTGAGATAGTCAGATGACACTGCTGGCTGGAGCAAAGAAAATAAAAATGTGGCTACCAAAATTAAAATAAGATAGTTGACTTTGTGTTTCTGAAATAAAGACTAAACAACTCCAAAATGCAAGCTATAGACACGTCTTAGATACCAGTCTTAAAATTATACCAGTCTTAAAATGTGACTAGCAGTTCAGGACACTAGAGTCAAGGATATTTAAATTCTTCAGCAGAGAGACCTGGAAAGCTTATCTGGAGATTAAAAGGTTATTTTATGATGAAAGGCTTCAAGACTTCTGAATCTCTTCAGTATTTGAAGAAAGAATAAAATGATCATAAGAGGTACCAGTGAACTTGAAATAGTACTGTGCAGATTATAAACGCAGCAGAATTAAAATAGGAAGATGGACAAGAAAGTAACATACCAGAGGTAAAAAAGATGATACTTGTCTGTGTTGTATAAGAAGCAATGGAACGCATGAAGGCAGTGAAAAGACTTAAGGGGATTCACAGCTGCTTAAATACTCGGTGTCACTATTTGACAGCTGTTAAGTGGCTGCATCTGTCCAAAGGCACCTCGATGGAGTTGGTTTTACCACACCATGTCTACTTGCAACATGTTCATTATTTCAGGCTTTAAACTGAAAGAAAATCAGTATGCTTACTTCTTCTTTCCTTTGCCTTTTCTTTAGGTTTTTCTTTTTGTATTTACTTAAGCATCTTCCTCAAGCTGTACTTCTTGATAATCACACTACCATACTTAGACTACCTGACTCCATCCATTCCTTTTATTTCATTCATCATTAACCTGTGATTCTGCCACACTAAGATTACATTCAGCATTTACATTCTAAACTAAAGGATCTTCAACTCCACTTGCCATCTTACGGTTTATAGCACAGTTTATAGCATATTCCTTACCTTTCAGAAGCATTTTTAAACAGAATTTTACAGACTCCTTATAAAATACATGTCCTCTTCTTTCTTTACCAGTGTTTTCTACTACACTGCTCAATTCTTATCTGAGTCTTAAATCTTGCCATGCTAACACCTCTACAGTCTTCCACATTACTCCTTTTCTTAATATCTATTTCAGACTCTGTGGGTCTGTCTAGTTTTCACTCATCCAGTTTTGGCTTATAGTCTCTTTTCTCTATTGTACCAGACTCTTCTAACTTTTAATATCATCTCTGGTGAATATTACGTGCATTCAGCTGTAATTTATGACTCAATGGCTGATCTCTTCTACACAAGCAGCCAGTTCCCTTTTATGCATATTTAACTTCCTTTCCAATTTCATTACCCTAAGTGGCCTTATAGCAGCTCAAACTTAGTATGGCTAGCCCAGAAAAACTCTGACTTCTCTAAATCCTTACCCATATCTGTTCTTCAGTGCTTAGCCTTATTAATAGAAAAATTCTGCAGTAGCTCAGGATATGTTTAAACTCTTGCCCTTCACCTAAATTCTCCTTTCTTCACAAAAATCAAACAAAGAGAACTTTATCCCTTCAAAGTGAAAAATACTATCCAGTCCTAACTTCTTTCTTTCTTGGTATTCATAATCTTCTAGCCTTCTCCTCAACTCTTGCTCACTTCTTATCTCTCCTGATTTACTCCTCAGATTACTTTTCTTCATTATACATTGAACAGTCTTATCAAAATCTTAATTTCTGTTTCTGTGCTCAGTTGTAATTTTTTTTCAAGATGCTCCCAAACCTCTGTATTAGTCCCAACACAACCATATTAATACAATTTTCTAAAAGAATCACATTTCATTAAATCAGAGACACTAATTCACACTAGCTAAAATAATTTTTCCACCTCAAAATCATACAGTAAAGAAAAAATTCAGGTAATTTTGTAATAAAAGCATTATACATAGATTTCTAAGATGTTTGGCTGCAAAACCCTAATCCAGAGACTGGTTTAAAGTGTATCTCCTGTTAATCTAAGTACATGGAATCTGGAAGGCTGATGCAATTGGCAATCTGAATTTGGGATTTCATTTGTAAATTAATGATACTCCAACATAAGCAACCTTCTAACACTAGCCTGAAGTAATTAATAGATGTTTTTGCATCTGCTTGTTCACAGTATATTTGGTACTGCACATATACTCAGGAGATAAGGAAGGCTGAGTAAAGCTTTACCAAAAAACAGACAACGGTTTTGTTTATATGGGGAAAAAGGAATAAAAATCTACCCCACTCAAAAAAAACCCCACCAAAACACAACAAACAAACAAACAAAAACACCAAAAAAACAAAACAAACCACACCAAAACAAAACAAAAAAACCACACAAACAAACAAACAAAAACCCAACAAAACCCAAACCAAGCCAACATACTTTTATTTAAAAAAAACTAACAAAACAAAAAGCCAAAACATAAAAAAAGAAAAATTTTGATAAGGTAAGTTCACTTTAAAAATTAAAATTGTCATCTCAAGGTTAGTTTTTATTCCCTTTTAATATTAAAATACACTCTTAGAAAAATTCACAATTATATATTTTTCACTAGTATCTACAAGTAAAGCAGACTAGAAATTGGTTGTCAGAAAGCAGTGCCAGCATGCAGAGGCACTGTCTAAATCCATCTATATCTATCATATATAGAGATATAAAAAGCCTCAGGTAAGAATAATGGTATATTATTTATCTATTATAATAATCTATTTTTCTTACCCCTCATTCATATCTCATTATGTCAAACATTTTTGTCTGTTTTTTTCTCTAAATTACTGTGTTGGGTAGGAAAAGACACTATCAAATCAAGACAGGAATGTTCAGACATAAACAACCATTTGTGTTTAAAAATTCAGGAAGTCTTATCCAGTTCCACACTCCCGCGATGGCTAGATAGAAAAACTGAAGGGCAGAAAGTATAATCACCTCCAGCCCTCCATCCTGCTCTTCAGATCATTTTTCCAACCCTCAAGGAAGGGCAACTGATGTACCAATCAAACAGCTCCTGAAATGTCAAAGAGTTTTTAACACCAGTGTATTGTGGTAAATCAAAAACAAGCTAAGTCAAACGAGCAGGTTGGACATCAGGGAAGACACAATCTACCAGGAGGTTCAAGACAAGAATCCATCCCTCCTCAAGTCACCTCACTGCAATCCACTGTTACACCACAGATTTGCAGAAGTACAACCAGAAATTGCCAAATTATGCTTAAAATACATAACAAGACAATCCAATCAAACAAAAAAAAAAAACAAAACCAACAAAACAAACAAGCACAAAAACCCCACAAACAAACCAGCATGGAAAACTTGAAACAACTAAACTGAAAATGTTGAGAAAACAACTCTCAACTTTGATGTGTCTGCTTTAAATCTGAAAGTAAGACATGATATGGCTAAATGAAAAGTAAAGGTAATGGATTTTTTTCTCAAGTTATATAAAAGATTTTATACAACAGTTAATCAAAAGGGCCAAGTAATGTCTTAATACTAGATGTAAGAGTGCTATTTTGCAACAGTAGAGTTTTACTGAGAAACCTTCATCATACAAATAAGTTAGTAGCAAACTTCACCGTAAAGCTGAGATCCATCCATATGCAGCACCCAGAACACTGAAGACTTGAGGTGTATATATCCAGAATATATAAGATCACACTTCAAAATGTCTGTATGGTTTTGTGCCTCTTCATCTTTCTAGAGCACAAATACTTGACCATGAGATTTCTTACAACTATAAGGCAGTATGAGAAATTTGGCACATGATCCTTTTTGGGAATGTAAGTCATCTCCTACTAAGAAATTACCTATTGTTTAATGGAAAGTCGTTGATCTCTGCCCACCATCTGCTTAGTCCAACTGCTTATTTAACATGTTCGGTGATAGCAACACTTTGTCTCAGAAATTACCCTTGCTGAAGCTAATGAACATCATGTTGTAATTTTAACTAGATTCAGATTTATCTCCAATTCTAGCCAAGCACTGAGTCCATTAGTCGCTGACAACGACTAGTGTTTGGCTAGCACGTTAACTCACAAATTCTTCCACTAAAGTCAACACAACCAAACATGGAACGTTATCTCAACAATTCTCAGGCGGGATACAATCTTTATTTCAAGGTGTCATCCTTTCACAACGTCTGCGTACAACACCTGAATTTGATTAAGAAAACTTTTTTTGGATGCTTTTATGCTACAAAATTGTAGACACATATCCTTCTCTGTAAACCTCAGGATAGATGAGAAGAGCTGCCTGTGACTTGTGTGAAACATAACCAACCACTGCCAGTATGTATTCGAAAAGAGACAGGATTTCCTGTAAAGACTTTGCAATCCAAAAATTGCACCATCAGGTAATTTGTAATTCAAAAGAATATCCTTAGACACAAGTTATGTAGAAGATCCCCCACCAGACACCTGTACCTCTCAAAATGTGGTATGAAAGGCCAGGAAAGGCTGCTGAGTTCTGCTACCATAACCCAGGTGGAAGGAGGTGATCCTCTAAGTAGCAGAATGTGGAACTTGCACACCCCTAAGCCCAAACATTTTACCTCTTCAAAGTTTCCATTGACAAAGTGTTTGAACTGGCTTTCATTTGACTGAAACCAGTTTATTCACAGTACCACTGTTACCATGCTACTGCTAATTTTTGATCTCAAAAATATATTTTTTTTACAGAAGCTGGATTAATAGCATATCCTACATCACTGCTGGCAAAACAGCATGAAAAGACGTTTTCAAATTGCACATTGCTAATGCACAGTGGAGAATGAAGTCTTATACAAACAAGCAGTACAGCAGGATGAAAAAGTTAATGTAAAAATTGCCCAACTCAGAATGTTTTTCCTGTCAGTCCTATTTACAATGTATCGGAAACAGTTGACTTCCAGACACCAAACTGAGTGAATAACTGATGGGTTGGCATTATCTGTGTGCTGCTCAAGAGCAAACACACCTGAGCAGCCATAAGCAAAAGGCTGAATTATAGACCTACAGCATGAATGCGTGTTTCTCGCATTTATTAAGTAACATTCTCCACACAAAGACATAGGACAGGGACTTGCAAGGTTGGCTGCTTTCATGCCATTTACAAAGAACCATAAAGTGGGCATGTTAAAACACTGTTTGCTATAGTATGATTCAAATCTATCCATCTTTCAGCAGCACATTCAGGGAATGTTTTAGTCTAGAAATAAATATGTGGCTGCTAGTGAAAAAAAGAAGCACCAGAACACACAGCAGTAGAGAGAGAGACTGAAAAGATTTTTTAAATCTGTACATAATTGTGTAGTAAACCATTTATCTACAAAATTAGTTTCAGCTTACAAATATGTCCAGCCTACCCTTGTATATGCATTACATACAGTTTTGCAGCAGTAGAATGAAATTTTGCAGCCAACGGCCTTCACATATAACTAGTTTGTGCTGAAACAATTTGTCAATCTTATTTAACTAACGTCATTTGCTGCAGTACAAGGAAATTCTAACTGATATAGGTTAGACTTCTGATGTCACATAAAAATAGCAACAGCTGTCTTTCACAAAATTCACAAAAGCTAGCTTTGCATCTTTTCTGTCAAAATTAATCAGATACTCTAAGAATGTCCAAGTGCTGTCATGCGTATCTTCCTCTGTCCCTGAAAAGTAGAGCTACATTGTCTACCTTTATGTGGGTCATTTCTCCACAATAACAACATTTTTTGAAATGGCATTCAGGGTTACAAAATGGAAAGAGATCCCATTTCACTGCAGCCATTTGTTCCTAACACAGAGAGGTAAAGGGTGACAGGATGGAAGCTCTCTCTCCTATCTCCACCTGCTCCCTCTCTAACTTTTTTAGTACTATTCCAGTAGGCTTTAAATCTCACTTTCAAAAGCCAATATACCAGATGTCCTTGATTGTCCCACCTGCTGGCTGTGTTTACACTTCCCATAACTGATCCATCTATCCATCCTCATGCATGTATATAAGAAAGAAGCATTGGGCAGTGTGCATGACATGTTTTCTCTTGGACCTGGTACAGGGTATGTGAAGAGTGATAGCTATTTGTTTTACAGCTTTTTATTTCAGTCCTAGCTGCACAGCCTCACATGCTTTGCTCAGGAGGTTTCATGTTGACAATCTGTAATAGCTGACTTGAAAGCCACCACACTAGCAGGATCTGGTCTGGGACCTGAAATACCACAACCTTAGCTACTCCATTTGAGTTTCTCTGCCTAGGGAAAATATAAAATCCCTCATCAGTCGGTACATATCTTCCTCATTTGTGTTTTAATCATCAGGGGTATGGTTTTCACACAGCTGTTCCCACCTTGCTTTTTCTTTAATATAAGCTTTTAAAGAATTATATGATGAGCTCAGGAAATCTTGGCTTCTACCCGTGCTTCTCTGAGACGCTGACTACACGGTGCACACACTTCTGTGTCACACAGCAGAGCTAAAATTTGTTTATCGAAGCTTATTTACAGCCTATCAGAAAGCTAAAAATACTTTTAATTTTCCCACAATATAAAGCAGACTGCCACTGTACTCATCAAATCAGATACCCTGCCAATGAAACATACAGGCTTCTGCATTCAGGCTTCAGTCAGCACAGAGCTGCTTGCTCAGACCAAGTGTTATAAAGTCAAAGCCTCATTACAGAATCACTGTGCAAATACAGCAATATACAATCAAAAAAAAAAAAATAGTGTCTTGCAGACAAACATTGCACAAATAGACCTCAGATGCTGAACAAGACCATCACCTTTTCCTGTTTTTCTACAATATATACCAAATACTCCCAATATGTACATCTGTCCTTTTTATTAACCACAAGTACAGAGCAAAGTCATGTATATAACTATGTTTACATATAAATATCCACTATTTTCTGTAGTTTAAACTCGAAACTACAAAGCAAGAGTTATGTCTATAGTTGCATGTGGTTATATTCCTAGTTCTTCAATGATGGATTTCTTTTACTCATGAGATGATGTTCTATGTGTTTGCAATTCCATGCTTTTTTCTAAATGACTACTCTTATCTGTATACAACATGTTATTAAGACTATTTTCCCACTTTTCACTGACTACCTACCCTACTCACATACCTCAGAATTTGGGGAATGGACCCAAGATTCACATATGTTGAAGAGTTCAATTACAGTAGCTATGAAGAGACCAATTGTGGTCAATTACTGCAATTACTAATGCTAATTAGTCAGTAACAATTTTTTCAGAAAACTAACTGGAAAAGGGAACAAAGAAACTCCTCAATGAACAAGAAAGGTCTGTCTTGGTTCATTCCCTGTTTGGGCAATGATTTATTTGGTTTTGTGGGCACGTCTGCCATGCTACAGCTGCTTTTATAGTCTCTGTTTCTTGAGATATCTGACGAGCTATGTCTGATACAAAGATTTGATGGATGTCCGCCTAACTAATGTATGTAGCTATTACTTTGTATTTTTCTTCTTTATTACATTTTCAGAACCAAAAGAGATAAGCATTACCACAAGTCACTGCTATCAATATCAAGAAGACACACACAAAAGATGTTTGAACAAAATGGAATTTTCCATGTCAGTAGTAGACAAGCTGTTGTTGGAAAGTGCCAGATAATTAAATTTTACAGAGAATCACAAATTTTGGACCTCTCACGGTGATGAGATCTGTCAGACACAGATAAGGATTTGTATTTTTAAAATATACAAGGTTTCATATCATATCTTCTTTTAATGTGAGAACAAAACAAACCTGTTGTTTCTGCCAACAGCTCCGAGCAGTTTGTCATACTGCAAAGGACAAAGCATCGATCTGGTTGGGCCAGCACCATTCTGACACCAGACAGAATTCGTGGATAATAAAGCAGGAATCTGTATTCAGCCAGTTTACCAAAGAAATGTTGAGAGGACAGCAAAGGATATATTTACCTCAGGACAGTGCCCTAACCAAGGAAGCCCCAAAAGCAGAGGCAGGCACTACAAGGGACACTGCAGGTCTGCCTGACTCCAACTGAAGACCTGGATGCCCACTGGGACCCTGCTCCAGCATGGGCTGGGTCTGTTCTCTGGCATGTTTTGCACATGCAGGACACAAAAAGTTTGAATCCACAGTGATACAAAAGGCAAATATATTTTAATGTTTTAAGGGAAAGAATGTAATTTTAATAGTTTTTCTTTTCACATACAAATTGATACACACAAAACCTGCTCACTTGCTGTGAGATGACGTTAGAAAAAGAGACCCTAAAGTCTCCCAGACTATCCTGAGAACATGACCTTTACTTTCACTGGCTGCTTAAACTGTTTGAGAGACACTGTGGAGTCTGGGGCACCACTGTCCTGGCACTCACAGCAGAGGCTGAAGGGCACTGGGAAGAGAGGCAGGAACTGCCCAGGGCTGGTCACAGCAGGTTCCAGATGCCCTCACTGTACCCAACACAGGGCGCAGCTGATACCCACAGCTGAGGTGGGGACAAAACCCCCTGGAAACACCTCTGGGAATGTATTGAAGATGGTGCAAAACCACTGCCCAGCAATGAGAAGTGAGAGGGGAAATGTGACAAACAGCAAGGTGAGAGAAGGAAGAGAGGGAGAAGGAGCCCCAGGGGCTGAAACAGAGATTCCCTTGCAGCCCATGGTAGGGACCGTGATCATGCAGGTTCCCCTGCAGCCTCAGGAGGTACCCATGTTGGATAAGGGGAAAAGGGTGAGGAGTAAGGAGTGATGGGGATCAGCTGCTACAAACTGGCCACAAACCTCACTTCCCATGTCCCTGCGCTGCACACTGGGGTTAAGCAAAACGGCTGGGAATGAAGGAGTGAATTTGAGACATACAAGGGGAGAAGGTGTTTTAGGTTTTGTCCTTGTTTCTCACCATTCCAGTCTATTTTTATCTGCAACCAGTTAAGTTAATATTCCTCAAAACAAGTCTGTTTTGTCCATTAAGGAAAGTGATGTCCCTGCCCTCATCTTAAGACACATGGAGTGAGAGAAGGGCTGGGTGAAAGCCCGGCAGCCAGCTGAGGTCAGCCCACTGCTCTAGGGAATCAAATTGGGAACTGAATTTTACAAATTTAGGTAATCTATATAAAAGTGACCAAAGTTCATTATTCATTACAATGTTAAGCACACTTGCTAATAATGAGGTAACTTGCTACACACTAAGTACATGCTGGTTCCACCACGCGATGCCCCCAGCCACCTTCGGTGAAGGCTCACAGGTCTAGGGTGGTTTCAAAAGCTGCTTAGACTGACTTAAGGGTTTGGGACTGCCAAAAGAGAAGAGATCCTGCCCTACTTTTCACATGCACATCACTGCACTATTTTCTTGTGAGGCAGCAATAAGGCTTATCTGGCTGAAAACTACTGTTCATTTTTAGCGCTGGAACAAAAAGGGAGCACAAGATCATCCTTTCCAGCAAACATGCTATCATGAAACTATACCCTTGGAGTGCTTCAGGCTCCTGACTTCAATGGACCTCAGAAAATAACTATGCTTATGAGACTTGGATCATAGCCGTTCCCCTAGCTTCACGCAGGGGTTTCTTAAAATGTCCATCCTGATTTATTCAGATGTAAAGTTAGTAAGAAGTATCCTGCTGAGTTTTTCTGAGCCAATTTGTCACAAACTTTATTCAACACTGCTTGCCCAAGCCTGTGACAGGACCAGAGGGCATTCTGAACCAATCTAAATTTATGGTCTACTAATCTGGTATCCTCTTTGTGAGAAATGACAAGATCAATCATTTAACAAATGTGCGTGACCTCTTGCAGCAGTTATCTGTAACATAATTCATTCCATGAAAGAATACCCTACCCACTTATCCCACTTCTTTCATTATGCCCTACATCTGGGGTTGTTTTCTTCCTCCTAAAATCTTGCAATAATTTACTCAGAGAAATACAGAATATAGAATATGCTGAGCTGGAAGGGACCCAACTCAAGTTGGAAGGGTCCAACTCCTGGCCCCAAGAATCCCACCATGTACCTAAAAGGCGTTGTCCAAATGCTTCTTGAATTGTCAGGCTTTGTGGAATTGCATTTTGTTGAAATGGTATGCTCTAGCTCACCCCTTGAAAGTGTATGGTTTACCCTAAGTCTGTACCCTCCCTGCAGTATCGTGTGTCTGTAACCTCATTGGCTAAGAATGTTACCGCGCCTACCTTGAACCTCTGGGTTAAGAGTGCAGGAGAAAGTGANAGAGTGAAGAGATTGGTACCTGCTGCTCTTCCCACTTATGAGGATATTGAAAACCACAGCGAGGCCTCCTCTCAGTCTCCTCTACTGCATGCTGAACAAACCAAGTGACCTCAGCTGCTCCTCATACAGCTTCCCTTCTGGACCCTTTACCATCCTTGTTGGTCTCCTCTGGATGCTCTCTAAGAGCTTTTTTATAATGTCTTTCCTATATTGTGGCACTCAAACCTACCCTCAGCACTCAAGGTGAGGCTGCCCCAGCTCAGAGCAGGACAAGGACAATCCCCTCCCTTGCCCAGCTGGCCACGCTGTGCCTGGGGCACCCCAGGACAGGGCTGGCCCTCCTGGCTACTAGGGCACTGCTGGCTCGTGTTCAACTTGCCATGGACCAGGACCCACAGGTCTCTTTCCATGGCACTGCTCTCCAGCACTGCTCTTCATCTCATCCTCCAGTCTGTCCATACATTCAGGGTTGCCCCATCCCAGAACAGAATCCAGCACTTGCTCTTGATAAACTTCCTTTGGTTGGAGGTTAGTTAAGGTCTCTCTAGGGCCTCCCTGTTCCCACAGGAGTTGACAGCTCCTCCCAATTTAGTGTTGTCAGCAAACTTATTTAGTATTCCTTTGTGTCCAAGTCAGTAATGAAGATATTGAAGAAAGCTGGGCCCGGGATGGAGCCCTTTGGAACCCTACTGTTGGAACCCTCACTGCCCTCTCAATTCAAAACCATTCTGAATTTTCCCAGCAACTTGGCTTTGTCCTATAGTAATCTAATGGGGCTTTTATCTAGCCATTTAAAAACCACAGTTCTCTTCCCAGATATGGTGTGCCCTTGGTGGTGCATACTTTCCCCTTAAAACTATTATTTTCCCACTTAGTTTTAGTTTCTTTTTTGCCTGCCAAAAAGGAGAGAAAAGGCATGCTCCCCTTGCCACATAAACATATGCAGGAGAATGAGAGTCTGGTTTCTGACCATTACTGATGCTGAGATTGACTGGGATAAACAGCAAGGGTTCCAAGTACCACCTCTGGCTCAGTGAGCCAACTGTTTGATTGTTCTCATGTTGTTTAACAGCTTATGTATAATTGCTGCTGGTTTAGACTGTAACGCAGTAAGTGCAGCACTGTGGGAAGAAAGAGGCCTGGTTTTGCACCAGCAGTTTTATTCTCTTTCCTTCAGGAAGAGTAAGATCTGAACTTGACTATATTACTTTGTGAAATTCTATTTTCCCCAAGGAAGTCTTCAGTGTACCTGATTCAATCTGAATCGTCCATGCCCACAAATCTCATTGCAGTCTATGTTGCCAGTATAAACTAGTTAAATTTACTTTCATTTAAGGAGGTTATAAAGAGCGTAATAAATTTCAACACATTGATTAAAGTAATTTTTGCATTTACTGTTCTGCCTATTTTTAATGGATGCATGCACCATAGATCTATGTAACATTCCATTTTCACTGTTGCTTAATGGTTTACCTCAAATATGGGAATGATTTAAGAAGGCAAGATGTATCCACATACAGCCTAGGGACTTGAATTTATCAGTGGAAAGTTTGGTCTTAAAAAAGAAATTAAGTGAAGAGTTAGTTCAGAAAAAAATATAATAGGAATTTTTTTAAATACTTCTATTTTTAGAAGCAGGTTTATAGTCTATCAACTTTTGTTTGACTATAATTTTGATGTTCATTGCAACGGTTATTATTATTTCTGGCACAGTGCCAGGAGTCCAGGGCTCCTTGTTTTTCACAAATGGGCTAGAAACTCAACACTTCTAGGGCAGGAAAACAGGAAAGAACTCATGAAAGTTTTGCTATCAGCTAGCATGGTATCTTGAATTTAAATGGGTCAGACCATTGAGACTGGTTGGTCTGGGGCCTCCTGATTCTGGATCTGTACTATTTAGTCTTTCTCTGTGCTCTGTGGAGATTTCCTCAGTTGACCTGAGCACCATTCTGCCTTTTTAGAATGTTCACAGCAACTACACTGGAAGTAAACGTTCATGTGAGAGAACTGATTTCATCCCTGTTACTATCAAGGAAAAAATACCTCCAAAGCAAAAAATACCACCAAAATCAACACGCCATAAAGATTTCTAAATGAAAATTAGTATTAAAGAGAAATTGCATCTAAAAAACTTAAATGATTTTTTTTTGCCAATATAATGATGTTTTGAAGTAGGAAGACTCCTTGTAACACTTAAAAATTTCAAATTTTTTTGTATTTCACTAAACACTTCCTAATACTCAAAAAGTCTCAGAGGGCATTTCCTACTGACTCTGCTTATTACAGTAATCCTGTTAACCCAATTTGTAGTATCTTATATAGACATCAGCAAACTAGGGGACCTAAGCAACAAATCCTGTGACTCAGGTGACAAATTAAGAAGCGTTTCTAGTTCACATTTGCGCATGAGACCCTCAGGTTTTGTTGCAACCTTAGGTACAGACTTTTAAAAAATTTCTCCTAGATTCATTTATATTCCATTTTTGCTTTTCCACTTCATATTTATCTTACAGACAACTTTATTCTATTTCACATGCCTGAGAACCTTATTGTAGCTTATGGGGCTATGTGGATAATCTCTTTAGTAGCAATACTCCTCAGGGCACGAGACAGTCAAATACACATTCAAGTCCTTGAAGCTATTGTTCAAATGGAAATTCAACTATCAAATCCCAAAACATTTGCTTTCATTTAAATTAGTTTGAGTTATAACATTGGTGACTTATTCCCAGACACATTCATAAGACAGTATTTCATATTCTCAGAATAAACTGCCTGTAACTGAGATATGCATGATAGTGAACAGAGACCAAAATTAATTTTATCACTCTGATGAACACACTACTATTTCAATCAAAATTTATTTGCAAGTTTTGGTGGAACAGGAGCAGATTCAGGGGAATTAGAAGATTAAATATTTTTGATAAAGTCATAGTATATGCTGAATTGGAAGGGACCCATCAGGATCATTGAGTCTAACTCCTGTCTTTCAAAAATGAGGAGTCTCTTTACCAATGTAAGTACCTTGCAGGAAATAAAGACTTCCTTATTAAATATATTTATATCTCAGTGTTATTACACTGTTGATAACATTGTGACATGAATTTCATTTTTGACTCCTATAATCAAAAGAGGTTCCCAGAATGCAAGCCTGATACTATAATCATATCTCCCAATTTCACTGTGCTGTCTACACCACTGGTACTGAATTTGATGAAATGACTATAGAAGCAATGGGACTTCCTGGTGGAAACAGAGGTGTACAAGCATTAACTCAAACAGAATTCATCAGCTAAAAAGCCACAGCAGACATTCTATCTGCAACCTGAAAAAACACAGTACCTTAATATACGTAGCTACATTGCATAAGATACTCACAGGCAAAAATATAAGGACACACACTACTAAATGTACTAATCAAAGACAAACCTCACTCAGAAGTGATCTGTTTAGTGGTGCACAATGGCAGATGCCACAGCATATTTTTTTGTGATGCAAGGCTGCTCAAGATCATCTATGGATAATGAACCATGACAGCTTGGGATTTGATAAAACACAAATTGATGGTGAGAGAAGCCAAAGAATACAACTATTATCTGAACAAGAAATGCAAATCAACTGGATTTTTTAATCTTGAATCTCAGACTGAAATATCATGTATTACCACAAAATTACATGTACATTAATCTAATAGACTTTGCATCAGAAAAAGTGATTTCTTTAATTTCTTTACTATCTCCACTTTAATTCTTGGAAACTGCCATGGATTAAAGCACTTAATAGGTTATAGAAGGTAACAGAATCTTTTTTGTTTATAATACCTTATATGATTGGCATCAATGCAGTGTTCACAGGGTAATCTTGAATGAAGGTTCTTCTTCACGGTTCAGAAAAATATTCCTTCTCTCCCTTTAAGAGAAAGACATTCCATGTAAACACTTGCTAGTCCCCATAGAGCTATATTTTCCAACTTTGCCCATGAACAACTGCTGCTGAAAAACTCCTTTAAATGTACACAACTCCTTGGTTTGTTCACTGCCTTTCAGCTGATTGCACATAGCTGGTTATCATGAAATTCAATCAGACTGTTCAGAGACACAGAAGGAAAATATGCGGACAAGATTTCTTCATCATGGACTGATCTGGACTGTTTTCTTAGTGTGCTCCAATGTTATATAGTCCTGTAGATTTCATCAGTGAGCCAAGTAAAGTAAACTGTAATGATCTCATGCTTTTCTAATGCTGTAACCCACAAGATTCCTTAACTGAGCATGCTAAGTGAATTCACGTGATATTGGAAAGACATGGATTTATACCTGAACGTTTTTTAACTTCTATACACAAACAGACAATTTCAGAACAGTTTGGATTTAGAGGGAAAAGTGACATCAGTCAATTCAATCTTAGATGCAAAACTATTTCCTAGTATTATTCAGATTATACTAGATTTTCTTTTCCTTCTCTGCTCTTCTATTTGCCCTCTACAGAGTCTCCTATTCTGGTAAATTAAAGGAATTCACATGACTTTTTCCTCACAGCAACAACTAGAAGCTCCAGTTAAGACTGAATGCTCATTGTGCTGTAAGTTATTTGAACAAGACAGTTAGACATTTTTAAGATTTTTATAAATCAAATCCCTTAGACAGTAAAGGACATGAGTAAAACTATATCAATATATTTGTTCTACAGATGAGAGCTAAGGTATACAAATATTAAACAACATGCTGCAAGTAACACCAGTATAGTTCAATGATCCATCTCAGTCTTAAATGCCTTGAATCCTTGCCCAGTACCTGAATTACACCCCATAAAGCCTGTCTTCAGTCTCCATACCTTATATATAGCACTTTTGATTATTATCTTTAGGAGGAAGTACTATCAGTATTTAATTTTGTTGAACTTGACAATATTTAAAAGTGTAAAATTGCAAGTAAACATTTTTTTAAACAACAAATGCATTGAATTAAATCAAAAATTCATTAAAATTATTTTAAGTACTTTGGAAGCTTTCATTTTTCACTAGTTAAGTACAAAGAAATCAATACTGTAAAGATGATAGAATTTTCTGTAAATGTATATACCTCTTATTTGACTTCTAATTTTTAGGGAATAAAGTCCATATCAGCAAGGTGCATTGCATTGAATTTAGAGTCAGCAAACTTTGGGGATACAAGAATTTACAGCTCCACATATTGTGTCTTTTCCATCAGAAAAGGAAAGAAAGACTAAAGCCTTTACATTACTATAGGACCTAGGGTTTTAATGAAATAACTATCAGGAAAAGCTGGTTAAAAATGTTCTGACTTTCACAGTCAACAATTATTTTGTAGTTTGTGGCTGTCTGGATAAAATATCTTAATTTCTCAAAACAACAAGGTGAAATGAAACTCATTAGATGCAAACCACAACATTAATAAAAGAACATCACTGCAATGTCAAGTACTCGAAGTTTTATAGTCATTACTGAGGCTTTATGACAATCTCTGAGTCACTTTTTTTTGTGGGGAACTACGCTTATTCAGTGCCTAGGCTGTTTTTTTAATTCATTTAAGGGGTTTACCCCTCCTATCCTGTGAATGCTCTAGAATTCATATACCTTATAGAGTAGATTCTTAAACTAAAATAATGATTTTCATGATGAAGTTTTTTTTAAGACAAAAAAAATCCACTAATTTTATACACCAAATAATGGATTCTTATTTCCTCTCCCCCTCCATTTTCTTTTTCTTCAGAGCATGTAGCATATATTGTACGTTCCCATATATCCAAGACAACGAATTCCATTTTCCTGCCTTCCTGGCTCATTTCTCAACCATCCCCAGTTCTCTCCAGCTATGATTACTGGCTGATACTACTGGCAGCTATGTTGGCAGCTCTACATCTGCTGTCCAGATATCCAATTCCTTATTAAATCTCTTCTCTAGAGCTCCCTGCCAATTCTGACTCTTTTTGTCTAGTCCCAGTTTCCCATTCCATGTCCAATTTTTATGCCCTTTCTCATTATCCAGGTTGACTATTAATCCATTGCCTCTGCCCATCAAGCCTCAGCCATTCCCTCCTCAGCTCAAGGCTGACCACTTTTCTGGTACTCTTTTGTCCACTGGCATCCTGACAGAGTTCTATCTGAGATAACACACGGAGGGAGTGCCAAAAGCCATCATGGGAAACTTTTTTTAGATTTTTTTTATCTTGCTACAAGAAGTCTATTGAGTAATAGGGATACTAGAGTTTATCACAGTCAGCCTCTGGAGTTTTGAGAAGCCAGAGCACTTAGCAATGACTGAAAATCGAGATTTTTCATCTTTGTTTCATTAGCAGACCCCTCCTCCCTCTGTGAATTATCTTCCTTTTCAAAAGGCTTATGATTCTGCTAATTCCAGTGACTATTCACAGGCATGACCACAAACAAATTCTGTCAGAATTGGCAACCTCACTGCTAGGCAGAAAACCTAAATCTGTCAAAAAGGAAACTTTCAAACATGAAATGAAGTTTTGTCTTGAGATCTTAACTGTGTTGAAAAATCCTAGTTAGATGCAAATATTCCTAAGAAGACAGAAGTTAAGATTCGGGAGTCAGGAAAAGATAGATAAATCTATAAAGTAAGTTTTAGTACATTTTAATATAGGTAACATTGAAGTATGAACCATGTTTCAACAAGAATTTTCAGGTTTTCTTAGAGATTTTAAACTTCTTTTTACAAGTCCCTTAGGGAGCAGAATGAACCTCTCTCACTTATTGGATGAACAGTGCATAATACTTTGCATAATGAAATTAAGCAGCCTGAAGTACATGTGAACATGACTAATGAGATCAAATGCAGCAGGAAAACCAAGCAGATGGCTTGAGCGAGCTGGAACAGAGTAGCAAGGAGAGATCTGAATGTTTTGTGGTTTTGCAGGATACATACAAACACACAAATATAATTTTTGCATTTCTGTATAACAGTGCATCTGTCAGCACTTCAGTGGTCTACAGATGACAAGTGAGAGCTTGCCAGAATATTAATAGTGTCTGTGGAAAACCTTTATATGTCATCTATGGAGATTCAAAACGCAAACAAAATGGAGTTTGGGGATAGGAGTTATTTTGTTTTGCCATGTCCTGCTTTTTTATTTGCATGAAGAGATACTTAAATTAGTGATATATTTTTAATGGATTAGTTCTTCTCCATCAGAAGCCTGTTTCTCAGACACCTCCTCAGTAGTATGAACATCTGGGGGGAAATGCAGTAAAAGAGAGAGAAAGAAGGCAGCAGGTATTAAAAGATGATGGGAAAAGGCTTTCTTACCAAGAAAGGTCAATGACCAACTTACAAAGGATGCTAACAGAAATACTGGAAGATGAAGATACACTCAGTTTGCTCTCATTGTTTTTGGGAAAAAAACAAACCTGTCCACAGAAAAGATTAACTGTTGATTTCTGTAACATGAGCTACAATGAGGGTTAGCAGACAATCTCCCTTAAGAGGTATTCAGGTGAAGAGCTCTGCTCTGCTTGAAACACATTCTGACACTGGCTATTTACATCTGCAAACTTAAGGGCTTTCCTGCAGTTATGTTATCAAGAACAAACAGATTCAGAGAGAAAAAGTATAAAACGGAGCAAATTGACAATGTCATCCTGCTGCCATCTCTACCCCAATTGATTGGGATAAAATGTCTTCGGATGTGAATTTCCCGACTGAGATTTCTTTTTTCATTAGAAAACTTTATATTTTGAAAGGAAGCACAACATTACCTGAGATTGCAATATAAAGGTATTTTGTCAAAAAAGTAATTTTAACCAATGTTCAGAAGAAAACTATTTAATTGATTTTTCTGCTCCTGTCAATAAGTATAGTAGTCTGTTCCACGGCTGATGATGATGCTACAGCTGTAGCCCACCTATCACTTTGACTATTACATGCTCCTAATATTCAGTGCTCATAACACAATTTAGTAGTGCAAAATACTTTTATTACCAACACAGACTCTTGAGGTACAAAATTCACACATTCTTTAATCCCTTCAGTTAGTTTTAAAAATGTATCTTTCCACTGTGTGCACTAATCTCTCTTTTTCAAAGTTCAGCATATTTAGAAACATAGAAAGAGACTGAATAACTCCATGGAACATCATTATTCAGACAAGAAAATAAAAAAGGACCAAAACTCACAGAACTGCAAACTTCTTTTCGTTTTGGAAGACAGTAGTAACATTTCCTTCTTTCCTTTTTTTTTTTTTTTTTGGGACTTCTGGTGGTATTTTTTATCTCCTGTACTAAACAAAAACCATCTCTTTCATTCTGAAGCATATTAAAGTTATGCCCACTCTGAAAAAACCACAGAAGTCTTTAACAATCTAGACCAGCAAGATCTTTCAGTCAGCCTTGACCTAAATTTATCAGGCAACATATACAGAGCTTTGGACAATTTCTTTATTTTACTGCAAATGATTGCTAATTACACCAAAGAACAAATTTTAAGCTTCAACCCAAGCAACGTTATGAAGTCTTCGTTACATGATAAATGACTTAAATAAGAAGTGAATACAGACATCATTCCAGCCTGTATTACTTTCATCAGCTCTCCCTCTCATCTTCAAAACATTGGCTGTTATTCAAACTATCTGCAAAATTCAGCTTATATCACTATCCTTGTAGCTTTCTAGGTTAACTTGTGTTAAGTATGAGCACCTACCTACCACACAATTACAAACAAAGGCTAATTGATCTTAGTGCCTTTCATTGTCCCTACAGACCGGGTATGCAATAGAGTTTTGTGATGAAAACTATCGATGGACAATTTTTATCCTCTTGATGCTTTAAAAATTATGCTCTCATTCTGTAAAGTTGTAAAGTAAGTTCAGTTGCAACGCTGGGTTTCTGTGATCATCTGCAATAATTTTTCTCAGGACAGAGGACTCAAACTCTACCTTTGTATCATTTTAAATTTGGCATAACATTGTATATAGGAAAACTAGCAACTGTAAAGGAAGCTGGAGCAAAGTGCAAAACAAACAGAAGAAAGTAGTTCTCTGCCCAACGGGTGAAAGATCTATGAAACTGCCAGAAACATATTAGAAAATTTTAAAAAGCTGTACAGGGAAACTTAACATGAATTTAGAAAACAGATTCACTGAGAGCTGACGATATCATACCAGGTTTAGGAAACCCCTTGAGCTGAAAACAGCTTGAGGCTGGGAATTTTCTAGAGATGTATTCTTACTCTATTCTTCTCTTCTCTGGAAATCTGCTATGGCTTATTGGCAATAAGATGCTTAACACTGTAGATCCAAGGCTAAGAGAATCCCTGGTCTGAATTTTTGGAACCATTCTTCCATTTCAATTACATGCTCTGAATTTGTTTATAGTTCTGCCTAAGCAAAGGCAAGGAAATGGATGCCTTCATATTCCAGGAATTAGTCAAAACCACTGCATGACACATCAGCATCACCCACTGGTCCCTTATACTGTAAGTGAGACCACTTGTACTGAACAAATTTGTATGGCTTAAACTGGGTATGTCCATGATCTTAATTTCATTAGTAGTGGTTCCTGTTATCCAGAATGGTGAAGGGGGAAAATTAATAATAACAACAATAATAAATGTTACATCAATTTTCTTTCCTTACATGGCATAGACAAATGTAAGACAGACAAGTGTAAACACAGAATCCAACAGGACAGTCTAAAACCTAGAAGGAACTATGCTTCATTTCACCTGGTAAAGCAAGAGCAGAACACAAAGTGACTACAGTATAGAGTCATGTGAACACACAGACATAGAATTATGTCTGATCTGGTAACTGAAACTTGCAAATTTTTCGTTCCCCGTGTGTTGTTTTAGGTACCCATATGGTAGCACACAGCTAGACATTCATAAAAAAAATACCTTGGTGACATGTGCCCAACATCTCTGAGTTGTCACCATTAAAAAAATTGTGCCTGCCTCACATGTCAGTATTTAAGCTTATGTGCACTTTCTGGTCTGTCTTATCTCAGGATATTTTTTGACCTCCCTTTTGGGAATATTTTCTTCCAGAAGAATTTGCATTGAAATTCTTGTTTATCTATTAAAATGATACAATATTAGTGAAAGAAGTCCTGGTCCATTTCTCTACTTCGTAATCAAAACCAGCACAAAATACACATGAGCAAATACCCACTTTGGTCTGCACTTAAGTGACAAGAAGACAAAAAAGATTATTTCAACTAGCATCCTAGTTTATCGGTTCCCATTTGAAATTCTGTGTAAGTATCACACTCCTGCTTCCATTTCACTTAGATACAGATGTTACTTAGTAACATTCCTTCTGCTTTTGCTTTATTGATCATTAATATTAATTTTTTACTATAGCAAAAGCAGACGGTGGCAGACATCTTGCTTTGCTGTAAACATTTTTCTTCCACATGAATTCTGAATGCTGAAGCATGCCATTAAATGTAAATATCAATAGTTCACTACAGAGCGTAGCTCAAAAAAAACTTCATTTCCTTATACTGTGCCAACTCCTACCTTCAAACTCTCATTCTGACCTCTCATAGCACACTAATTTCATGACCTCTAATTCTACACTGATCAATTCATTTACTTGCTGCTAAAAACAATTTCCAGCTTAAAGTATGAGCATAACCTTTGATTTATGAAAGATACAAAACAAAGTATCTCATACAGAACTCTCTGCAGAGGGAACAATTGGGATTTTTCATGCCACAAGTGAAAGTAATTTAAAGACATACTGTCAAAAAGTTGACAAAGGAAGGGCAAATTTTTGATGTTCTGTCTTCCAGATCTGTGGACTTGCTCAACCAGCAATTACTAAAGTCAACTAAAGTGACCAACTGAACAACTTGTAATGCCAGACTAAGAGTTTTTTCTTTGGCAGCATCAAGCTGATGTACAGTATGCCCCTCAGTATCTAGAAAACTCAGCATGTCCTTTTCAAGATGACAAAACAATCTTCATAAAGCTCTGGCAACCGAAGCTCACAGTTTATCAAAATCCTGCGCATTAGCTCAGGTTCAACTCTCCTCAAAACAATAGTTCATCAGCCAATTAGGTTGGAAAGAAGTATTTTCTTCCACAAACAGCTTTGATGAACCGAGTTGCCATTTTTCTCACATACACAAAGGGAAAAAAAAATCAAAATCCACTTGCCAAGCATTGTTTCCCAACTGCAGTGTTTAAAGGGAAGATTGCCATTTCCTCTGGCAAAGACTTATGAACATTAGAAAAAAAAAGCTGTACTCATAAAATCTGGGGGAAAAACCCCAATCAAATTAGAAATCTCTAACAGCATGAACTTATCACACACACCCAGGCAGAGCTCTCTTGCAACTAGGGATCAGATAAAGATTTTAATTAGCTCCCTTGAAAACTGGTGTTTGCATTTAGAACTAAGGACAAGTTCATCATCACGTCTTTATCACCCACTTTCCAGAAGATTCTTTGTTAGAATCTACATCCAAATCATGAACAGGTGCACACGTAAAACAGTCAAAATATGGTAAATTACAACAAAGTTTCATTTAAGAGTGGGAACACTTTGTATTTTAAGCTTGGAGTTCCTACTGCCCAATTAGGCAATGCAACTTAGCAAGTTTTCAGAGTTGCACTTATTTGGAAACAGGAGAACATGAGAACATTGCATCTCAAAACAGTAAAACCAGGTTTTCATCAAGAATGATATAGATTGCAACACACATGAGATTTCAAAATTAGTTCAGACATGAATAGCACAGTTAATTCTGCCTTGGTAGAGGAAACAGTGCCAGGCCCACCTATTTTTCAATTTGCATCTTCTGTTGTTAACTTTCACACATATATATGCATATAGATTTATAAACATAAATGAATTAATAACCAATCCATCATTCCAGAACAACCAGGCTGTAGTAAAAATAGCATTTTAAATAATTTTTATTTGTCTTTGAGGTACTACTTTCTGAACTATAAGGAAGTGCCTGTCACTTAACGGGAGCAGAAACTAGTCTGTAGTGCGTCTACGAAGGTGTAGGTGAGTCACAATTTTAGTCTTTTAGTTTGTACCTTAACAAGACATTCTAAAGAACATGAAGTGTGACAATTACTAAGATTTCTCTCAAGACTCAGAAAGTAAATAAGCAGATACAACTTTAGTTAGTTAATTATTTGAGTATCAAAAGTCTGTACTCATTGAGATAGTTCCCAGGTGATGAGCAAAATGTCATGACCAATGGCTCAATTAGTCTTTAAGCCATTACTTCAAAAATACTACTGAAAAAACCAAAAACATTGTCATAGGCAGATGAAAAGTCTACAAAGTTTTCTACAGATTTCCTGAGGTTTTGCCAATATTAGATGATCAGGCTTAAAAAGGTGTGAAGGTGTAATGTTTCATAAAACCAATTGCTTACTGAGAACCTTCAACAGAACATTAAGTGATACAAATAATGTTACTTACTAGAAAAGTAATAACACAATGCTATATAAATGTCCAAAAGCCCCAAACAGCCATTGAAATAATCAGTTCCTGTAAAACAATTGTAGAAATATTACACTTTTCTTTTGTTTTCAATTTTTCAATCAATTTTTATTTTTAACTATAGATAAACTGACACTACTGTTTCATTTCTAGTAGGCAGCTTTCTGACTGTCTCTGAACAGTAGGATTCAGAAGGACACTGAAATTTTAGATACTATGGTGGGTTGATCCCAGCCAAAAAATAAATGCCCACCAGCCACCCACTCACACTACTACTTCCAAGCATGGAGAGGAGAGTTTGAATCACAGAAGCAAGAAAAAGTTCATGGGTTGAGACAAAGGCAATTTAAATAGAAAAGGAAAAAATAGGGCAAAAATATACAGGTGAAGCAAAGGCCCTCCCACCAGCATCCCAGTGCTTAAACAGCATCCAAGCAACAACTACTTTGGAGAGACCAGTCTGCAGTTTTTATCATTTAGTATGACTTGTTAAGGCACAGAACACCTCTTTGGTCAATTTCGATCACTTGACCTGGCTGTGTTCCCTCCCAAGCTCTTGCACAGCCACCTCCTGCCTACTTGCTATGGGCAAAGTTAGAAAAGGCCTTTTTGTTGTGCAGGTGACCCTGGTGTGTTCATTTTAGTCGCTAACCGAAATCAGCAGCACACGAGCTGCGATGAAGAAATTAGTTCCATCTGACCCCGACTCAATACAGATATTCAGTCACAGTTCATGTCTCAAGTTAGCCAGAATGACATCTAATTGTACACAGTCATCTTCCCTCATTTTCTTTTTCTTACTGTTTCCACTCTGGTTTCCAGGCACACTGATGAACAAGCAACCAGCACACCCAAAAGCACTACTCATGCAGTCTAAATGCAAATAATGAGGTCATAGTCCTCAAACCAGATGTCACCTCTGATGCCACCAGCCTCATTTCCATCTCCTTGTCATTCCACTTTCCAAAGTGCATAAGAAAAATTACTCAACTGTCTTTGCTCCAGGTAGTATATAATAAACTTTATGAATACCTCATGTTCATAACTGCATTATCCCCATTTCCCCCTCTTTTTTTGCTTAATTTCTCTAATTCCTGTCCCTTAAAAAAGGGTCAGGAAATAAAGCTTGTCCAGTTCTCGACATTCCTGTTACATTTGACATCTCTCAGCTTCCTTGTACTCCATACACTTCTTTGATTTCCCTTAAAAGTTCAACTAGTGTTCAGTCAACTCAGGAACTTCTTCATCCTACTACTGTCTGTTGGTGTTTCCAAGTTGGTGTTTTTTGCCTGAATAGGAATCATGCAGGTAAGAACTCAGAAATGACCCTTACTGATAGAAATGCAACTACTAAAGTTTGTGACAGTGCATATGTAAAAAGAAATAGAAATATGATTAAATAAGATGAAATAAGTAATTCTGTTTCTCACACTGTTTCATAGTTTATTTGAGGAAAAAATGGAAAAAAGCATTACTTGAGGCAAAATTTATTCTCCAGTATAAATGTTATATTGCATTGCATTCAAGAAAGCAGCAGTTTTCTTGGCTCATTTTCATGTTGTTGGTCCATATTGAACTGAAACAAACTGAAGAAGTAATTCATAATCCAGTATTATTCTGAGCCGCTCCACATGCTGTCCAGGCTACTTAAATAGCCTATAAATAATTGCTCAGAAAGGCACAACTGACAGTGTGCATAGACTGGTTGATGAATCATAAAGTAGTTTAAGTAAAATTTTGCTTGATGAACTGTTTTGTTTTTAAACCACCTGCACTGTATTGTTTGATCTATCAGGACAGATCAAATTCTGAGTCTTTTACTGAAAACCAGACAAGCTTATAAATGATTAAGTTCTATTGTACTATGGAACTGATGTCAAACAGAAGAGCTCTGTATTGTGTTGTTCTAATTTTCTATTTTTTGGCCAAGTATTTAGCATCAGATGTTGTTATATATGAAAATAACCCAGATACGTCACACACTTATAGGTCTCTGTTACATGGAAGTAATTTTAGTTTTGCCTCCTCGTCTTCAAAATATTTATTTGTCCTCCTAAAGTATAATTTCTCACTTGAATTTTTTTTTGTCAGCTGGCAACCAAACTGAATACATCTAAAGCATCTTCAGGTGAAGGCACAGACGAACAAAACCCACTGACTTGAGGCAAAGCATACCTGACTTCTGTCATTGTAAATGTTGCCAGTGCATACACTTCTTTGTTTAGACCAGCAGATGTGGTATTTACATGTCTAAAGATGCACAAAAGTACTTAATGGAGATTATAAAAGCATCTAAATGAGTAAACACCTTATTTCCAGCAACTTCCATGGGAGTCAGGCATCTATTACATTTAGTCTTTTCAGTAAAACCTACCATGTTTAACTTCGGTCACCTCCAATACCTCCAGTACTTCTTAACAATATCCTTAATAATGTCAGTCAGAAATCTCTTTTTCCTAAAGGTAAACATCAAAATTTATCACTCAAAGCAATAAAGCAAAATATCAACTAGGGTATGAAAAATTTATTAGCTCTACTTTTTGGAAAAAAAATCTTAGGTAACAGAATCAGCTTCACCTCCAGGTTTTGCAATTGTGGAGTCGTTCCTCCTGGCATCCATACAGTTTTAGATTACTACCTTTATACAATATAATGAATATAATGTTTATGGTATACCAAAGCTTTCTCTCACCTTTATGTGATTTCATTTTTTTATGCACTCCTAAGGAACAATTACAAATTAATTGCATAGATCACTTTTTGTAGACACAGTATTGTGTCAGTGCTGACTTAAAAAAAACACTAATGAATTTGATAACCACTCGGTCTCCCATGTGCATCTGAAGAATTAAGGACCTAAATTATTTTTTTAACTGTTTCTGTAGTTGTTGGTGGGTTGATTTTTGGGTGGACAAGAGTGAGGAGAGAATTGTTTACTTCATTTACACATGCGTTTATTGGATCCCAGATCCTTCCCTTTCATATTTTTCCCAGATAATAAATACTCACTCTTTTTTCAGCTCAGTCCTGAGATTTAATTAAGATCAGAGTCCTAGTGTGCTCAGTAATGTGCAAATATGCAGCCAAAAGAAAGAAAAACATTATAGCAATAAACCCAAGAGTTTAAACATATACTGACTTTGGCACTGGAGAATCAGGACTCAGTACCCAGTTACTTTAAGTAAATTGCCACCTTTAAGTCCTACTTCTGTTGGAAAATCTACTGTAATGCCTATCAAGAAGAAACATAGGAGTAAAAATGTTAGAACAAAGAATGTAAGCTATAAACTCCCATCCTAAAGAAGGTATAAAGACAAAACATAAACAGATGAGAAAAGAATGTGCTTGTTCTTAACATTAGAGAAGCTTAAGACTGTGTTTTACACAGGAAGCAAACCACCAGTCTTTGAATAAACACATAAAGCTTTCTCTTTATTAACTCAGAAAAATGATATTTCAAGAAATAATATTAATTGACAGGTTAAAGTGCTTTTTCTGTAAGACTAGCAGAAAAGAATAATATTTCATATTTTGCTGTATGCTATTTAGAACTTCTTTTGGTATTCTATTCTTGTATGTGCTACAGGAGTATGCAAAGCTATATTCACTTGAAATGCCACATCCAAACAACTCACCTCAGAGACTATTTAGGGCAAGCATGCCAGCACATCAAACAGCACAAGTCTACAACAGAGAGATGAAAGGACAAGCTCTGCTACTATTTCAGGCTGTCTCTTGTGGAGAATTTAGGTGCCAGTTATGAAGATCATATAAATGTTTTATGTTTTGCACAATCACTATTGATTAATTATGACCTACATTAGCATTCAAAAAACCTCAGCAGTAAGACCCTGTAAGACTGCAGACAATCATTTCAGGTGAGCAACTGGTGTGATCCTACAGAATGTCAGTAAATAAGGAGATCATCTCATCACAATAATTATCAAGGCAGAAGAAAAACAAATGAAAAAATGCACACCAGTCACATGTTATCTAATTACAACATTGTGTTTGTGTAGAGCTTGCTTAGAAATGTATCCATTTGAAAATATGAAACCCTTCTGATATGGCTATTCTAATATGCATTATTAAACCCATGAAAATAAGGATTTATAATATAAGATACATCTGCAGTTTCAGATATATTAACAACCATCACCATTTTTGCATGGTTTTGTTTATTCTTTGAATACCATGCTCAGAAAAAACCTAGTATAATGAGAATGCAACATCTCAGGTCAGGATGTTCCACCTTGATTTAAATAGCAGAGGACATGGATGTCCAGCGAGCTGGGTGAAGAGGAGAGCAGTGTGCTGCCACAAAAGCTGTTTGCAGCAGTTAACACTGGATACTTTCACAAATCCTGAACTGGAACTAGAGTAAGCTCTACTATGACTAACAAATTATTGACAGCAATTAAAAATGACCCAATTATTTCTGGAAAAAATAGCTCTTTAAAACTTAAAGGTGAAATAGATGGGGAGAGAAAAAGAACAAAATTATCATGTATGAAATTCAATATCATTTTACTTGAAAACAGAAAATTGAATAACATTCTTTATTGTCTTTCAATGAAAGAACAGAATAAAACAAGCTACTGTAATTGTTTTTTTAACAACAGATTTTTCCATAAATAGCATTTGTGTTTTAATTACAGTATTAAAGCTGAGTGAAGAGAATTTACTTTGTTACATACTGTTTCTTTACAACCATTCTCAATATTACTCATTAAACTAGCACACCATTTAGAGAAAAGTGCATTTTTATTCTAGTCCTTTAAATCATGGAAGCATCTGTATAATTCCTTAGCACTGACTTAACTACTGATGTAGCTGAAAACAAAGTCAGCTGAGCGTCTTCATCTCTTTCAGCATAATCTAATATCTCAGTGATTTATCAGAGCAGAGGCTTGTGTAAGACTCCCATGTAGGCCCATATAGCCATAAACCTTTCTACTACCGTAACAGGATTTCTTGCTGTTACTGTTCCTCTGGGAGCTCACTTGCTAGTCAAATGTTTTCCCCCCATATAACTTAACTGACCCTTAAAAAGAATCCTTTATAAATACTTAAAATTATGAGAACAACAAATCACAGAGAATATACTCTTCTGGTGAAAGTAAGTTTTTCTAGTAACAGATTCTGTGACACAGCCTTCATTAGTTATTTTTTATTACAAATGAAACTTCTGAGGAAAAAATAGAAATCCAGAGTTTACATTTCTTAAGTCGTCTCGATGATGCAGAAGCCACTAAAATTCAAAAAAAAAACCCAAATAGTGGTTCCTGACTCTATTTAGAGCCTCAAAATATAGTTTCTGCAAAAAGCAGTACATATTAAAGCAGTAAGTAGTACTCTTAGCCTGGCCAAACTCTATTCAGCACAAAAGCTGCAGAAACGAGTTGTGTAATTCTGGCTATGATCAAAACTGACCTTCTATCTATTCTTTCAAATCTGTTTCCTGGGACTTTCACCCCCTTTCACTGTTAAATTCATCTGCTGCCTCTTGTCTTAAACTGAATTCCTACACCACTGGCATCTTTGGTAATTATATACACTAAACACCACAAATGATGAATTCTACATTTCTTGACTAGGTGTTAGAGCAGCCCCGTAGCAGGAACTTCTGGGAGCCCCATGAGATTCTCCAACAAGCACAAGAGTTAAGCTTCTGTTTTAAAACTTGCATTCACTTACTTTGGATGTTTGGCAATGTCTAAAAGATTACATAATCACTTTCATTTCATTAAAACTTACTGAACTTTTTTCTACCACTCAAGAAGACACCAAAGGGTCTCACCCCAGTTAACTGCCCAGTAGCTATACGCCCAGCACAGCTCCCACACTTGTTATGGGAGGAATGAGCTGGTACTTCAAAGAGGATGAAGGAGCACCATGATGGATTCCTTACAGTATGCAGTCCTGAACAAGCTAAGGACTTGTTGTTACACAACAAGGACTTGTAAGTTACACAACAAGGAGTCAGAGAAGCTTTGTGAAAGCTTGGCCACCTCTGTTCTAAAACACATCCTGCTCTCCTGTAGTAGCTGCAATTCAACAGAAATTTGTCAAATACAGGCACACACACACCCCTGCACAGCTCTCAGTCACCCAAATGACCCTCCATGATCCCTTTCCTGACCATGAAAATGTAATTATGCAACACTGTACAGCAAAACAGCATATAATAATAATAACAACAACAACAACAAAAGGGAAAAAGGCAGGAAACCTCAAAAGAAACCCTATGATCTCTCACAGTAAGAAGTTCTGGATTTTGCTCTGTATTATTAAACTAATATACTGAAGGCTTTTACACTATGCTTACAGCACCCACTATCAAAATCCATACAAAAGGAGTTGGAATTTTCTTAGTGCTGAATTATGAAAACTATTATCAGATTAGTAGCCCAATATCTGGCAAGCAATACAACACATGATAGAGTACCTGAATTATTCATAAGCTTGAAAGACACTATATTCCTTCCAAAAGGAAAAAAAATTCCCCCTATTAATTATATCCTACAGACAAAGGAGGTCAACAAAGTTAGCAGAAGTTACTCTAATTTTTGTGTTGGAAAACATATAAAAAGTATACAATAATTAAGCTTCGATCTCTCACATTTTTCCCCTTTCACCTTTTTCACATAACCTAAACATGTCTAGAACCATTCACTGTGTGTTCTCAGGTGAATAAATTATTATAGTACATTAGTATACACTTTCTTTATATTAGACTTCTACTTCACTGTGTCACTGAAGCTGTGGTTGCCTCCAGTGAACACCTCTCTCTGCAAGGCTCAAAATCTTTCTCCTCTTCCCCCTTTGTCTTTCACACTGCTTTGGCAGAAAATTGCAGTCACCTTTCTTCTCATGGCAGCAAACTCAGTTCTACCCCAGTGAAAGACCTAAACCCCATGACCCTCCTGTCTCTTGCTTGCCCTGTGCAGTCTGTGCCTGCTTAGTAATGGCCTTCCTTATACTTTTCTTTTTTTTTTTTCTTTTCTTCCTTTGTCCTTTTGCATTAATTTTTGCTCTCTGTGGCCAATGTCAAATTTTTCACTCTAGAGTGCTTCATTTCATCCTTATTAATCTCACATTTAACTTGTCTGAGGAACAGTCTCCCAACTACCACTGGACTGGTATTTTCCATTTCCTCCTTTCAGTCTTCCAAAATCATACTTAATCTGAACACTAGGTTGACTTACCACATAAAAGAGAAGTTAATGTGTTCTTCTAACATAGATTGTAATATGGAGTCTGAAAACTATTCTTTAATTTTATTTGCACACAATAGGCTAGACAAAAACCTGAGCAAATAAATTATGTTGCTCCTTCGAGTATTGCCTAACCGTATGTATAAGGAGTGTATGGTAAGCAAAAAGTTACTTTAAAGTTTTGTGTATGGAATTAAGGATTAATATCTAGAGGGTTCTTATGTTTAATTCAAAGATATTTTATAAGCAAAAAATATTTGCTCTTTGTAAACAACTATAAGCACACACACGGGCTGGGATTAGCAATAAATATAACCATACATAAGAACAAATAGTATTTTTCACTATATGAATACAATACAAAGAAGAAAAATGAAAAATGTAGTGAAGATGGTACAGAATTTAGGATTAGGGTGAAAATATTGAATGCAGGGATGAAGATGTGTAACAAGAGTAAAAAATATAAATCAGGTAATTATAAAACTAGAAGAAAGGCTCAAGAAGATTAAGCTGAGGATGACAGAACAGTTTCCAGCCCAAAGCCTGAAAGAACAGGAAGAGGATATTTCAGGTAGCAGGATCATTATCTTGTCTTATAGGTGTAGAAGAGAGTGGAATAGCATAGGGCAGCAAAGTGGGAGAGAGGAGAAAGTAATTATAGCATCAGATGACTGGAAAACTTTTAAAAAATGTGTATTTTTCAAAGAAAGTTTTCAGAGCAAGTGTATTTAATTTAAAGACATGCAGGTCAAGGGAGGATGAGTAGGCAGATCACACTGTATCAATTCAGTAGCTATCTTCAAGGTTCTGGGGATTATTAGACACTGGAAATGTGAGAGACCTCACATATCAGAAGTTCAGATAAGCATTTTTCATATCATTCCCATATGGAAAATCATTACTCAGTTGACATAAAATTAGGATTAATATCAGAAATATTAGGTCAGTAAGTAAATTAAGGGGAAATTGAAGTGGTTACTGTCAGAAAGTTTCACACTAGAGGGAAGCTATTAAGAGAGTTCCTCAGTGACCAGTCTTGAGAGAAATCTTGTTATTTTTGTAACTACTTTAGCCAAAGTTTCAGTGACCTATATTAGTGACCTATCCTGGTAATTCATTTTTGGGGAGATAATCAATACCGAGGTGCACTGGGATATTTGTATGCAAAGAACCAAGTGACCTTGAGAACGCAAATAACACCAATGAAATAAAAATCTAGCATACAAATGGCAAGGCCATCCCCCTAAGGACTAATAAAATCATTTCTTTGTAAGCCAGAATTTCATCAGTTGAAAATTACTGAGGTGGAAAAGGATAAGTCATAGGATTTAAGTATGAGCTGCTAGTGTTATATGGACAATGCAACTCTAAGCTGTATCAAACAAGATTTTTCAGGAGAGAAGGAAAATACTGATATGGGCAAAATCTAATCATTGCTATCTCTAAATTGCCATAGAACTCTGTTCACTCATGTTAAAGAATGATAAGCTTAAATTGGAAGAGGTACAGAAAAGAGGTGCCAATATGATCAGAGAAATGGAAAATCTATCTGACAAAAAGAGACTGAAAATGCTTAAGCATATCTGGTCTGGTGAAATGAAAGTCAAGAGAAAACATGCCAGGGAACTGAACAGTGAAAGGAAGGAGAAATTATTCAATCTAGGATCCACAGCTGGCATAAGAACAAATAAACAAATATAAGGTGGCCATTAACAAAGTCAGGCTGCAAATCAAAAAAATAAATAAAAACATTCTAAACATTAAACCAATGAAAACCTGTAACAGCCTTGGAATAGGAAAAAAGGGATGCAGCTCCCATCCCTTTCACAGTACTACGCGTACCTGCAGCGCATTTATAGGCACAGAAGGTGGATTCATATGAAGGACTACTTCAAACAGTAAGGAGCTAGAGCTGGCAGCCAAGGAGATCCCTACCTATCTTTTCAAAATTCCTTAAACAGCAACTACCATTTTTCAGGAGAATCCCTGTATGATAAACAGAAGATAACAGAATATAGGTCTTCAGTTTACAGAATCATACACTGTTTTTCCATAGACTAAATGTGCTAATTAAAACCATCTACCTAACTTCTTGCGTAGAACTCACGATTAAAGAAGAGCCAAGAACTGACCCAGAAAGCCAATGTAGGCAAATCTTGAGAAGGAATTTTCAAAGCTAAATTAGTAATCCAGGCGTTGATTGAATAGCATCCTGGCTAATTGTGCCCAGTTCAGCCTCTGGACCATGACCCCAGTACATTTACCCCATTTTCTATACATTTGGTATTTTCATATTGATGGACCAGCTTGCACCGCTCACAGCTCCAGGCACCTGACTGAAAGGGCCGTAAATTGTTGAAAAACCAGTTGGCAAATTCATTTACTATTACTAAACATCCTTCTTTTAAGTCAATTTTGCACTTCCCCAGAAAAAGACCATACCTTATATTCAGCTGCCTATTGCAATAGTTGCTTATGTGATTTTTAAGTTATTTAAAGTTTGTTTAAAAAAAAATAATAAAAACCCACCTATATAAAAAACAAATAGATGATGAAAAAATGGTACCATTAGCAGTACTGATAGTTAGAGCCTGTTTCAACCCTAGCAAAATGTACAGAAGGAAAGGCAACATTAACAGCAACATCAGAGATCCACTATTGCTACACAAACACAAAAGAAAGAGTAAACAACTATGTACAAACTACTTCATTCAGCAAACGATTATCTGTGACAGTGTACACAAGCATAATGTCTCCAACACTGCCCTAAAACAAACAGGTATTCACACTTGTGCCACCTCTCTTAGTGCACCACTTAGTACAGTTATTTCCCAATACTTCCTGACAGCAGTGTTACACAGCTTTTATACGTGTTAAGGGATGAAAGTATATAGTTCAGTGCCTTCAACCCTACCTGCTCTAAATAAAATATTGTTCACCCTCCTTTACCACAGAACCTGCAGGAACTATTTGGACTTGGCTTACAGAGACATCCATCCTAGACAGAGCTTTGTGTGAGCCCGAATAGGTGCTTGGAGCTTAATGAAAGATGTTCTGCTGCAGCAGGGCTCAAGGATATGTATCAGCAGCTGCACTGAGGTCACCGTGGTGCCTGTGACGAGAGCTATAAATGCCCCTGCTTACACTCGGCTGCCTTCGTTTCTCCTACCCAAGACGCGATTTGTCCTGTGCCCACGGATATAAGTGGTGTCATGGGATGTGCTGCTGGGCTTCTGTAGACCCTACGCGCAAAGCCTACCATCATTCCCAATTTCTTTGCTGCCCTTGGGCATTTCTGCAGCAGCCTAGGGAGAATTTAATAAATTATAGCTTTCATGAGCTTATTTGAGAGCTGAAAAGTACAGCTCGTATCTTTAAAACATGGAGCCCTCCAGAATCCACTTTCTGTTTATTTATTTTTTAGCATGTGCTCTGAGTGCTACCTTCCGGTTAGTTCATATCTCATCACCAGCCATCTTGCTTGCAAGTGCAATTTATCCTACATCCCTAGAAATGTACAATGATTAAAAACCCATTCTGATAATTGAACCCCAAATTAACATTTAAATAAGGTTATATTAAAAAAAAAAACAAACTGTCTTGTTATCGTAAACCTATTAAAACATTCAGTTTTTATGTAGCTGCTTTTATGTAGCTCTTGAGTATTGACTTAGATCGATACTCAGCTGTTCCATTTATTAAAATCTGCCATTTTATCTGCAGAATTTGTTTTTGTTAGTATTGCAAATTCATCAGTATCTCAGGTAAATTTAAAAAAAAACGATCTAGGATAAATATAATCTTAGGCACAATATACTGCTCAGTGTTTTCCATATAAATCTTCAGATCAGTATTGCTGAGCAAAATGACTGGAGAACTGCATTTCCTTCTGCTGTCACTTAAGTGTTCTATCTTATTTCTGGCACTTTCTAATCAGCTAATTGGTTTCGACATTGTTGGGCTCTGCAAATGCAGTCCATGCAGCAAATTATACAAAGAGAGCAGCTGGTATCATAATGTTATTGTACATTGCTTCATCTCCTGAATGAGATTTATCTCCCTGATCCAGTCTGTCACATGTTCTGAGGAAAAAAAATAATTTGGGGGCTTTCTTTGGTTTTATTAAGAAAAATGTGTAAATCACAAACACAGAACAATTTCCACTGAGTGTGGAAACACTGTGAATGTATTTAGTACTCACATTTTTCTTAGGACACTAGGAAACTAATTTGTCTCTTTCCTGAGTCTTTTAAATAGATGATGTTGTTATCTCAGGTGACATGTCAGCAGAAAGCTAACATGCAGTAGAGGCAGTACACAATACTAATGAAACACTCCAGAGGCAAATCTGGTACACACTGTCAATAATTCAGAGTTTATGGTAGGTTTTCTTATCAGTGAAGCCACCTTTTCCATTTTCTCTTTCTTTACTGGCTTTATCCATATTAAGTTCAAAGGAACAAGAAAGCTCTCACACATGGCTTGCTGAATATTGGCATGATTAATACCTGCTCCCTGACAGCTGTTTGAATTGAGGTGTTCTCTAATTGTAAACAGTCTGGACTATGCTCATACCGAGGTCTGGCATTTGAGGAAGGTCTCTCAAACGCACAAGAGGGGGGCAGGAAAGTGGGGGTGCAAACCCATTCTCCACGCTTGCCCTATTTTCTACAATACCTGGTGTGACACAAAATAAGCCTGAGCAGGCAGGATCACAGCACCAGGGCTTTTAAAATAATGTTAATTCTGAACTAGCATCAGTGCAACAATTTATTTTGTATTTAAAATGTGCTGTTAACTCAGCATCAAGATGCAGTTGTAGATGACACACAAATGGGCCCCCACTGACTACGTATGACAGTAAAAGGGACAATAATTCAAAGAAAAAGATCTCTTCTACCAATTACAGGCCTGTGGCCTGAAGGTCGCTAAAGATTTCCAAACAAATCTAAATTGTGTTTTTAATGCAGTCATCACAGCACCTCTGTGATAAAGGTAAGTATTGTTGTCATTTCCTGGAGAAATGGACAGGAAAAGATGATGGCATGAGGTGACCTGATAACGTATGACAGCAATCCCTAGTTTTGATAAGCAAAGGTGCTTTTCTTCACACCTCTCTGCTCAACCAGGATGTAGCCTCTGTTCCTTCATTTGCCTAAAGGCAGATCAGTTACCCAGGTGGATTAATCGGAAGGAGCCCTACCCCAAAAGCAGCTGTTTCATCAACCACGTCCTCTCCTACTCCCTGTAAATTCACATGGGCTGCCATTCCTCACCAAATGGAGGCATCTGCCACCCTTGTTTCCTTGAAATTTAGCTAGAACTGCTGAGTACTTAGAGCAATGATTGGGGGAAAATCCATACAATCACAGTTAGCTCTCTAGCAGTTAATTTCATGTGCATTATTTACACCAGAACTTGCAACAAACCTCCAAGTTGAACTAGTGGTGTTCACTTTAGAGTATTTTGACATGACAGAAGAAATTAGACATTTTAATAACTTACGGCAATTCACAGCAGACAGCCCCAAAATACTGCCTCAGACACACAGTTACACATATTATTTGATTTTTTTCCCTCCCCCTGCTGCCCCCAAGCCCCCTCCAAAAAAGCTGCTGATGGTTTGCAGCACCTGACTTTCCATGATACAAGGGCACTGAAAAGCCAAATCTCTCTAGGGAGACAATGTTTCCTCCTACTGCATCTCCTTTTCCTCTCACCATGTCACGTGCGCACTTCAGAAGCACAAGACACCTTCCTGTTTTGTGCTGAGTATCATTTTTTGCTCAATTTCTAATCAGCCATTTGTTAAGGGAGCTGCAAAAGCACACAAAGGCAGCAGCTGTTCCCTCGCTGCTGCGGACGTGCAGCTCCGTGAGCGAACGCTGTTCAAGGCGCTGCCCAGAGGTGCCTGGTGATGCTCGCCTGGTGATGCTCACTGAGGCCTCCCCAACACCCCAGCGAGAATGCTTCTACTCTGAATGACTCTCACCCTGTGGCATGAACAGTTACATTGCTATCAGCACCTCTTTTAAATATAGGCTCATGAAAACACACAGCATTTTCCAAATGTGTTACTTTATGAAGAATATAATCAAAAAGACATGGAGAGTGCCTTAAAAAAGGTAATACAACTATTTTTTAAAATACTCTATCTGTTTTGCAGAAGAGGTTATTTTACTATTTGGTAGTTTTCATACTAGTATAAGCACAAATCAAATAGAATTAAGAAAATTACACGTAACGCCTAATTCGGATATATCCACCAAGGAAGCAAAAACAGAGAGCATTTAATACCTCAAGTTGAGGGTACAGAAACATATTAAGGAATGGACAAAACCCGCAGGATGATGCTCAACTAAAATGAAACATCTAGGCTGATATTCCATCCCATGCAACACTTGAATAGTTTTAAAATAAACAATATCTATTAAATCTGATTTTCCCAGAATTTGACATTCTGTTTAAAAAAGGGAGGGGGAAAGTCAAGTTCTGACAAAAGTGCTCAAACACACATGGATACAAATAAAAATTCTAAATGGAAGTCGTTGGTGGGATGCCCCTTTAAGGAAGCATCAGTTGAACATGTTAAACTGAAAGACCCTATAAGACTTCAACAGAACTTTCAATACTTTACGTAGCATTACTAGACATTTTCAAATAAAACTATTTGTTCCTTTCCAAGGAAGAAACCTGTATTTTTGTGCTTTGCTCCTTTGAAGACCCCTAGTGTCAGCAGAGCCCTCCAATAGACCAAGACATATGATGATACAGATTAATTTGAGGTAACCTTGTCCAAACCTCTACTACTCAGGAAATGAAACACTGATACAGCTATTCAGCTTCCAAGGAAGAAATATGATCCTCCATTTAAAAAAAAACTAATGTGGCAGACGAGATCAGTGTTCATGTGAACAGCATTTTTTACTGGAGAGATACTATTTAAATGCATACCCTCTTGGCTTTTGGCTTAGTACTTCAACGGGGCTTAAAATAAATACTACTGGATTTGTAAATTACAACCCCTCCTTTTTATAGAGTGTGTTTTATAGAGTGTGAAGTGTCTCTAGATAAAAGATAGACAACCATGTTACCACTGTGAAAACTGCCTAAGAAATTACCTAATAAAGGGCTTTAGTATGTATAACTGTGCAAAATACTGAGTAAAACAGACAGATTTTAACGAGAATTTAAGCATTTCCACTGTATTTTCTATAGGCTTTGAAGTATTCATCAAGCAAAATTATTTGAATACTGTGTTGCCTTTTACTAATTCAGCTTATTTGATAGCAGTAGATCAAAATTATACGTATTAAATATACATATGTAGAAAGCAAGATATTGCATAGTGAAATGCCTGAAATGCTAAATTAAATCACAATAAAAATTTGCTGTAGGACATGAATCCACACACATTTTGAATTTAATGAAGTAAACTTACATAAAAATGCATGCAATTGCTTCATAATCTATGTAACCTTCCAAAAAATGTACTTATCTACCTGATTGCTGCTACTGATAATTGCAGGGAAATATAAATTAAAATAACTCATTTTGTAAGAGGACTATTTTGTATCTAGAAAAACATCAGTCACCTATACAGTTCTGTATCCCTGCACATCACAAAGAGGAAGCAGTTATGTTAATTGCCAGTGCTTAGCATTACATTATGTACAGTAAACCTGAACTTAAGTATCTATTCCTAGAGTAATTACATGTGAGAAGGTGGTAAGGGCACATGTCTAGAAGTGGTCCAAGTCTCAGGTGACAATCCTCTCTGGCATCTTTGGGGGATGCAGAATGGCAGAGAGGTGTGCAGCCCAGTGCCCTGAACTGGCAGGGCCCCCTTTACAAGAACCTACAGCAGTGCTCTGAGATGCCCTGAGCAACACAACCAGAGCTGACTTCAGTCAGAAAAATGCCTCCTCTGCCTGGAAAGCTATCCTGCCTCCCCTGGGAGGCCTCAGGTGATGAAGGTCTGTGGAGCAGCTGGAGCAGCTGGCAGGACACTCTCTTCTCCCACCTCCCTGGCAAAGGGGACTCCCACAAAGTCTTTGAACTCTACTCTTTCCTCCACACCCTCCTGATCAGCACAAGGGAACAGGCCCTCCATCTTTAGCAGGAAATATCATTTTTATCTAACCACTAGAAAGCCTTGAGTGGCTCTGTATGAGACCAAAATCACAATTTTTACCATTTATGCTAGCTGATATAATGAAAGAGAGAATCGCCCCCCTAATCCAAATAACATACCACCTTCAGTGTGAGAGATATACATAAAATCTAAAATGTATGCTATTTGATATATATAAATATAAATAAAATTATGCAAAGAATGTGCTTGCGACACAAAGTAATTTTTTGTGGTAATTTCTAAGGGGGAATGTTGCCTAGGCAATAGCCTATAGGATAAGGTCACAGAACTAAAAAGCCTCCCTTTAAAAGGCAAAGAGGTATGATAAATTACAGTTACATGAAGTTTACTGAGTTTCTGGCATTGTTCCAGCTATAACCCACTCTGGCTACCATTGTTGTTCTAACATCTGTTTTTGCACAAATCAGAAAAGAAAGAGCAGCATGTTCTTTCATGTAACATGTATACATAAATCTCACCTAGATAGCCCTTAAATACATAGATCTTTGCAAAGCAAAACTCACACCTGCTGTCTGGAGTCTATTAATAAAAAATGCCACAATATCTAAACATCAGCTGAAATAAGTCTCCTCAGCCCGCACATACAACTCCCATCCCAAAACCTGGTTACCTTGGATTCGTGAGGAGACTCGCACCCACTTGTAGTACAGTGCAGCAGGCAAACAGCCCATCTGCCAGGGATGAGCCAGGAGCACCCACACACACAAACAAGAAGAAACGTCTTAAACAAGGCACACTAGGTCAAGTGATTCACCTTTTAAAGAAGCTGCAGAAGAGGTACTCTACTTCAACACCTCCCTTGTTTAATAGAATTTTAATAAAATATTTACACTTTAAAATGTTTATGCCCTTTCAATATTTTTGAAGATGGAAAATTATGGTTAAGGGAGCATCTTTAAATCTAACGAATATTATAAACAAGGTCAAGCTCAAAAAAAGATGAGATTGAACATACTGTTAAACAAATTTTATTTACCAGTCTTAACAGAGATATGATTAATTAAAATACTAATTTGTACTTCCGCTGTATTTCAACAAAGTGTATTATATATGAATATTAAACTCCTGACAGTCCAGTGACTCATGTTGAAAAGGCTGGTTTTTGGCTGCTTCTGCTACTTACATGAATTGAAAAAGCAACATAAAATATTACTCATTTAACAAAACTATTACAATAAACCAATGAACAAAAAGCTAGAATAGTCCTTGGGAGTTCTGTAAATAGGACAGAACAGTGCTAAAGAGCAGGAATAAAAAGTGAACAGTATTGACATCTGCACTTCAGGTTCTTTTTACAATCAGAAAGGAAGAAATATAGAAGATGGTTCATTTAGCTTAATTCATGTATCTGCTTTAGGTTAACTGACTTTAGCAAAGAATGTTTCTCTTCTCCAAAACCAGATGCTAGATAACAGTCTGATGGCTGTAAATGCAGTTATTCAAAATTTAAGTTGAATTCTACCCACTGTTTCCAGACAATAGCAAAAATCCCACCCCAAAACACCACAACATACTCTCTCTCCCAAAGAAATTGCAAAAAACCCCTGTTATTGGTAAGGAGGATTTACTTAGTTTAAAGAGCAAGACTTGAGTGAAATAAGATTACACCATCACCTACAAAAAGGAGAGAGATAAAAGGTCTTCTCCCTTCACCCAGGACAGCAGATCCAGCAATGGATTCAAATGGCAGCCATGCAGATTTAGACCTTCACTTATGAATTACCTTTCAATGGCCAGCTAATTGCTGCCTAAGCCTAAACAGACTTCTTAAGAAGGCTGAGAAATGTCCATCCCTCAGAATTTTGCTAAAAGAGCTGGTATCTCTTGGACATTATTTGTTTAAAAGGTAGAGGACAGACAAGATGTTGTCCTTATAATCCCTCTGTTGTAAGAGCAGTTCTTGGCTGATGGGTTCAGTGTCCTCTTTCACACCTGTCTATTGCCAGTCCTTTCCCAAAGCTCCTCAGAAAGCACTGCTACTCCACCTTGGCAGCACCACTCCAGCTTTCAAATCCAGTAGAGAACTTGAGGGCCCACAAATGCACAACCCATACTTATTTTTTTTAAACACTGCTCAGTGTCAGAAACAAAGGCAGCATGCCTAATTTCATTACAATGTTGCAAATTAGCCTCCTTTAACCCAGCAACAGTCATTTGGCACAGTGGCTTTGTTTTCCATTAACTTTCCCTAATCATATTCCAAGTCCCAGTAATGATTTAATACCTTGTGTTCGTTGCCAGTTTTGCTGCTGCCAGTGTTTTACCTGCCTTTCCTCCCCTCTCCCAATCTCATCATCAACACCGTCTTGGCAAGGCACAGTTAGGAGAGTGCTCATCCACCATTAAAACTCGCTTCGTGTCTCCAAGTCTCAAGGAAGCCATCAAGTCTCCTTGAGTCAGTGAGCTTACACTCATTTAATTCAAAGAGCACTGAAAGTCCTTACTTACAGCCACAAGAGGCACAATTTTGTCTTTATTTTTCCCATGCCAATGCATTTCTGTGAACCAAACAAATTCACTTTTCTTACCCTCTACCAAAAAGTCATAGCTAACTGGAAAAATCCCAGCAGAAAAATGACATAAGCTAAAAACACACTTCTATTTTATCTGGGAAATTTTTTAAAAGCAGTATTTTTAAAAAGCAGTATTCTCTCATGCAAAAAAATGTGCAGAAAAAAATGGCAAAAAGAAAAAAAAAAGATCAAGTTTGATGCCTGCCTAATAGTGCTTTGAGGGCAACTTTACAGTCCATGTCTGTTCAACCCAAAAATATAAACTGACTGCTCTCTTTTGCTTTAAGAGGGTGTTGATCATCAACAGTATCCACTCATTATCGTTCACCACGCCTGTTCTTTCCCTCTTTTCTCTTTCCATGATTTTGCCACACAGGGATATTTCTTTCTGCCTTACTTTTACTCCGTTCTTTTCCCAGCACTGATGTTTGACAATGTTTACACATTTTTCACAAATTCTACAGTTAAATTTTAGCTCTTGGTAAACAATTACAGTAAAAAAACTATCTGAAGTATTTTGGAAATAAACACATTTTTGGGGGAATTTGGTTAAGCACAACAGTATGATGAAACCCTATAGATTATATAAAAATCACATGCTCTTTGTGATTGAGACCCAACACCTAAAGCATGCATTTTTTACTGAATTATTAAACTATAGTGGTATTGTGCCTTGCAATCGAGAGGATAATGCCAAGACAATCCTTGGTTTTTTGTAGCTTATGCTTTTGTATTTCAAACTGCGTCCTCAAATTCTTCACTTTCTACAACAGATTAAGTGCCCTTGCAACAAAAGTGGGAAATGAATGTATTAGCTATCTCAGAATTACTTTGAACACTTCTATTAGTGGAATTTTGTAGCTGTTGTGTCTTCACTGTGTCTTTCTATTCTGCATTTTTATATGGTGCTTATGACTACAGGAATGAATCATTCATTTCCCCCTGCCTCCTTAACATTAGCTGTGGTTGGTTTTCTGTGTCCCTTATGGTGGTGGAAAGAAGACTTAATGGTCCTTCTACTTGCATTTGGACTGTTACATCCAAAATGGATCAGTGTGCAACCACTGACAACAGAAATTTTACTGTATCATGCTCAGAAGTAGTCCCAGATGAAACTGAGTGACTTAAAATAAACCCTAACTACTAATCTGGGCCCATTTGAAGCAAGCACTGGTAGTTATAACACTTATTCAAAGAAATTAAAAGAAATTAAGTATTACTTGTCACTCCATTAGTAGACTAAAACAAGCATGAAAAGAAATTCTACTAGAAACATTCTGCATCTGGAGAGAATAGCAGAAACTCAAAATGTGTCAGAGTGATTCTGAACATTGCAAATTTTATTAAACCTCGGTAAGTCAAATCTCAAAAGGGAGCGCAGTGAAGTCTGAAAGACTTCACATTAATACTTGAAATCTTATAAATAGGTATTTCCATCTTTCACTTAAGTTCTTAATCAAATCTCAACAGGAAAACAAAAACTCCACATTTTGTGTACAAAAATACAACAGAGTAAAACATGCTGTAATTTCTGTACAGGTGCACTGCAGGGAAACCAAAGGGAATGGGAATACTTCTCTGCTGTAACTGTGAGGAAGAGAATATGGTTGCATTTTATTGACCATATTCAAATACCTATCATGGACACAGCAGACCTCAAACCTGGTCTGCAAGGCAAACATCAACAGCTCAATCCAGCTCATGACCAGCTATTTAAGATTCAAGGGAAAGGGGAAGCATATGAATACATGTGCATGTACAGAGTAGGGTGTACCTATGTCACAAAATGAGTCTAGCCCTAGCAAACCAGCCTGTTATGTTAAAAAAAAAAATACAACCTGAAAAAAATTAACATATAATGTTCTGGATAACCCGAAATGTTACTGTATTCCATATCCATCTGTGCCCAAAAATGGTCAGTTTCTTGAAGACCCAGCACAGCCAGAACTGGAACTGTGTGGCAGGCGAGAGGTGCCAGTCACTTAAAAAGACGGGAGCACGCAAGGCAGCCCGCCCTTCCACGTGGTAACGCTCGCCAAAGGTGCAGGCTCTGCTCTGGGTGGGCTTCTGGGCTTGCAACTGCAGCCACTCGGAAAAGCTGCATTTCACATTCTGTTTTCAGAATGAACTTTGCACATCTCATCAGCAGCAAAGCTTGAGCCGGTCCCTGAGGCTGGGCCACCCCACATAGATGCCAACAAACCTGTTTCCCCCTGCAAACACCTGCAGCAAGGATGACATTAGCAGCATCACCGGTGGCATCCTGCAGGCGGCAGGAGAAAGTGGCCAGCAGCGGCGATGCCACATGCACCGGGGCACACCTTCATCTGCAACTGGAACTGCACCGGAAGCTCCTGCCTGCCTACAAGGGTTCTTTGTGTCTGCCATCTCCTTCCCATTTCTTTCCCAGACCACATGGTCAGCTGGGAGTGCCATTTTATGGAAGAGAGCTGACACCATCTTCCCTTTGTCTCCAAGCGACACAGTCACCTGGAGGACACCATTTTGTGGGTGGGGTCAGCCACCATTTTCCCTTTGTCTTCTAACATGTAGGTGTGTGTGGCAGGTGCCACCCTGGAGAGGGGCAGCACACTGACAATTCATGTGACTCTTTGTTCCCATGGCGGTTGTGAAATTTAACAATTTTGTATCTAGGATTACTTACTGTTATTTTTTTCCTGTTGCTGCTTCACTTCTTAGTAAACTATTATTTTTCACTTATATCTACTTGTATCAATTCCTCATAGGTGGAAAGAGACTGGTTGAAATTTAAGGGAATGTAAATAATTTTAGACCGTCCACCTCTTTAATTTGTCTTAAACCAAGACAATACTTTTCGTACATTTCTCCTAAAAAACAGGGAGGCTTTCATATTCAATACTTCTTATTACACATCACTGACTGAGCATTCAAGATGCAACTTGCTCCAACAAAAAGTGACTCAAATTTCCCTTTATAAGGTATCTAATTTCTTAAGCTAGGGCTTTTCCAGCAGCATATGCTAGAAGAGAGACCTTCAATAAACTGTTGATACAAAGAGGGTCACTGCAGTCTGACAGGTTTTTACATGCATACTTCTATAATTCTTGTCAAGGAAAGAAAATAGGAGAGCCTGCTGCTATTAAAAAAATATTGACTTAGACATAGATACAAGTTACAGGACAGTCACACTTCAGAAATTTATATAAAACTACAAAGAGACTAGTAAGTGGAGAGATTCATTCAACTGATAATTCTAGAAAAATCAGAAGCAATTAGAGCCTCAGACTGAAAGAATATTATCAAACAAACATAGTAATGGAAGTAATTAAAAGCATTTGATTGCTTCATAATGGGCAGAGCTAATCAAGCTTGTTCCTAATCAAAGTGTTCTGCTCGTTTTACAGGTAAGAGTAGAAAGCACTGAAATCAATACAGAACAGGTTACACTGCAAAGTAGTAGCTACCAACCTGGGTAAAATCCACCCAGGTACATCATCTACCATGCAAGGAAACATGTGGATATTCACTGCATCAAAAGGATGAAAAAGTATCTGCTTGTCAACAACTCAGTTACTTACATTCCAGCCTTTTAAGTAGGTCAGGGATGTGGAGGAATGCATGAATCCAGATTTCTGAACTACTTACACATCCCACTTCTGGCAGGTGGCATTCCTGCAAACAGGCAATACAACAGACTTTGCCCATCAAAATAGAGTGGGGAAAATTCTCTCTGTTTCCTTACCTAACCGGGTAGTGATCACTTTGGGTTTCATGGAAGAAATATTGTTAACACAAATGAAAGCTAACCTGAGTATTTTTGCTTTTTCCTTCCTCCTAATGCAAAATAAAAACTCATTTAATGATGGTGGGCAAGAAAGGAAACCCCGCATATCACGTGTAACAGAACGATGCATCACTTTGATCACAATTTAGACGAGAGCAAGCGTAACCTATCAGACTTCCTCTATCTTAATGCCAGTGTTATATCACTGACTCTGTAATGTTTTACCTTATTAAAGGTAATTATGAATTAATGTTTTACCTTATTAAAGGTAATTATAAATTAAAGAGTCAAAATAGAAGAAAAAAACCCAAAAGGTGCATTTTTGAGGTATGCCATTTGGTACACTACGTACTAATCTTAAGAGGTAGGAACGCGTGTGTTGACTCATAACCAGCAGCAATTCACCCTCCACTGCCACTGATTAGCCAACCCAAAGCATTTTATCAGGGAGAGCAGCACCACTTTCTCAACAGCTCGGATGGAGACGGCAAATAATTTGCCCAGGGTCAGCACCTGCCAGTGATGCAGCTGGGACTGTAACTCAATTCAGTATCAGCCTAGTAAACTAAGAGATCATAAAACTTGATTTTAAAAAAATCAAATGTTTTATCATATAACATTGGAAAAGTTATACACGTTGAATATATATGATGAATCATGTTACAGTACCTAAAGACATAACACAACAAGAATCACTTATTATTGACTTGATATTGTTGTTACAATCTGAATTTTAAATAACTAAACATGTATGCTTACTTAAAATACTATTCACAAAAGGGTCTATATGAAGAAGAATTCTACTTTATTGCAATTTCAGGGTATAAATTGTCAGATTAGCTATGACACCTCAGTTCCTCATAAACTAAAAGTACTAGACTGCCACCACCTTTCAAAAAACCCCCCTCCAACAGACTTTGGAAAATAAACCAAAGCTGGATCAATCTCTATTGTCAGTTACAATAGTATGAATTTGAAGAAAATGTTAGTATTTTAGTGCTCAATATTTATGCTTAAAAATTGCTTTGCTGACATGAAACATGTCAGTACGCTTATTGTAAAACTTATCAACCACCCTTTTTTCATAGGCCCCTTCTTAAAACACAATTGCAGTATAGTACAGTAAGTGGGCAAGTTCCTGTAACACATACATATGAGATTAAATACTGCACATAAATGCCATACTGCCACCCATATTCAGTATGGTATACTTAAATCATTTTAGGAAGGTGAAAGAAAATATAGCAATGTTTACTGAATTAAATAACTATAGTTACCCCAAACAAATCCTTATCTTACTAACAGACTAACTGCAATGTTTATTACAGCCTTTCTTTCATTCTGGTTGTGTATCTGGGATTGTTACGGAACTTAAGAGCATAGCAGCCACAGGCAAAGAGCCACTTTGCATTGATAGACAAGCACATATTTGTTCCATTCTAGACTTTTAAGCAAGTTCTGGACCTGCTTAGCAACAAACATGACAACTAATATAAGGAAGAACACAAGATATTTTACTTGCTCCTTTCTTTGCCTTTATCTCAGTGCCATGTAATCCTGTGAATGAAGATCTAGGGTGTCAGTCATTGTAAATGCAGTGTTAGCCCAAAGCAATGAACTATTGTCACTCCATCTCTCAATGAGAAATTACATATGTTTATTACTGTACTAAGAAAAATTACTAATCAAGCAGGCTGAACGAGTTCTTGGTCAGTTCCATTCCCATCTCAACTTAAGCACTGGGACGAGAAAAGATCAAGAAGAGACGATGAACAGAAGCATTTGGTATTGCTTGCAATGAATTGTCTGGAATCCTCCTCTAAGTCTCCAAGAGGAAATATGGGGAGACTATTATGTCTCATCGAGTTGATGAATTGCTAACTGTTTAATCAATACAGAAAGCAACATGTGTCTGACAAACAGTAATTTATGTCTGTGAAGGAAGAGAAAGATCTTTATTGTAGTTAAGAAATACCCTGATTAAGGAAAAGGACAAGCTTTAGGAGAAAATATCAATCTGCATTGATCTCCTGAAGGATTTCAAGATGGAAATTAATCAGGAATATGGATGCAATCAAGAGTTACTGAAATGCAGAATTCCTGGGCTGTTGAGAATCTCAGAAATACACAGCAAGTCTGCTGGATGAAGGGAGAACAGGGAAAAGGCACAGAGAGAGGGAGAAGAAGCCTTTCAACAAAATTTTCATAGCAGAGAGATTTAGTATCACCTACCTTTCATTTCTTTCATGTCTTCTATAAATACTGAGTAGACATTTTACATGTATTTCACACCCAGATATCAAGCTCACGTTCTCCAAGTAGCTAAAGAGTACAGGAGCATGTCCATGTACACGCTGCAAAGGACATGTGAAGAACCGGTATTCAACTGGTCCAGAAGAACTGTTGTGTAGGAACACTGATAGACTGCAAGGCTTCCTGGCATGCAGAATGCCAAACCTGTGAAGATGCCAAGGGACATTTCCACACACTGTCTAGTTTCATTATGCTCTGCAAAGTTCTACTAAATACCTTTTGGGGCTTTGAAACTGATTGGATAGTAAAGGGAAGCAGCTTGCATTTTCTCATAGCCTGCACAGGATCAGTGGTAGGAGCACAGACCAAGACTTAGAAAATTCTGACATCTGCAATGATGCTAGTTGTAAAAGCTTCCTACATCATTCCTCTGACTGCATAAGAAGTTACCCATCTGCATTTGTGAGGAAATGAAACAGCAAAGTGAAAAATAGCATAATACATGTAAACTAATTAAATGCTATAGCATGAGAATATAACTGTTGTGTGTAGTTGCTTCTGATTTGTAAGGTATGCTTGATACTGGTTGAGTGTAACACACATAAATAAAAAAGTAACTGGATGATGTTATGCAGCATAAACTGTCCTCTGGACCTTAAATATAGTAAACTGCAGTTTAAGAAGGAATAAAGGCAGTAAGGCAGTCACATCAACTAAACATTGTACAACCCACCTTACTACAGTTTGTCTTTGCACAGCAAAAACTGTAAATAGCATTATAGCACAAATTAATATTAGTTTCTACTGTAATCTCACAAGCGTGCAAAAGAGAACAACTAAAAATATATTTGTCAACAATATCACAGCATTTATTTTACATCAATAATCTCCTCAAAAGCTCAGGCATTGGAAATTTTAGTTTCATCTGGACTTTGAAAAATCTAAGTAACCAAACTTCTAAAAAACATTAATCTCTGAAGAGACAAACTGTTTATGTTATACTGTACTCAGTCTGAATTCCAGATAGACTCAACAACCTCCTACATAATGTAACTGTCCTGGAATAAAATGAGGTTTTTTCTTTCTTTCAGGCATAAAATACAGGAACACTAGAAGCAGGCAACACGTCTCTAGTGCAGCATTTGGGCTCTATTAGTCAAAGTGTTGTATTCCTTAAGTATACATCAGAGGATAGATGTGCACATAAAATACCATATGTCAGTTTCAAAGCTATAATTTACATAGTTATTTAAACTTATGCAAATGAGGACATTAAAGCTGAAACACACACCAATAAAAGGAAATTATAAGTTAGAGCTGCCACACTGTCCTTAACTTCCTGCGAGTGACTAGGTGTAGCAGAACATATGGCACCCACGCTCTCCCACTGTTCCCGCTGCTCCTGAGGGAAGGCCATATGGGCTGCAGTACCTAGACACAACAGGGCGCGTCAGGAACACACGGTAGCCTCACTGCGCCCTTTAACTCTTACACAGCTCATGCCAGCTACTTGGAGACAATCCTTAAACCGTGGTCCTTTCAGTCCTCCTTACTTCTCCTGGTTCTTTTTGTGGAGCGGTATGAACTAGAAGCAGGAACTTACATCCATTCCTTGACTCAACCTGAAGAATTCCAGATTTTCAAGCAAGGTTCACAGGATTTTCCACCCTGCAATGTATTCATAAAGTAGCTTGGTGTAAATCACAAAGATCTCTAATTCGCAAATCACAGGGCCTTTGCCTAGAAGTAAGGATCACAGAAGCGTTTATCTCCTTAAGCCTGGACTCAATCTCCCACAGTTTTACCATGAACAAAATACTGAATATAACATCTGAACAAGAGTTGTGTGTGTCAACTTTGGCAAAATTTTAAGATCATAATACGGATGATGCTGACAACCAGAGGTAAGATTATTAGCAATAAAGTTTGTTTAGCAAAAGTGGCAAAGACTTAATTTTACCCAGTTAAACAAAAAATGTGGTTTTTTATAGGAAATTATTACGGTTATTTTTCCAGCTCATAGTAAATAAATAGTGCTTTGTTTTGGGCTTTTTTCACACAAAGCTCTTACCACCCCAGGTTTTATTTTGCTAACTGAAAAAAAGGACATTTATAAATTTAGCATTTGTAAAATGATCTCCCTCTAGTGCATGCTTAATTTAAGACCCTTAAGTGTTTTTAAATTAAAAAAAAAAACAAACAACTCTATTAATGTAGGTCTCAAAAACAAAGGAGACGTTAATGTATTGATGCCTTAGGAAAGCTGACCTAAAACAGAAACTGGACAGAGCTAAAGAATAAAGCAGGTATTTATTGAAAAGCCTCTAGAATACATCTTGAGCAGGACAAGAGCCTGATCAGGGTTACATCCAAGGTGGACTTAGAATGGTCACAAAATGGCTGACCGGTCACAAGGTCTTTCATTTTTATAGGTTTTGGTCCATTTGCATATTGATTGTCCAATTACAGCTTCAGGTTATGAGGTTCCATCCTTCTTGTTCTCCCTTCAGCCCACCATTATTTATGCTTTTGGGCCTGAAAGTTGTCCTTGGTCTTCAGCAGGAAAAGGAGAGCTTACTAGCACTAAATATGAGGCTCAGAACTACTCCCCTAGGCAGCACAGAATCTGAAAAACATGAAAGCTAAAACTTAAGGCATCAGTATAATAAAATCAGGGAGATTGGCAAAAAAATTCCTAGGGATATAATAAAGACAGATACCATACCATTAGGGTTCACCTTTTCATTCCACGTTTTCAAATGATAAAAAACCACAAAAACTTCATGGTTTCTTCCAAATGAAAGAACATAGTAGAAGATCAGAAAAACAGATCTCACCCATGCACCTTTCCACATCGTTACTCAAAATATAGCATCATTTTGTTAAATACCTTTAGTGAATCCATCAAAAGAAGGGCAAAGCTCCTATCTTCTGAAAACCCCTCAAATTTCCTGAGACCGTCTACTTACTCCTCTCAGCATTAAACTGTCAAAAGTTTAAAGCTTTACAAGGCATCTTAATTCAGACCTATAAATTTTACTTGACCGTATTTGAAAATGATTTGACAACTGCTATTTGTTACTGTGACTGCCTGCGAAGAGTTGAAAGAGTCACAAGACAATGAAAACACTTGAGGCAGAAGTGGTATATTTAAACAAAAAAAGACAATATAGCTTTTATCACTCTAACTCTACCTAGCCACATTCTCCAGAAACTGCTCCAGAAGAAGCATGTACATCCTTTCATGAACTTTAGCCTTTCCTACATGATGATGTGAGACTCCACCAAAAGGCTCACCTGCTCAGGGGAGGAAGCGGTCAGAGCGTACGTAGAATGTCTGCATCGTGTGACGTGTCTGCTACTGACACATGCCAGAAGCCACAGCTTATAGATGCTCATGCTGTAAAATGGTCTTCTGGGCTTAGAAAAAGCTCTGCTAGTCAGCTGGGAACACACAAAACTGTAGCTCTGCTGCACTGAGGGGAGGTAGGTCTGGATTAAGCAAATCTCTTCCTGACAGACTGATATTTGTGCCCCAGTACTTTATATTCCACAGTAGAAGAACCCATGGGACACATGCACAACAAAATAAATACAGAATAAAAGAACCGTGAACAGTTATTTACGCTGCATATTTGAATACACAGTTGCTGACAGCTCTCCACAAGCGTAGCCTCAGCGTAAATTATTTCAGGATCACTGGCAACTCTGTGCAAGTTAATCAGACTTCAGACTATTGTCTTTTCACGTGAATGAGGCCTTAGCCATACCAGTTTCTTTTATTACCAATCTTATGAAGTTTAACAAGAGCAAGTGCCAGATTCTGCTCTGGTGATGGGACAGCCCTGGTTGTGTGAATAGACTGGAGAACAAGAGGCTGGGGAGCAGCACTGCAGACCTGTGGGTCCTGGCAAGCTGAATGTGAGTCAGCAGTGCCCTGGCAGCCAGGAGGGCCAACCCTGTCCTGGGGGGCGTCAAGTACAACACGGCCAGCTGGGCAAGGGAGGGATTGTCCCACTTGTTCCATAACAGGGCAGCCTCATCTCAAGTCTTATGCATAGGGTGTCATAATATAAGACATGAAGCTACTGAAGGGCAGCCAAAGGAGCGCAACAAGCATGATGAAGGGTCTGGAGGAGAAGCCATAAGAGGTGCAGCTGGAGGAGACTGAGGGAAGACCTCATTGTACTCTTCAACATCCCCACAAGGAGAGGGGAAGGGGAAGATACTGATCTTTTTCATGACAAGTGACAGGACTCAAGGGAATGGCACGAAGCCAAGTCAGGGGAGGTTTAGGTTGGATATCAGGGAAAGTTTTTTTCACAGAAGAAAGTGGTCCAGTTGACCACTGGAACAGGCTCCCCAGGGAAGTGATCTTCCCCAAGCCCGAAACAATGCAAGAAGTATTCGGACAATGCTTTTTAGGTACATGGTGTCATTCTTGAGGTGTCCTGTGGAGGGTAGGGAGGTGCATTTGATGATCCCCATGGGTTCACTCCAACTGAGCTGCTCTATGATTCAACTGGCTTAAGTGAAGCTTTCGCCACAAGAAGGAGATAAAAACTTTTTGGCCACAAGACAAGAGAGGTTAAAAAAATATTTCTTATCCCTCCTGTTTGCTACAGGCTTGAAAAATATGCTCTCTGTTTAAAAATAAATATATAAAAGGATGTCATTTTAGTAGGAAATCCAGACACTGCCTTGAGGATGTTCCTACAACACTATGAACTGTTAGTTTGGGGAAAAGAACAGTTTGAGTTCTATTTACATAAGAAACCAATGCAACAGGTTAATCACCAAAGATTTCCTACACCTGCACTGAGGAAACCAAGTGGAATTGCAGATGTCACTGTAAGTTGTTAACTTTAAAGTGTGCTTATAAATACACTAACTCACAGTAATGGTCAGTGCATGTAACTCATCATGAGATGGCAGAGAAATAACATGAGGTCACTTTACTACTGTTTTTTTCTTGAGGAGTATTTCAGAGAGGCAGCATCCTTTTGCTGTGTACTGATCATATGTGATGTCTACGTAAAATGTCTCAGCCAGTAAGTGAGGTTAGTCAATGATACATTCACTCCCTAGCCGAACTATATTACAGCTGGGCTAAAAATCTCTTTATTAAAGGACATATAGTACTCCATTGATAGGTTGAGGAAGTCAGATCTTGGCAAACTTTAACAATTACGGAGTCAAAATTCTGTGGCAAATATGGACCATAAACAAAGAGACAAGGACCAGAAAGAACTAATGTATTTTCTTGGCAAGTATTTCTGAATGAAGTACTTGTACGAGGTCACAAGAGTGCAGAAAGGTCATGAGCCACTCTCCAGGCCTTCCAAAACACTTTGTGGAGTGTGGAGATATGCTGGAGGGCTGTGTCACATGGAGATGGCCAGCAGTGCTGTGGTGAGCAGATTTACTGGGGTCTTACGTTCTCTTCTCTTCTTGCCTGGAGTTACAGCCTCTCCTAGGAATGGCAGACAGTATTTGGATAACGTGCTCCAACTGCTAGTGCCAGCCTTTCAAACGACAATGAGGGATGGTGGGAAGAGTCATTGCTGAGAGGGAACCTGAAGGGGCAACAGGAGCCAATTAGTAAAAAGGAACAGAGCAGCCGCAGAACTCAGAAAATGGCACACAGGGGGAAGGCTACACTGAAACAGTCATCCTTCAGTCATCCTTCTGCTGCTGCTTTCCCTTTTCCTACTGCTGAAATTAGCCACTCAGAAAAAAAGAATCATGATGTGCTGAGAAAGAGAAAATTTTCCTCTCCTTCAAGCTGTGAAACATCTTTGCTGAGCAATACCTAAACATCAACACCAATGTGTTATGGTCTACAGAAAAAGGCATTATTATCAGAAATCACAGATGCTGTTGCATTTCACAGTTCACATAGATTATGTTGTCTAGAGATATTTTTGGAGAACAGCTCTTTGAAGCCCCAGCTACATACCCTAATGGATTTCATCTGCTCTATACATAACTGAAATGTACTAGGGTCTGAATTTCTTACCTGGAGACATACTTTTTCCAAAGTTCAGAGCTTATGGCCTGAGATCAATTAATTTAGCTTAACTTTGCCTAGCTGGCCAAAATAATTTAAAGGCTAGACCAAGATCCTTGGACTGCAAGGGCTTGCCACAACAGTCTGTCTGTTGTTTCCCAAAACAGTGGTTTTTGAGTGGTTTCTGTTGTTTTCAGTTTGTCCTTTTCATGTGAACTTAACTGTTTTGAACTCATGTTTCAAGAAATTTCACAGCTTTACAAATTTAGGAATATTCCAAGCAAAGTGACCTATATGTTCCCACCACTGTAAGAGTGAGCCAAGGATTCAGCTAGTCTTTTTTCAAGAGCATGGCTTTCTAATCATTGCCAACAGCATTCCCCTTGAGGAAAAAAAATTATGAACAAAAGCAAACCTCTAGAAAAGTTTCGTTCTTTTAGAACAGTGTATTTCTGTATTTTCATAAAACTGTAATCTCCATCCCATTAAGATACCTAAATAAGGCCTGGTTTTTTCTCTCTTCTTGGTTTTTTTTTCTCTCTGTGCTTTTTATACCTGGCAGGATTGCTCCCGACCTTGGAGCTTTGTGGTTTACGCATTTCTTTGTCAGGTTAGATTTGCAGATTGGCCAGAAACAAGGCAAGACTTGTCAGTGTTAATGTTCCTGAAACTGTCTCTCCACAAATCTTCAATATTTGCTGGTTTTGCTTATCTGGTGCAAAAAAGTTCAATTACATTTTGCATCTGATTAAGAAACCGCCATCCCAAACCATTCTCCCCCTTGCGTTTGAAAAACGAAAAATGTACATACTGGAATTAAACTAATCTATTTCTTTAAGAAATAACACTGGAAAGACTACATCCAAATTAAGTATTCCTCAAGTATTACAGATGGTTCCATATGAGTTACTGAAAAATTTCCACTTTAGTGCACCATGAATCAGACCCTAAACATGGTGTGCAGAAACTAAATTACTACTGTTGGATCAATAAACACATTTACTGTTCCCTAGTCTTGCTGATTATTAAATGGCTTGTAAGGTCACATAAACAATTTTCCATGACTTCCAAAATTGTCATACCTAGCATTTAATTTCTTTTTTGTCCTTAAGCCACATTACTTCACAATAGCCTCAGATGGACCTTTTCTTCTCCCTTTTAACATTCATTCTTAGGAGTAACAGCTTCTTCAACCAAGGTTTGCTGGTACCCAGGTTTGCTGGTATCAAGCTGATTAATCAGATTAAAATATGGTTCATCTTATTTTATCACAGAGCTCACAACACCCACACTACATTAACTAATTTTTTTTAAGTACACAGTCATTGTTTAGTTGCTTACAGCTCTGGCAGACTGAACAATGGGGCTAAAATAATCCCTGCCTCATCTCCTCTCTCAGTCTTCAGAAGAGGGGGTGGGAGAGACACGACTAGCTTGTAGATTGAAATACTGATTTTCAAAAACTAAGCTGAGGCATAAATATGTAATTCTCTATCTGCTGGTATTCTACTACTTCCCTCCTCCACCTTCTCCACACTCTTTCCAGTCCACTCGTTTTGTTGAAAATATGAGAGAATATAGGAAAGGAGTCAAAACCACTGAGCCATGAAAATACATGTAAATTTGGTCCAGCTGAAGCTATTAAAAGTTGCTAGCTTGGCTGATCCTAAATCTGACCTGTTATTCTTGCTAGAGAAAGCTGGCACAAAACTAATAATACCATGAACTCCACACCCACTTCTTCCAACATGCATATCAATAATGTTTTACATTTTACTGGTACCATGTAGAGCAACGCACAACCTTAATTTAGCTTTCTTGTGGGTCTAAAATTTTATATCAAGCTTTCAGTCGTCCATCTCAGATGGGCACCATAAAGGGCAGCACACAAGACTGAGCACCACACTAAGACTGAGAATAATGTCTGGAGACTAGAGACACTGATCAAGAAACAAATGCTTCTTCTACTCCTGTATGATCATAAGGAAAGAAACCTATACATGATGACAATTCAAATAAAGTTGCCTGGGCAACATAATAGTCAGCACTGCATGGGTTTTAGAGCTTGACTTCACAGCTTTTACATTAATCTTCTCTGTAATTTTATCCCCCTGCATATGTGTGCTTAATTGCGAGAAGAACAGCTGAGATCAACATAGGCTTACACCCTAGTTCTGCAAAATGGCCTCCAGCTTACCCATCACAATAACAGCTGAACTTTACTTTAAGAATAGAAGAATGTATCTTCACTTATACCCAAGTACAGTGGCATGCTGCTCCATGTTCTCTCTTTCTGTTAAAAACCCACACACTTTACTTGTAAAGAAAAAGCAGTATTTCCTCATTTTAATAAGAGATTAAGTTTAGCTTACAGATATAACTAGATTTTCAAAAGAGCTTGTCATCATTTAGCTACCTGAATTAAACTTAATTCAAATTTCTGTATTTCACTTAAAAAAACCCCACTTTTCTCTAAAAATTGTTATGTTGAAACAAAAGGCTATAGAACAAGGCACTGTAAAAGCTGTCTCTTCCTTTCCCCATGCAAGTAAAACCTTAATTTAGCACATTACAAGTTGCAGTTTTAGCAGGCAGGGCTGTATTAAATGATAAACTCTTTAAAGTCATCAGCAGTGTAATTATCATTTAACAGTATCACAGATTATCATTCCTGCAGCAGGTATAACTTCATCTATAATTCACACCAAATCAAGTTTTTATAAAAGAAAATTGAAGAGTATAACTTATAAGATTACTTATTTTCTAGCTCCAACTTGAAACCTCACATCCTCATCCTATCAGAAAAAGGGAGAAGGAAGATTCATTTTTATTTATTAGAGCTGTTCATGTAATTGTACTCTTCTTGGCAACAGCAATTTCCTTGTTAAAGCTAGTAATCATAGCACCCACTTCTGTTGCTACATGATTCATTTTTGTAAGTTTAGTATGTATTACGTAATACCTGATGATTTTTCAGTTGTGTTTTCCTTCCAGAATGACTATTAGGAAGTTTGATTAATCTCTCATTAAAAGCCAGGGAAAGACTCAGACCATCTATAAAAGCAATTGCATTGGTTCTTAAGATCTATGAAGTGCCTGCCCAGTTCAGAATTCCTATATATGCAAATAAATAAGAGTTTGGGATATTTTTTGCTCTGAAGTAAGGTTATAGAAGAAGTGTATATTTTTGCATCTAATGTGTTTTGAACAGTTAATAATCACACTAAAGCAAAGCAACCTTGACAAAAAGGAAGATGATTCTAGTAGCTGCAGTCAGGTTAGCTTGCCATTTATTCATGTATTACAATCCAAGTAAACATTACCTAGAAAGATGCAATCATCGTCCTGCCAAGCGTATCTAGACACTATAGACTGACTAAAATTCCTCTTTATGTAACTTACATTCTGTTAAGAGTTCAAAGCCAGACTGCTGCTATTACTCAAGACAGCATAACAAAGCAGCACCACAGATTTCAGGAAGAGAAAGGACTTCTTGAGAACTGTTTAAACTTCTGCACTGAACATGACAGGAACATTAATTCTTGGGTAAGAAGTGAATACAGTACTGAAAATGGCAATATGATTTTTGACCACTTTGTCCTATTACTCTCTCTGTGTATTTGTCCTAAGATACTGTTTTCTTTAGAAAGAACAACATTTGAAAATGTTTGTTTCCAAGCATTTGTTCAGAATTTTGCACAGCAGCCCAAAAAGAGTGTTTTAAATAGAAATTGTTGTCTGCTGCAATCCTGCAGTAATTTCTTCCGACGCCATGACTTTTAGAGACCCTATGACACATGGACAATAATGAATCATTGTCTGTCTGGGGGTAAATCAGCTGTCACAGTTGTGACTTCTTCTGCAAGAAGAGAACTTACCCCAAGGAGTCAGCAGGCAGCCACATGGAAAACCTCGGAGCAGCAGAATGAGTTTACTGGCTTATTCATTCCTTTCATTCCAGTCTTTGCTCCTGACTTCTGATCTTAATTATCCTTTGCTCTATGGATCCATTATCAAGGACTCCTGATCGTCATATAATCAGTATTGGGGATTTTTTTCCTTAGGCTCCTCTTTCTGCCCCAATGGTGAATTTGGCAGAGCTGTGTTTGCTTTCCTAATCAACAGGCCTTCCTACCTGCCTGCAAGAGCCCAAAGCCGGTAGACAACAGGACCTGCACAGCCTTTTTTTCTAAATTCTCTTTTCTGTTAAAAAAAGAAAATAGCCTATATTTGATTAGAGGTTTCCAAAATGTTCCTTTCAACATTTATCTAAACATTCTTTGCCTTTACCACATCTGTATTTTGCCTTCTCCTTTATCCTTCTAGTGGCCCTGTCGTACTGCATGATGTTGTAGACACACAGGAGTAACACAGGTGGCCAGAGATAAAGTTTCAAAATTCAAACAAAATCAGTTTCATAGATTTTGAGTAGTTGGGATATTATGACTGCAGGAAGCTTACACTGCTAATTCTGCTGCCAGTGATGACATGGAGCCAGCAAGAGAGAGGGTCCAGTCAGAGAACATGAAATCATACCTACTTCTTCTTCACCAACACACAAAACTTTGTGCTTTTTTTGTAGGCATATTCATCATCTAAATAATGTCAAAGAGTTTGCAAAAGAAAGAAGTAAACTAAAATCCTGAGCTGCTTGCAGTGATCTCATTTAGCAAGATATGACAGCCACCATGGCAAAGCAAAAGTGAAGGATAGCTGTAGCTCATAATAAAAGACAATAATGATATATCAATAAACTTTCACTCACAAAATTTCTAGATGATGTTTCAAAAGAAAGCAAACCTTGGTGACTTTAGTGTACAGAAATGGCAAAATTTAAATAGTTATTTTGTACAGTTAATTCTTTTCATTGGTAAAATCCAGTGACAGAGAGAGTATTTACTTTTGGGTTACACAAATACTTGAAGATAACCCAGTATTCATACTGTGAAAGAAGAAAAAGAATCAACTTTTTCAGCCTAGTTAACAGAATAAAACCTTTGCAAATCATATTTAAATAAATGCATAGGTTTTAAAACCAAAGATTCGGACACTGAAGATTATTTTGATAACACGTATTACAAACAATCTGTGATTTGATTCTTCCTGGAGAGATTTTTGGTTGAATTTACAGACAAAATAATCCATAACTCAGTACAAAAGGGAGTATGTATGTCTGGAAGAAAGGTGGAATAGCAAGCTAGCAAATAGCAATTTAATTTTTCAAGCTTTACATCCTAACTTTTTGTGAAGACTCCAGATAGATCATTAGCATGAAAAATTACCTAACACTTCCACTGATGACTAATTTTGCCTCCCCAGTGGTAGCTGGTCAAATCTCTATTGCTGCACATATGCCGAGAACATAGCTCACAGAATGTCTGGCAAAACACTCAGTATTTTTTCCTTCACTTGGATTCATAAAGTGTGTTATGTCACTCTCTTGCTTGGGCTCCTTCCACCTTTTCATCTTTCTGGTATAAATGCCTGTGTGAGGCAACTAAGAAAAGAGTTTAATAACCTGTTAAATATTTTACAGGACTCAAAATACAACATCAGAGAAGCCCCAACGATGCATGTGGTGCTATCAAACACACCCTTGAATACACCAAGCATCTTCCAGAAGTGGGATGCAGATCTCTCATGCCTCTTGTGTAGCACCCAAGAGAAATCTCAGACCATCTATGAAATCTCAAAACAATACAGGTACCTCTGTCTCTGTGGATAAATCAACCAAGGTCCACACCTATTCCTATGAAACAGGAGAAGACAATAGAAAAAACTCACAATATTTCAAGTTCAAGTTAGCAAATGAAAGGTCTGACTGAACAAGAGAGCATGAGCTCCATCCTGAGACTGAGTTTTTATCTTAATCATTACAACTACTGCTTGGACAACCTTCCTTAAAAAAACTCCTCTCTCCTTTTTGTCCTCCATCACTTCTTGTGTGACTGGAAACCTGCAAGCATTCACCCATCTCCCCATTTATCAATAACTTGAGCCTCATAGCTTCCTGCACTGTACCGCTGTGCTAATGCTTGCACAGTCTAACAGAGAGTGAATCTAAAAGACACTAGTTGTATTAACATTGTACAAATATTATGTATCTTGGCTCTATTTTTTGTTATAACTGTTATGAAACAAGTCATATATTTCTAAAACATCACTATTCCTTCCCACTGCTTTCCATTCATACCCTTTTAAAATACAATGTTGAGTAGTCCTCTAAATTCCTTGAATTCTTTTCATCGTTACTAACCTTTCCCCAAAGTTTAAGAAACAGAACAGTCAAACAAGAAATTCAATTCCTTAAACATCCTCTAGTTGGGGATGAGACCAAGAGATAAGATTTTTTTTTCAGACATTCAGTACAGCAGCCTGCAAAACACAACAAAAGGCATGTAGTATTCTGGATTTCTTAAATAACAACCCACAGATCCCTGCTTCTGTATGTTCTTTATGTAAGAAAAAAGAGATCTCTACAGAAGCACACATAATCAGTATCTCTATTTTTCTGAGGTTCAACATACACAGCTTGGAAAAAACTCCACAGGCTGTACATTCTGCATCTCCAATAAAGCAGAGCTTCAGGCATAACATGACCTGAACTGACAAAGTCTCTGTGGACTGGGCAGTATTGCATGGAAAACTGCAATGGGCATTGCCCACTACCTTTTCTACTTAATTACAGGCATAGCAGGGAAGTGACCTGGCATTCCTGCTGGAGGAGGCTGTATTACTATACTATACATCTAACTACAGAAAATCCAATTTCTTCTTTCCTTAAATTATTGCTAAGATATGGGGAGTAAAACCACAGAACAAGTTTCTATAACACAGAAGTAACCATTAACAACTTGAGTTGTCATCTAGCAAATGAAGTAAAGGACTAAGGCAACAGCTCTTGAGTTTTCAGGACTAGCTATGACAATATTCCCCCTTGTGGCCTTGGGCAAGTTACTTAACCTCTCCAGATGAGAGTCCCCATCTGTAAAAATGAGGATAATGATATTTACTTACCTCTCTCAGAAGAGATATGAGAACTAATTACAATAACTTGTGTAAAGGGTTTTGAACCTGAAGAGCACTACGTAAAGTGCTAAGGAAATGTGTTTATATGAAAGACTGAGGGGAAGAGAAGATTCAGCTTATACAGTAACACATCATTTTAAGAAAGAAACATAACTTGGTTTTTATGCCCAATCAAACTATGCATCTGAGATGATTTTCCTACTCCAAACTAAGTTTAGTTATAAAGCACTATAACTGAGCATCGAGGCTTTTTCATAGCACTGGCCATGCATATTCCCATTCTGTCTAAACTTAGTGAAGGGGATCATCCAAAGTAGTTGCCATAATTGCCCTACAATATTCCGAAATACACCATACCCATAGGCTGTGATCAAATTTGTTAGGCATACTGACCTTTTTTTACCCCAAGTACTTGGAAGCTTGTTTTGATCAAGGCCTAGATGTTGTTTACCTACTTGTTCTGACTTAGGTAAATGTCACTGTGTTCATAAGGGCCTCACCATGAAATTTTACAGCTGTATTTTAATGTGACAACATTACCAAGTGAAAAAACAAAGTGTGGTTATTTTAACTAGATGTAAGTAAAATTTTATTTTTTTGTATATACTTTTGGCAAGTCTACCAATATCAAAACACATCAAGAAAGACTTATTTCCTCTTGTCCCAGGCCAGGGAAGGCAAATTTACTACAGTGGGAGAGAAACAACCTGCAGGAGACCAAAGTGACTCCAACTAGATGTGTAAACCAGAGGAGACAAGGTTTGGGGCTTGGTTTGATTTCTGGGTTTTTTCAGGTGGTTTTAGCTTTTAGTGGAAAAAACCATCAATGCACAAAAGCAAGAAAACCTGACTATACACATGCAGGAGATTGTTTTGGTGCTGACCATACAACATGGAAGACTGGAGAATAATGAAGTAACACAGACAGGTGGCTAATTGAGAGATGCCCTTATATGCCTAGTTCATTTTAAACCTGGGCAAACCAATGTACTCTTGCTTCTCTTGACTAACTAGCCTAGGCCAGACTGACTGGTTCTTGGCATACATTTGAACACAAGCCGGAGTATGGAGTTCAATTACTTTTATTTACAACACCATTGTGTTTTCTTCTTTGCTTATGATTAAAAATTACTAATCAGACAGATCAGAACTGTTGATTAATGTTCTTCATAATTACAACCAATTCTGTAGATGGCATAATTACTTTAAAATCTATTTCTTGATTAGTATGAGTTCATGAATAAAAACTTTTCGTCTAATAAGGAAAAAAACAAATATGACCACACATCAGTCACCACAACATCACCATACCTGCTCTGGCATCCTATTATAAACCAAAGCATTAGCATTCTGAACCCTACTGAAAAATAGTAAGCAGAATTACCTCTAGTTCAATTTCTCTCTCACTGGATAATTCCATTATGATTTTCAGAGGGTATACTTCATCTTTAGAACAGCTATTTTGGGTTATTGATGTTGAAATTAGAACAACCAGAACTAATCTAGAATTCTGCATTGCTTCATCTTTTGTACTGTAAGGTTTAATTATTCTGCTACTTTATTATGGTTTCCAAATGAAAACTAGCCTTAGGCAGAAAGATTAGAATAGAAAAGATGTTTAGATCTTATAACACATTTTGGGTAGCATTGTGGGGTGTGCATATCAAGTGTTTTGTAGCAGGGTCTCCTCCCCTGACAAAAAAGCTCTCTGGCGCATTTGTTACTTCTCCAAGCTGATTGCTAACCATCCAGAGATATTAATATCCTGCTGATCTCCGTGCCTTTGAAGTGTTTTCTTTGGGTTTTTTTGATTGTGTTTTTTGTTTGTTTGGGGGTTTTTGTTTGTTTGTTTTTTTCTGGTTGTTTGCTTTTTCGGTTTGTTTAGTTTTTTGTTTTGTAGGTTTTTTCTGTTTAAACAAGTTGATTGCCATTTTCAAACACTCACCCAGAAGTAAAAGCCAGATGAATCAATATTGTCAAAAGATTATTTTCATCAATAACTTTCTTGAAAATGCAACATTTCAAGTAGAAAGTTAAAATTATAAAATAAGATTAATCCTAAAACATGTCAGTCATCCTAGGTAAAGTGAAAACTCTGAGAAGATGCTGATAAAGTAACACATCATTCTTATTTTTCATGAAGAATCAAGCATATATTTTTGATCATTTTACACATGGCATAAAGTAGTTCCTATTCTGATCATTTTAATTACTTCAGCAAAACATGGCAGTAGCAGCATAAAAGTTTTCTACCCAAATTCACACTTGTGCTTCTTAAATGTTGATATAATAGTTAAACTGCAACTTACAAAATTACTTTAACTAACACTATAAGAGAGCCCAAGCTTCAGAAAAAATGCTAGTTTATGTTGCCACAAAAACATTCCATTACCTCAAAAATAAATCAGTTTTGTTTTAAAAAAAAGTAATTGCAAAGATTTTTATTTACAATTTGCTTTTTTTAAATGAAAGTTTGAGTGATCATTAACATGACCTTCTTGATAAAGAATTTTCGTTAATCAGATCATAAAGTTTCACCAGGTCTCTCTCTCCTTACCATTCACATTCTCCATCTGAGAGGACACTGTGTCATGACATATTTTATTCTTGTCTATCATCAGGAGAATATTCATGGAGCTCCAAGCATAGCCCAGAACTGCTCTGAGTCAAACAACTTCAAGACAGAGTTAAACTCTAGTTGTGTCTGAGGATTTATGAACTGCTAGACCATAACCATCCTTTTGTTCTTCAAGGCTGCACTGAAAACCTGAGAGAATGAAACTGCAGTCTTTCAGGTATTGGTAACCAATTTGCAAACCACATTATATTTCAAACAGCAGCCTTGCTATTCCAAGGATTTTCACCCTGAAGGGAGTGGCACTGTTGGAGAGAACAGCAGCCACACTGAGCCTGGGAACTGCTCACTAAAGTAGGATCACTTCACCTTCAGTTACCACTTTCCTTCAGTTACAGCACTGGTTGCACAGTTTTTGGAACCTACTCTGAGGCTGCTCAGGCGTTCACTCCTTGTATGGAAATTACTATGAAATTCTGTATGAATTTCTTCATTCAGAAAAGCTGGCTTTTGAGGAAAGCTGCTTCTCTTTTAGCCTTGAACAATACAGACCCCACTTTAATTTGATCCAAAGGTGAGCGATTTCACATTTATAAAAAGACTCTAAAGTTTCCATTGGAGATACAGACCTCAGCAGCTACAGTGCTGATTCTCTGTCATTCAAACCAAATACATACACACACACTTAAAAACATTTAGCAGCAGATTCTATAGTCACCACGAGTAAATGCCACCAACAGGACAAATAAGCAGAACCACTGGTCTATTAAAATTTTAACCATTACTCCTTGATCTAAAATCCACTCTCTGAGTCCAACTATCAGTGTGGATAAATTAGCTTTCAAAGGAGTTTAACGTGTAGTAAGAGCTAATAATTGATACCAGGTATAACACTATGCGTTTCTTCTGTGCAACCTTGTAACCAAAGCTGCTAGGACTTCAAAGGCAGCAAAGACATTCTGGTTTTGCTTGATCTTCATCTTCTCTATGACAGAAGGTAAAAGTATAGATGGTGATTAGATGTTTCCAATTAGTATTTCTTCTTACAATCTGTTTTGGCCAAGTGTCAGCAGAACAAAATGTTTAAACAAGCAGCATTAAAAATATCATTATTAATGATGCTTTAGCAAACCAATTTTACCAATGAACAAGATAAAAATGACATAATGATAAGTACAAAAAATGAACTAGAGAATATAAAAGAATTAGACTGTTTGAAAATCCCATGTACACTTGCAAATTTTGAAGTGTAGTCTCTCAGCCTGGTACTGCTGCAGATATGAATAAAAGGGGAAATGGGCTGTAGACACAGAAAGAGGGTTGAATTTTAATAATTTCTGCATACTAATGTAGTCTTAAAAATATATCATAAATTTTAAAACATTAATGAAATAAAAAATTTTTTAAAGTCACAGAGTACAAGCTGTAAGTTTCTGGAATAGAATCCATGCAGTATTTGGATACCACCAGGTCTTCTGCTGGCTCTGCATATTTCGCTCTCAAGGGGAAGATGAATTGGCCTCCTGTGGAGGCACTAGCTGCCAGGTCACTTGCTATGATGAGGAGGTGTCTGTCCCAACCCACAAGTCACCACCATCTCATCTGGAGTGGAAAACTGAATTCCTGCACAAGCACAACCCAGCTTCAACTTGACTTAGTGCCTGCTCCCTCCCACCTCTAAAGAGGAAAAACTTCAATAATGTCAACACTTTCTGTTTACCACAATATGAAATAAAGAAGGATCCTAGTCTTAAATTGATGACTGCCACCAGTTCTCACCAGTTTTCTGAGATTTGCTGTCCAAACACTCAAGACAAACATTCAGTGCTGTTTATAAGGAATTGTGCTCACTGCAGGCATTCAGTCAAACCTTCTACAAGATAAAAGGCACTATAATAGCAGCAAAACACCACAAGCTATACAGACAAAGCAAACCCACAATCAGTTTTCAGTTCTCTCTCATGACTTGGCCTACATGACATCACACAGTAGCTTTACAGCTTTCCAAAGACCAATTACCTTCTTTTTACCCCTCCAGGTTTTTACACTTCCTCCATGATGGGGAAGAAACATTCAGCATCAAAATGCTTATGGGTGGGGCCTGAACACACTGAAGAAAAACAAACCCTAAAAAATCACACCATACATGCTCAAGGCATGCTCCTGCTCTCCCCTCTTTCAAACTCTAAACATCAAGTAGTATCTACAGCTTCAGCAGAACAGGAAAACAAGCTATGTAAAAAAATAAGCAAGACTGTGGAATACCTCAAATGGCTCTTCCTCAGGAGCTCCTATTCCTATTTTCCAGTTACATGATTTAGAAACATGATTTACATCTTATTTAACACAGTTCTTTCACTGCCAGTTTTCTAGTAGTTCTGTCACAGCTTTTAATATCAAAGTTTATTCTAGGGAACATAAGGTGTTTGCCTAAATGAAAATAGCAGTTTAGTTTAATAAATTACTGGGAGACCATTTTTTAAGATAGAGATCTTCTTTGGATCTGTCAGGCTTTAAAAGTTTCCAGAAGATGTAAAAAACAATAACCATAATCATAAATAAATCATTGAAGAAAAACTGTAATAGTTGAAAAAGTTTATCGACTAGTGAAGCATTTTACTTTAATTTCAGTATGAATGATAGTGGAGGGAAAAGTTAAACAGTTAAACTTTGGTTTCAGATGAACAGCTGCTGAAGACGAGAACCCCATTCCCAGTTTCAGGAGTTACTCAACACTAGCCGAGCCGTCTGCAGTGCTAGTGAAGATGAAACAAGCACCTATTCTAAGATTAGCCATCTGTTAAACCATGGATAATAGCACTTGCTTGCTCTGATGGGTATTTGCAAGGTTTATGTCACTGTATTTGTTAAATCCTTTTAACACTCAGATAAGTGGAAGTGGAAAAATATTTGAACTATGAAGTCTGTTCACAGCCCTGCAAGGAATTCAGCAGACAACTTTCAAAAACCCAGTTAAACAAGAATTTAATACACAGCAATAGATCTTGAGTGTCTCAAGCACAAAACCACATTTACCAGTGGATCTGACCATCACAAGAGTTGGCATCTCATGACATGGATGGAGAGAAGAGATCACACACTGGAGTTGGGGTGTGAAGACTACAGTGTCTACCAGGTTCTCAGATGTCATATAAAACTTACAATAAACTTACAAATAACAACGTACAAATAAAGCTGTAAGTGCAACACACTATTACAAAGAATGCCCAATTATATTGAGCTATCTTGATGAAATCTATAAATTACAGTTTTCCCCAGGTGAAGCAAAAGCAGATATGTTGATCCAGTTTAGTAGTTTCAAAGCAATGACTTCTACTGTTATCACTATAAAGAAAATTTCTGTATTTCCCCTGTCCAAAGGAAAAAAAAAAAAAAAAGCAATCTTACTGAGTAGTTTAGAATTACTCATTCCCCTGTAACCTTACTCAGGTCCATCTTCTGTGCCCTCTGCTTCTCAGTTACCTTGTTCCTTCTTGCAACGGCAAGTCCCAAAAAGATGGGGTCAATCACTACACAATTTGGAAATGCAACTTTTCCAACATCCTGAGTCATCAAACAAAGATCTAAACACAGAGGGCAGAGTGCAAAGGATGTCTTGATCCCACTGGAAGGGACACATGCAACATAAATGCAATGACGAGAAAGCATTAACTGCTAAACTTTAAGGCTCAAGATAAAAAAGTCCTCTAGAAACCCAGCTTCCATTGATTTTAGGCCTGTCCACTAATGATTATTCATCACGTGTATTTCAAGTCCAACCAAAACATAGACACAGTAGAGCTTCTGCAAAGAAGGTCACTAAATGTTGTCAATATGCTAGCAGAACAAACATTTAATATTTGAAGAACAAGATAAAAATAAATGAGTGTCCTGTACAAGGCTTTTTTCTGAGAACAAAGAGTGGACACTGAAAATTTGTTGATAAAAAGCTATTTATCCATCCCGTTTCTTCTGCTGTGCATTGGACCAAAGCCAAGAGTCTCAGTTCTCAGCTACCTACTGAAGCAAATGAGTGACCAGCAGACAGAAGTGATTTTAGTCCTTTATGCTCTGTGAGCACACTCATTATCAGTCACCTGAAATTAGAAACTCCATGAAATGGCATTTGAGAGTGCACAGGCAAGATCTTCCTCTTCTCCTCCCTCTTACTGATTATGCAGTTTGGTTTACAAGGAACTGTATCAAGGCCTAACATCTGCAGCTTCCTAAGAAATTAGCATTTTGCACCATCAAGGCCTCAGTTGCATTGCGCCCTACACTAACGCCTGGATCAGTAAGCACCAGGATACACTACAGAAGGGAGTGTTAGATTATCTGTACTTTTACACATGAATGTACTGATGTAATAGTTTATTATGTACTGCACTGGGAAAAATGACTAAATGCACCCACCTCCTCCCCGGCCTGCCTCCCATAAAAAAAAAAACCCAAAAACAAAAACAAAAACCAAAAACAAAACAAAAACAAACAAACAAACAAAACCCACCCCAAAAAAAACAACCACCACCAAAAGAACAGTCAAGACTCTTTACAGATGCAGTAATGCAGGGGAAGATATTTGGGGATGCCAGACTGGGGAAGCGTTATATCTCAAATGTAACGCAAAGTACTTCCTTCAAGACAAATAACAAATCAACCCATTTGACAGACAAGACTTAGGAATGAAAGAATAAGCACACTCTGTTCTAGGAGAAACAGTTCAATGTAGACAGGCAACAAGAAGAAACAATCTTCTCCCTTTCCCCCCCAACCACCTAACACAGATAATCAATCCTGACTGCTATTAGCCCCGCAACTCATCTATAACTTTAAGTTACTGTACAGCTCCCTAGAAGCATCTAAGTGAAAGCTCCCACCTCTTGCCCAGGCAGTCATGCTTCCTCTTTTGCATTGGCACTCATGCTTAAATGACTGGGTTATGAGCAACTCCAGTGATCCAACCCAGCCAAAATAATTACTATTGTTCTTCTCCTAGATCCACTTTCTGTTGGCTCAGTTCCTTGAACTGACTCACCATCTGCTCATACAAGAGCAAGAAATGGCATAAGTGGGGGCAGAACCACTAAGTCAGGGGAGAAAGGGAAGGGAGAGAAGGTTCGACAGCAGCCCAAACTGAGATACTGCAGGTTGATACTCCCTCTCCTTTAGTGGAGGACGTGTCCTTCTAGATACACTCACAGAACAACCACAGAATGCTGTACAGTTCATTACCTTTGTGGAGACAAATTCTGCCACTGAATAAGTACATACCAATCCTGGCATGCTGGGGGAAATCAGTTCTAAAATGTACATTTCATATATGTGGTGTGACATCTATTAACAATCAAACCATATGACACCTACCTGCTAGAATTAGCTACACTTGATTCAATTCACAACAGAAAAAGACCACTCATTATTACTCTCTGGATTTCCAGTGGATAGGAAAATGAATTCCTATAGATTTCTACTATTGGGTAAAGTACTTTCAATGATACCAAGTTAGAATTAAGCTACAAAAACCTATTTTAAAATATAGGTCTGATTTTTTAGGTACAGATAGTTATTCTGAATAGTGACCCATAAAAATAAAGCACATTCTTCTTTTGTTTTGCAAGTTCTTTTTCATTTGTTTAGAAAACAGAAATTATCTAGTACTAATATTTTTAATCTCTGTACAATAAAGTAAGAATTATCTATATAACAGCAATTCATGCTGCTCAGTTTTCAGCAAACTGACAGAATAAATTTCCTTCTTACTGCCACTCTCACCTTCACTACTGTCTTGTTTGCTCTCACTTTTCTTGAGGGAAGAGTTAACCCAGCTTCTAATTGTGAGCTTTCTTTAGCTAAAGAAAGATAAAGCAGGATTTAAAGACCATTTTCAACTAGCTTCACTACACACTAAAGGTCATTTGTTTGTTCAACTAATTCTGACTAAGTTTGATGGCTATTTTAAAGACACTAATCTTCAGACTACTTTTATTTATAGAACAAAGAAAATATGCACATATTTTAAAACAAATCCCAGGAAATGCCCTATAAATTTCAAATTTACTATGTTCTTCAATTAATGGGAGTAGTTCTGGTTACCTAAAAATATATCAAGACATTATAATGCTACAAAAATTAGAAGTTTCTAATCAACATGTAGAGGTGGGTCACTCACTCAGGGAACCAAATACATAAATAATAAGGTTCCCAAATAAGGGAACCAAAAATAAACAGCTATATTTGATTTGAACATAATTTCTCTTTCAGACCAGTATTTCTTTAATATCATTAGAGAAAGAAAAGAGCCAACTGTAGTACTCCTTAATGTTTCCAAAACTGGATAACAAATTCAAATTGTAAGCTGTGCATGTTGCCTCTTTAAATTAGCACAGTAAGTTAACACTTTCTCAGTATAAAAAATATGCACAATAAAATCTGAGAGTTAAGAGTTACATTACTGTTTAGGAAGCTCTGCCTACTTTGTGTTATTAATCTGGGAGTACTCTTGAAGCTTGTTTCTGGGGAAATTTATTACTGAAAGAATTGACTTCATTCTTGTTTCAGTTTCACTCTAAGTTTTTTGAGATAAATAAATTTATTTTCTCAATTTATATAAATTATCTATTCATTTTTTATTGTCAGAGTTACAAAAGAGAAAAAGAAAACAATATGAATTCTGCATCAATGCAGGAATCTCAGATCCTGGCTTGTGCAGTTTCTCACATTCTGGAAAAGAGTCAGATTCCAGTGTCTCACTTCAATTACATACATTTTTGTGAGTTAATAATAGATAAGTATACATAGACATCAAATTCTTATATAATACTATTATGGCTACGCAGAGACTCCAGATTCAAAACAGTATGTAAATGTGTCTAGTCAATACTTCTGACCTATTTTGTTGAGCGTATTTTTTACATACATAATTGGGTCATGTTCCACTAATATCATGCTTTCCTCTTCAACTCATTTTTATTCATTTATTTTATCACATTTAAACAGCTTCCGCTAATCCTATTCTCTGTCACATTTGGATTAGAACTGTGCAGAACTTTAACATCATTTTAGCTGACAGATAGGATTTCTGGCAACCCTAAAGATGTGGGTGGAAAAGGCTGCAGAGTGAAATGTTTTTCTCCATGCACATCTATTAGTTACAGTCCCAGGCTGCATTAAGAGACCTGCAAACAAAGCTTCAGATTCAAAAAGTGTTCTAAAGAAAATGCTTCAGTCCTCATTATGATTAATATTTGTAATCCAACTATTAAATAATTCAAAAAGAGTCCTCACTTCCAGTCTGCTAGGTGGGTCAGCACACACGGAAGCAATGGCTTTTTACATAAGAAGGAAGAGACAATTGAAGAGGTGTGCCAGGATTTATAAATCATTTTCCTGACAACTCAAACTATTATTTTGTAGGTATCTCCCTTCCAGGAGCCCTTCTTTAAGGAAACCCCTTCCTAGATTTCTGTCTTTTTGTAGTATTTTAAAAATAAAAAATTTCAAGAAGTAGGAAAATTGTCTCCTCAAATCAAAGACACAATGAGGTCAGGAATAGTTGTACTTCCATGGGAATACATCCAGTTGAATGTTTCCTGCCTGCTCTACAGTTGTGTACGTAATTTGTCTATCACAAATTTATCTATCACAACCCTCTTGGCCCNTAGATAAAAATAGTGCTATGGTTGCTAAGATAAGCACTCTGAAGGCAAGAGAAGCCAGAAGTAAGATTGCAGGTACAAAGTTAACTTGACCCCCTGGTGCAACACAGTCTTTAAAGCTCCACTATTTTTCTCCGCAGGATCCTGCATCACTTAGCACACAGAATGCTCTGGGGATTAATTTAGGTTATGTAGTGAAGAAGACTGTCAGTAGAATTCCAGCTTCATTTACTGCAGTAACAGCAAAGTGTGTAAGTAAATGAAGCAGGGGAGTGCCTCAATCCCTTCCTTTCCACCAACTGGTCCCAGGTCATTCTTCCTTCCTATTTCCCTGACTCACATTTGCTCTCTCCAAGTTGTAACACCTTTGACCAGGAATTTCACCTCTTTCCTACAACTTCTCACCTCCAATAATGGCATCTGCCTTCATGTTGGTACCACCACCTGAAGAAGAACAGTAAGGACAGGCTCCCTCTACACACTGTCTGGGCAGCTGCAGGAAGGAGATATGGGATGTGCAGCTTCCCAGCTAGGGCTCTCTGCTGTGCCAAGCTGCCACCGGATCCTGAGTTCATCAATGCACGAAAAGTAAGACAGAGTGGCTATAACCTATTTTGGTGGATTTTACCTATATTGATAGTTCCCACACTCTAGGCATGCTTTGTTGCTTTGCCATTGAGTTCATGGAGCAAAGTAAGTGAATTCAGTCTTGCTGGACACATTTTTTAGAAATCTTTCCAAATGATTACTAACACTATACTAATTAATGAGCTTATTCATATTAAATACCTTTCCTACTAAAATAACTACTTCAACTTTCATTCATTGACAATTCACAGTAAAACTTCTGAATCTAAAATGCAGAGTGGCTAGAGCCCAATCTCAGTTTTATACACAACCCCACCAGAACAATTGGGTATCACTTTTACTTAAAAAAAGAAATTACTATATAAGTCAGTATAAAATTTTTAGGAGTTGCTATTCAATTAGAACCTATCAAATCAAGAAAAACAAATCAGGTAGCACCCTTTTCTATGTGCCCAGATGCAACATTTTTTGCAGAGTTTGCCAGAGTGTAGGTGGCAGTGACAAAAACATGAAGTCATTACTAAGCATTAGACTCAAAAACAGGTTTATATTCAGTTGTGCCAGCAAACATCGCACCCAGTGACACCCATTAACTGAACTTGCTTCAGCTGAAACTCTCATGCGATGTTTTCATACAGCTTGGAGTTGTATGCCACTGGAGTAACTGGCACAAAGAGCAGCTGTCTAGTCAGAAAACTCAATTTGGTTGTATTCCTTGCATTTATAACTCTATTGCTGCACTTACAAATGATACTATTCTACATACTTTTCACATTTACACTACAGCATAGCAACTGAATGTTGAGTTGGGGTCTTTTTCCCCTGAAAGACTTAAAGCTCCATGAATCACGACTATGTACGTGACTTTTCACTATGCTATTGAGTTTCTAGTTCCCAATAAAAAAACACATAAACATTAAACATAATCTGTAAAATTAAATTTTCTGCCAGTTACATATTTTAGGTCTAATTTACGTTGTTGGAATACCATGATAAATATTCTTAAAGTAGCTAAGGATTAATGAAAAATCAACTGGACTTTCTCCATGATGCTCAACATGTGATCCTACACACCAGCTTCAAGAAATAATGAGGAATACATCAATAATGACCAATAAATTAATAATAAAATAAAAAAAAAGTCATGAATGTAGGCATATTTCTACACTTGTTATACAAGAATACATTTTTAAAAATTGTTTAAACTACCCATCTAAGTCCAAGAAAAACTACAAATGCTGTTTGGATAAATTAGTTGAAGCTGTTCTTTCCAAAGACAAAACCAGAAAATGTAAAATTTCAAATTACCTTACAAATCTGTCAGACCACAAACCGCAAAATTTAAGGCTTTATAGGGACTTATTGAATTGATATAGGTATTCATGCTGGAAAAAAAACCCTGTTTCAGTACTGACTTCATCACTTCACCTACATTTCTGCATAATCAGTCTTACAGCATTACAGAGTTTTCACCCCTGCTGACTGGTACCCTCATGCAAAAATGTGCTCTTGGTTGCCACATCATGTGCAGACTCCCTCACTTACCATGCACATGACATACCCAAGGTATCCAGTTCTCCAGATCTGCATGTTCCCATAGCTGTGAGAAGCACTAGTGCTGGTTCTGGTGCCACTCCAGAATACCCACACTCTAAACTCCGCAGGTTTGTGGGTCCTTTATCTGTTTATATATAATACTGCTTTTTACTCAGCTCCAAAATGACACGATCCTTTTAAGCAATGCCATAAACTAACAGTATACTTATTTAACAACTTCATTCCTCCCTCTTGCAGTGTTTCAGGTTTGTCTCCAATGACCATTTTGAGCTTTCCTTTCTAGTATAGCATTTGAATGACATTTATTGTTACCATGAAGCAACACACCGAATACAAGGTGAGAAACTACATTTGCCTTGTTAGACATTGTTATAGAAGGATCATTACCTTATATGTATTACTTCAAGTGTCTCAACTAGCTCTTAGAGAGATGGACTTGTATGACTTACTTAAGCAGTTCACAAAACCAAATGAAAATGCTATTCTTTTGATCAAATACATACCACTGACATTAATTTCTAAATTCCTGAAATATTCATGCTAACTCTATTCTCTATGTTGACCTGTTTTTGTGAAGTTTTCTTGGAAAGAAACCGCAAAGAATATTCTTAACAGTAAGAAACCAAGGTGGGAAGTCGAAATCGTCTATTTGTTAAACTGAACCTTTTAGAAACTGATAGTTATACAGCACTAATATATTCTGCTTTTAGAAATTTGTGAACTTGCATTATTATAAGTGTTCTGAAGGCTTTTTTTACTTCTTTCATGACACGCAAGTTCATGGACACATTAAAAATACTTCCTTCTAATGCATGGTCTAGAGAGATTCATTAAATGTGCAACATTTGAATAGCCCTTAAAAACTAGGTATCAAACATCTCAAATTACGAGCAACACGATAACATGTCATCAAAACTACGGACAGCTGAATTATGAAACGCCACAGTTTTTCCACTTTTTTTTAGACTGTTTGATAGACTTACATTGGCTGAAGCATCCAAGATGTATTAAAATAAATACAGACCAATAATGCATTTCTTTTCTGAAGAGAACGCAGGAAATAGATTTAACCCAACCATTTCTCATTCACACTGTCATTCCAAAAGTTCTTCTTAAATCTCACTTCAATTTAATTTGGCATTCTTCAATAATTCTGACAGTTCTCTCCTTTGGTCTACATGCTGAAACTGCCTTCTACTGAGATTTATTTTTCACAGGAAAAAAACAAGCAAGATAGTTTTGTGGGGTTTTTTTGTTTTGTTTTGGTTTGGTTTTGGGGTTTTTTTGTTTTGGTTTTTTTGCTTGCTCACTCTTCTAGACTGATGTCTTTTGATTTCTTCATTGAAACTGCTTCAATTGGCACTTTTGGAACACGTATGTTAAGATTCATTTACCTATCTCCTAAGGGTATGCCAGGGGTAGGTTTTAAGCATCTGCAGTGGTCAATTGTAGGCAATCTATTTACTCCATAAATGTCGTGAGATAAGGAAATAAAAACATATTTTCTGTTTTAATTAATAGCCAAATAAATAGTGAACATTTATGTATTTTATTCAGTATCTTAAAACCAGAAAAAAAATAAAAGAACAATCCTAAGAACAAGACTCAAAAGCCAATTATCTTCATTCTGAACCCCTTCTGAGAGATGAAGGATTTGAAGGAACCAATCACTGCATGAGGAATATCTACCTATATATTTTCCCTTCTTAAGGGAAGGAAAACAGACAGAGATATGTTTATGGGAATGATACATGCACACCTTTTTTCAGAAGAGGTCTTGTGGCTGCTGAAACCCAAGTCCTTGAGAATGCCTGCAGGCTGCCTAAACATAGGAGCTAGGTGGTAGCACCAAGCAAAAAATATCTTTACAGCATCTTGCAACATTGAAGAGCTACCATTCCAGCTTCTGGAAAACCTGAGATGCCCAACTCATACATGGCATTAAGGTTCTTGTGCAAAATAAAGTATTATAAATTATCTTGCCTAATGGCAAATACTTAGGCCATTTTTCAGCACCACAGTGTTGAAGATTCTTTGAAGAAACTGGAGTAAGTAACCTGAGCACAAGGTTAAACAAACAAAAACCCTTCAGCCATTAACTGTTTACTATTTGATTGCAGAAAACCACTATCCTTGAGTGGCCATTGCTATGTACTTAGGGACCAGTATACTGTCAGGGGGAGGTAAACAATCTCAAAATATGTTGGCTTTTGGAGTTTTGTTTTCTTCAGCTATTTTGACTCACTAATTTAAAGTCTTTCACAATTAATGGAAATTATCACTTAAATCTTTGGAGCTGTTTTATGAAATGTGCTTGCTGCCACTAGGAACAAAAGCCTAAGAACCTATCTTTGTTTCAGGAACATGGGAAGAAGGAGAGTTTCTTGCTCAGTTATTCCACAGAATTTTCTAGTATTCTTGACATTCTTGACAATTCCACCCCCAGAATTGTCAAAAAAAGACTTCAGCACATGCCAATGTGAAAAGCTTAGAAATTTGCCTTTGGAAAAAAAAAATACAACAGGTGATAGGATAACTCTTTATATAGCCTTAATTGTTTTACTGGTGCTAGACACTGGCATTACAATCATAAGTTTGTAGGCTTCGTGGTTGCTTCCTTACATGTCATTTTATTTTATTAAAAGAACATATTGTTTGCACAAAATAATTAATTTAGCACCTCTAAAGCATTTTTATTCTTCATTTCAGCCTTTTTATTCTAATTTAACTGATGGACAGCTAATAAAGGTAGCTTGAACAAAATAACTGCACATGCTCACGCTATCCCTAAGGATATAAAATACCCAGTATTTTCACACATATTTGCATGCACATATTTTCATACTCACCCTCAAGACTGCACATCCACAGAAAATGTATAATCAAAGGCTTCACTCTGAAGAAGTGGAGAGGCTGTTTGCATGCATAATGCTCAGTGTAGCTACCCAAGACAATACTTCAAGGTCACTCCTGAAGTATCCTAGCTAAATGACATGTATTTAGCATCCCCAAACTTTTTCCCCACAAATACAGTATGACACAATATGAAGCAATGTCCAAGCTCCTAAGAATAGCAAAGACATGCCCAAGGCCAGGAAAAACAACCATGCTAGGCTAGAAACATGCTAATTGGCCAAGGTGTGCAAGTTGCACAACACCAATGTATACTGCACACAGACCTACACAGTCACGTGTGCACACTGAACTCAGCTGAAGAAGCAACATCATTATTGATATATGTGGGACTCACAGGACCATAGATGCAATTAGAATAAGAAATGAAGCATCAGCAAGAGACTTCTGCTGAGATTTTATATAGTTTTCTGAAATCTGTTTGGATGTACCAGCAGGTATGCTGCTTCCAACACCTTAAGAAAAAATGCTTAATGACTGGTCTCTCTGGATTCCATTAAGCGATAGTGTAAACAGCAGGGCACTGAAAGGTATTCGACAGAAATCTCTTAATAACATTTTATGCCACCACACAGTTTGCATTTCATTTGTTCCTGAGGAAATCTGGAATTTCATTCAGGTTTGCATAATCAAAGTATCATATACGAGACTATGTACTAAATACTAATTGGAGTACAAATCAACTACAAGTATGAAAGAAGACAAAATTACAAGGACAGAAGACATAGGCATCCTGATCACAAAGCATGTATTACGAACATGTTATTCACCTTTATTCAATAGTTTTCCGTGACAGGGAATAAGTAGAAACCCACTACTCTCCAAAACTGCTAAAAGCCACTGGACTGGTCTAGCAAAGTGTGTTTTACCTAGTAATCATATTACACAGTACAGCTACACTCACTCCGAAGATCTTATGTGGAATGCATCTGATCAACACCCAGAATATCCTGGACTGGGAAGACAGGCCCACAACACAGGGTGAGGCTTTCCATCAGGCAGTGTTCTCTACAGTGGTTTCAGTCATGTGGTCAAAGTGCCTCTATCTCATAGTTTCTCTAACAGATGAATAAAATTTGCCTTTGGGCCAAGCATGAATTAAGCCTGATTTTAGCAGCATGCATGCCCAGCACCTGCTGAAAACAAGACACTTCCAAATGTGCTTCAAGCTGGGCACTGCTGCTAGAACTGGTCATTTACAAATCCTGACCTGCTTAAATAGTAATAATTTTGCCCTTCATCCCAAAAACTAGGAGACATCTGTCAAGTATTGCCTCTCATATATGCTCAAGATGGACAGGATTGTGTCCTTGCTTTGGCTGTGATTTTCTTTATGGTAGTTGGTATAGTGCTGCGTTTAGAATTTCAGAAAATAATGTTGTGAACACACTGATGTTTTAGCTATGGCTGAGCAAGGTTTACACTAAGTCAAGGACCTTTTCTGCTTCTCACACCACCCCCAAAGCAAGGAAGCTGGGGACCACTAGAATCTGGGAGAAGACACAGCCAGGGCAGATGCCCCCTCACCTGACTACTGAGATAGTCCATCCCTGTGATGGCAAGGTCAGCATACAAACTGAGGGGAAAGCTGGCCCCATTGCTTGGATACTTGGAAAGGGCATCAGTCAGGTAGGGTAGCTGTAGGGTACCACCTACAGCAATTTAATTGTGCATCATTTTGTATATTCAAATTCTTGTATCTTTATTACTGGTTTTCTTTCTCTTTCTGTACTACCAAAATCCCTTCACCTCAATCCCTGAATTTTGCTTCCTATGGCCTTCCCTCCAGTTCTCTGCCCATTCTACTGGGAACCAGAGTGAGCAGGCATCTGAGTGGTGTTTCCCAACCTGACCACTTAAGCCTAGATAACTATTAAGTATGTATAATATTGACACTGTTACCTTCTTACCATAATATTTTTTTCAGTATCTATTGTAGTTAGTTTAAAGCTGTTTGTCACAGTAGCATCTGTCTTACAAGTCTTTTTCTGGCAAAGAAAGCTCTTCAGCAATGAAGTAATTGTGGTAGCACATTGACCACATCTTGAGTTTGGGCATTTGTCCCAAGTAGATCTATTTCAAAAACAATGAAGGATAACCTAAAATGAACAGAATTTTATGTGACTATCTTTTACCACGGAAGGGAACTCCCGGGCAGCTTTACTTTTTGGTGCAAAAAGTAATCTTTGAACTCCTTATACATTGTGTGACTACTGCTATTGTCAGCATAATTCACTTATTTCCTTCCAAAATGTGTAATCTACTGAAAACTAAAACAATACTGAGAACTATGTATATAAAAATATTTTGTGTCAGGTTTCTGTATCACCCCAAGATTCTCTTGTAGCTTGAAACCTTCCCTCACCTTAACCCTAATAACTGTCCAATTCTATGAATGCTAAATAAAATCAGGTCATAAAAGCAAAATATTAAAAAAAGGGAAAAAAAAACTCTATCTTGACATTCTTAAAATATGAACTAATTATACTTTTAGAACTTTTAGTTTTTGTTAAGATGTCAACAGAAAGCATTAAGACATTCTGTTTCACAATAAGGATAATCTTAAGGTCCTGTTACTTGCATAATTGGAATCTGGAAGTTTTAATGAACTCTAGTTTGTACAATGCTGCTCATCACAAGTATGTCCGGGAACAATTCACAGGGTTATATTATTTTTTATAATATGCAGAATTAAAAATGACTATTCATTTTGACAAAAGACTGATATGTCTAAAGTATTCAGTGCCAAAAATTATTAGAACGACTGTGTTTCTGCTACTGAATAAAAACTAAAGCTACTCAGACATTTCTTTCTAAAAGCTTTATTTTATTAGCATTCAGCATGAAGGAGTTTGAAAAAACAGCCTTCTCTGGAGTGCTTAAATCATGTACTCATGTTTTCCATTTGGGATTTATACTTCCTTTTGCAGACACCAATGTGATAGCCATCTGAACCTACACACTTGGAGTTATTTTTAAACACTGCTGTAATACAGCAGAGGTAAGAACAACTTTGATTTTCAAGTTATAGTTTGAAAATAAACTTTGGAAAATTCAAACCGTACACAAGTCTTGAGACAAAATCTTGCTGCAATAACCACCAGGTGACTAAGGTTTCAGAAGACCTCACAATTGCTGATTAAACATAATAGGAAGGGTTCAACAGCATTGCTTTGACTAAAGCAGTCCCTGCAACTGCAGTTGTTCAAATGTTTGGAGAGTTGGGAGGACAGCAAGGAACCGACCAATCAAAGAAACCACATACACATACAAAAAACCCCAAATGATCCCCCACACAAACAGACAAACAATCCAACAAACAAACCTAACAACACAAACAAACCTTACCAGAAAACTAAGCACTTTTCATCAGCTATTTGAAATAGCTCATAAAATTCACCTTATCTCCCTGGTACACCTTCACAACCTTTAACAGTTGGACTCAATAATCCAAATGACCCTAAAGGCCTTTTTCAACCTAAATGATTCTGTGATTCTATTCTCAAACAACATATTAATAATTTGTTGTCTGAATAGCTTTTTGGCTCAGATATGCTGTTTCTCTTACATAAATAACCTGGTATAATGAAAGGTTTCAACAAAACCTTCCAGAAAATTTAAATCTATACATAGTAGTAATTTTTAGTGGTACCTCATGCTTCCATTTCAGAGGTTTACGTTTTAGCTAGGAGTACACTTTCACTTGTACAGATCATTTTAATGTCACAGGGATTTTCAGATGCTCAGCAACTCACATGAACATAGCACTGCACAGAATGAGCATCTTACCAGAGAGACTTCAGGGCTTACCCAACCACCACTGTGATTTCTGGGAAAATACAACAGAAACATTCAGAAATCCAGACTCTAACAACTGAAGAACAGTTGATCCATTCATTAAATCAGTCATAAACATAGCTCCATTATGGTCATACCTAATCACTTTGTCTACTGCATTAATGACAGTTACTTTTTGATTACATACAGGTCACCTCTTTAGCCTTTACAGTACATTACGCTTTGTTTGCCTCCTAACCAGAGCTTGTTGCAGTATCTGTTTTTAATTACATTTCCCATCCTTCTCCCCTCAGAGTTTTAAAAAGTACACAAGAGAAGGGCACACATAAGGGAAGAAATATGTGTGGAAACTGTTTGGTCAATTCAAATCCTAACAGCCATAGGTAAAATCAATCAAAGAATTGTATTTGGGTGTTCCAACAAAAAAGCCGGTGTTGTTTAAGATCGCTACAAGATTGGCATTGTACCTGTAAACACATGGTGCTAACTTTGTATTTTCACATGCCATCACTGTTCTCTAGGCAATGCTTTTGTCAAATGTGAAAAAAATATAATTGTTTACATACTTCACCTGACATACCGGATATTACACCAAGAACTCAGCTATAGCAGAATGGATAAGAGAAATAGCTTACCAAAACCAACACCCGAATAAAAAAGTTCAAACTGCTTTGCTACAGCAGACACATTTAGAAACACTGATAAATTCAATTTCATTAGAAAGGTGATAGGAGACTGCCGTTTTACATATCGGTTTCTGAACCTTGAAATACCTCCTTTCCACAAAAAACCCTCCTATTTGGAAATTAAAGCACCAGAGTACCTGCTACAGGAGGGGCTGCCCAACTGCTCCAAATGAGTCAGCGTGCCCAGCACCTTGGGCTGTTTGATGCAAGGCCAGCAGCTGAACAGATTGGGTTGTGTGTGTCCCTGTCCCTGCGTACACAGGAGCCATCTGGAAACAAACAGCTCAATCATGAAAGAGTAAAAAATTAAAATCAAAATCAAATTAAATCAAAAAAAAAAAAAAGAAGAAGAAAAAAGGAGGTAAGCAAGTACTCCTGTTTTGACTCACAAAAGATGAGGGCTTTTCTTTATCTCCTTCTGTAACTATCCTTTTTAGCTACATTAAAATCATCACCACGGGAAACAAGGAGTCAGACATGAGAAGCAAGGGCTAGCGCTCATTCATCTGGTGGTGCTGACGCCTTGGTCCGAGGCACGGCAGAGCCAGGGGCCAGGCAGCCCAGCAAGTTCTGCTGAAGGCTGCTGCCAGGTCACTGAGACCTTGCAAGTGGACAACTACATTTAAGGCCACAGCAGCCTCTGTAACACCCAACAGAAACAGCAGTTGAAAGAAGAAGACAAGAAGTTAAGCAAATCCAGTCCATCATCTGGGATCATGCTTTGACCACTGTCCGGAAGCGCAGGCCAATGAAAGCTGCACTAACAATGTGCAATTTTAGCTTGGCCAACTTCACAGAACTCCAAGCCAGCGTCTGCCCAGGCTCCAGCTCTACCAGCAGCAGCCACTGAGAATCAACCCCAGCTGCTCTGAAGTTTGTGACTTCACCTTTAATGAGGCTAATTAATTTACTTTCAAGGTAGCCTGATTCCAGATTGCACTGTGTTTTCTAAATGTTTTCCGCAAAGCCAGGGGAAGAGATGCCCACTCCCTATGAGCCTCAACACGGATCTGGGGTATCCCTCCAGTTCAGGTGCCGTTTAGCACCAGTCCCAAGGGGAAAGACCCACTGTCTGCTTCCAGGAGAGCCTGGGGAAAAAAAGCCAAAAGGTAAAATACTGCAGAGCATAATATTCTGATTGAAAATTGAACCAGGATTTTATTATTAAAAACAGTCCTCAGATTAAGGATTATAACTCCTAAAAGTTGGGGGGGGCGGGGTTTAAACACCTTTTTAACATGAAGTAATATAGAAACAGAGATCACTACCCTCAGTAAAAGGTGCTTTTATTTCCTTAATCAATCCCTCAGTCCTCTAACATAAATTTTTCTCTGCCATTGACAACTTCTGCATTATTTATACAACAGCCAAACTATAATTGGCCTCTTTCACATGGGTGAATATCAACATATGGGAGAGAAATAGGGCAAGGAGAGAATGCAGATAAATGACAATTTCCATATTTGTAGAGAAAACAGTTACACTCTGACAGCGTGACAGGTTTTAGATGTACTGTTCTGCATTTATACATAGTTGATGTCTAGCTTATAAAGGTTCATTTAGCTAGAAAATCGTCATGTTTAGTGGCTGAAAGGAGGCTGGAACAGAATGGGAAATTCTCATGATCTGTGTGAACAAGACAACCATTTTGCTGTAATGTAATTTTTCAGAGTACTAGATTTTTCTTTCTAGACCATTCTGATTTAACTTTACTTTAGATCTCACATGAAGATCCAATTTTTACTGTGCACAGTACTATGAAACCAGTGGCCAATTTCCAATTCTTAGAGGCAGAAAATACATAAGCTTAAAATACACATTGTATTTTACTCCTGACATTGCCAGCTTTTCTTTTAGCTTAATATAGAACATTTTATTCCCTTCTTTTTACCACAGCAATCAATTGGAAAAAAACCTCCTAACATTTACATTTTGAAGCTTTGAAATCACAGTATATTCCTGCGTAAAGAAATGTGATGCCATGAATTAAAGAGGGTCACGAATTACTAGGATGTTCTGGTTCACAGCTGGGACAGGATCATCTGAGAAGATTTCTGCATATAAACTACACAAAGCTGTTTAAACGAATACTGCACTACAATTCAGAAAATATTATTTCATCTCACTTACCTGCTACACTAAAACTACAACCTTGAATTAGGTTAGGGAGGAAGGGATGGGTTGGGTATGTGCAGGGAGGCAGGCAAGGAAGAACCAAGCTAACCCCTAAAAGCATTGTGCTCATTCAGGTGCAAAACTTACTGCAGATTCAGAGAGGGAAAATACACACTAGCAGCACCTGAGCTGCTGCTTTTCTTCTCTCCTCGGAGAGCTTTACCGACCAGGTGACCAGAGGAGAGGCAATTCTTGCACTCTGCCCAGGGTGCTACCACTTGTGCAGACCTCATTGGCTCCCTGCATGCTCCAGGCAAGATCCAAAGCCTGCTGGAGCCACTATCACTCCCCATATCAGCTTTCATATCCAGGTTTCAGGAAACATTGAGCCTCTAAACAGCTGTGATTCACAGTAATGTAAGGCATTTCCTCTCAGGGAAGCCCACTTCCAGCAGCACTGACTGGATAAGTCTGACTTCAAACTGCCCATAACTGCAAGTAAAATATTGTCACTCCCAACACAAAGGACTTTATTTACAATTTTACTGACAAGATACCCATGGAGCTGATAGTAAACTTTTCACTACTGTTGAGACTCTGAGATAAAAAGTTTATTCTGAGTGCTTCTTGCACTATAAGATTCTTCAGACAGACACACTGTGATTAGCTGCATTAACTTGGAACCAGAAAACTTGGGTTCAATTCCCAGCACTGCCATGGACTCCCCATAAGGCCTTAGACATATCAGACATGTGAAAAAGTCATATTGTGTGGCTCTACGCAGATATTTACTATATATATATTATGCTAAGTAGAAAAGTTATACTGTATTAACATTTGAATAATATAGTAAATGTAGTTTTGTAATTAGTAAAATAGAAACTGTGTATGTGTGTGATATCCTTCGTAGCTCAAGAGAGAGAGATTCCTCAGCACTGAGATAATAGTTACAAGAACTTCCAAATCATCCAGTAAAGAAGAATTTATGGCTTTTTTATCAACGGAACCAAACTTTCTCAAGGACATAGATTCTAAGGCGCTTTTTTTTAATTAACAGAAAGCTTTTGTGACAAGAAACAGCTAGAAATTACTTGATTTAAATAAAAATGCATATGCATAAAGGGGAGGCTCAAAATGAGAGTCCTGGGTCTTTCCTGGGCCCTTTCTCCCTCTAGCCTTTGCCTGGAAGGGGGGTGGGTCTTGGTAGTCCGGGCTACCTCTCTTTGTTTTATTGTCTCATGATTTGTCCTGTCTCTGAAAACTTTTTTTTAACCTTTATTATTATTGTATTTGTATTACTATTTTTTTAAACCAATTTTTATTCTTTATAAATTTTCATAAATTTCTAAAAGTAAGTGATTAGTATTTATCACAGACAGGTCTGTTGGCTAAATCTCATCTAGTAATCCCAGACTTCTTACAGTCACTGGAAAGGAACAGACAGCTCCAAAGAACAGTCCATCCCACACCAAGACAGACATCTCAGGTAGGTAAAATTAATCACCTTCTGAGGGTATTTAAACTTAAATGAGGTGAATCCTATCCTAATCTCCCTCTGCCATTGATCTCCATTGGTCATATGGAATTTATGTTTCAAAACATCAATAGGACACTGCTTTGACTGGCGCCTACATAATATAAATGACTGTCTGATGTGTACAGACTTGCACTCTTCACAAAAAGCTATTCCTAAGACCTTTACCAGAAATCTTCATGTCTGCATTCAAGACAGGCTATCTGGGCAGCTAAGGTTTTGACTTTGTATTTGTTTTGCCCATTTATAATATCACATATCAGAGTACTACTAGGTGTTCTCCTGTATCATCCTCTCACTGAGGGGGAGAGCAGGAATCTCCAATAATTACATCAATCTCTGGACAGATAAACTGGGTCTTGTACCAGGGAAGCTGCTGTAGCAGAATTTTGCTAATTCCTTTATGATAGAAACTACTTTCTGGTATGAAGAAGCTAGTCTTTTAAGCATTACTGCAGCTGAAACTAGTTTATCTCCTTTATGTCACATAAATTCCTTCCTGGCCGCAGAAGGCTAAAATCCAGGTGCTTTGTACCATCCCACCTGTAAATAATTCAAATCCCAGTTGTGAGCATGGCATTATACATAAAATAGCTTTCTTCAGTAGCAAGTCAAACAGCTTACCTAGTTTTCAACTGGAAAATGGCAAATCACGATTACTTGGAAACAGGAAACTTTCTTCTACTTAAAATGGAAAAATTTATCATTTATGCCAAGGTGAAGGTAAAGAGTACCTTAGCATAGTTTCTAAACAGAGCTCCAAACTGGATGTCCAAAGCCCCTACTATGAAGAGTACTTAATGACCAGCAAAATATACTTATATCTGGCAGAAAACCTAACAGACAAGTGATTACATCCACAGGTCTAAAGTTTCCATGATACAATTAAAATTCCTTTGAAGGAGAGGGTTGATATGGTTACAGCACTGAGTTGTTTATTGATCTCTGTGGGCCTTCAATGATGGCCCTTTTTCCAACATTCGAGCTAATTTTTTTTGTTTGTTTTTTTGCACAACAGTCCACGTCCCCAGTCAAAGATTGGGATCCTATTATGTTAGGCACTGTATAAACACATTATAAGATATGTCAGGCCCTGTTCTAAAGAGACTGCAGAACAAACACTGTTCCTTGCAAATATGAAGCAGCTCTTGATGAAACAGCTGTCACCAGTTACAAGCCACATTTGGAATTCATGTGTTAACAAAGCACCCATAAAAATAATATAAAATGAAAAAAAAAAAAAAGAAAGAAGGAACGTGGCCACCACACATTATGATGTTTGCTTTTGATTTTTCCCATGGGTCCAGGCAAGCAAGCAGCCTACAAAAACAGGTAAACAGGTTTAAAAAAGCCTAAATAGCTATTTGAAGTGATGGTGATGACTTTTTATGCAGTCTTCCAACTCAACTATAAAAGTGCTTTGAAGGGAAAAAAATAGAACTGTATTTCTGGGACATAATTCTGCTCACCTAAAAAAAAATATGATTCACTAGAAATACATTAACAAGAATTCTGGTCTATGCAAGCCAGAATTGCAAGAAGAATATCAGACCAAGCCCAATGGAAAAAGCAACGTGGCCTGAAGCAGTTGCTTTGTAACAGGAAAAATTTTACCACATTTATTTCAGGCTCTCTTTCTGTGCCTTATCGAGGGAAAAACTCACATGTATTTACTTCTATTAAAACTCACAGCAATCGTACATGCTGTGACTGTATCCACATGTACAAGGGTGCTGTCTCATACGTGAATATGCTTATCACATGTTAGTCTTAGGCGCTAACTTGCTGAAACCAGACAGCAAAGATTTAGTTCTAACTCTGCTAGGTGCAGTTTGGGTAGGTCATCATCTTCATCTCAGCACCAACAGGTAGGGAATGTTTGACTGTCATGGAACAACACGGAGCCTCTCCACTCACACACCTCACTGCTAAGCCCATCACTTCTTGTTCTTCCTCACCTTGCTACACAGAAGTACAGAAAACTCATACAGCCAATAACAATGGGACAACAGCTTGACTTGACTAACCACAATCAGTAAACTTGCTGATGGTCTTTAGGAGTGGAAAAGCTTCAGTGTATTCCCCTACTCCTTTTTTCTAAGTACTACAGCGTAAGATAAACACTAAGTACAATTCTGCACTATTTACTATACAAACTCCTCAACTTTGTACCTAGAATTTATTCAATACAATTACATCCACTTCTGATTGAAGCAACTACCTATAAGTATCTTAACAGCACCACAGTTATAAGTAGGACAGGCTAAGCTAATATTTTTCACAGTTTGAAGATAAATTCTTGTATTACTTCATCGGCATAATCCCTAAGCCATTCAGAATGATCAATACACTTATCCCAAAAGGACCCATGAAAAAGCCAATGTTTGGCCAACTGGAAGACAAAACCCTAAACAATTTTTAACTCTAACAATCTCAACTAGGCTCAGTACTCATTACATCCACCTATGACCTTTTTGTCCACCCTCGAGTTCATCCTTTCAGACTTACACATTCACCTGCTTGAAACCCCTAAAGCCAACTAATGCAAACTATGCCTAGTGGTTGGATTTTTACTTCCCCAGTAAAGACTACTCTTCTTCATCACAGAAAGAGTCAGAGAACTGAGTAGAAGGAATGACACCACAGACTAGGGAATGCCAGGTGTTGATCCCTTCCAGGAAATAATTCAGCTTTATTCTGTGAAATCAGTAAACACCACTGAATTCATAAGTATGAAACAAAGTAGCTGAAGCACTTTGAAAATAGACATTTTAAGAGTCAAATTTCAACATAAAGCAAATTAACTGCTCCAAGTCTCATTTTAATACTGAAAGGAAATTCAAAAAAATCTGTTAACCAGAGTAATACTGACATGTTCCATTAAAATTATGCCAACTGTTATTCCTTTCACATACATGCAATACATACATTTTGAAATACCACTGATGGGCACAGATACCTGGAAAAGCAGAAAAAAGTCTTGGGATTTGTTTGAATCCTTAAGTAACAGTGCAGACAGTTCCTACTATGCCTGCAAAAGACTGGTTCATCAGTTTAGATGGCTGTTTAGCTGGTTTTTGCTTTAAAATCTAATTGACACTACATGAATAAGCAGTGCTCAATTCAAAAATCTGTGTTGTACCTGCTTGATGTAAAGATAAAATATTCGTACTATTATTCTTCTAAAAAGCTGATTTCCGTAGTGAATTTTACGCCTTGCTCACCTACAACACAACTTTCATGAATATTTATAAAGAATAATTAATTTTGAGTAAACGGGTCACAATTATTAGCCAGTATATGATTTATAAAGCAAATAATTGCATATCAGATATGAAAGTAAGCCCATTATTAAAACCAGACATATTTTGAAAATGGCAAATGCAAGAAAAAACTATAGCATATGACTTCAGGTGGTTTTTGTCCCAGATGATTTTACTTCAATTTTTCACTATCAGTAAGCTAAAAAAAAATAAGCAGTAAATACACATTAATAAAAACCCCAAACAGATCAATCCTGTTATGCAAGATTTACAAAAATAAAGCAAATATACAAGATAAGAGCAGCAAAGGCCTTACTCAGCTATAGCACATCATGAAGAAGCAAGTGACCTCTGTCAAGGTCGCATGGATATTGCCTGGTGTTTCTCTGCTCTAACTCGCAGCTGAGTAAGCTAATAAAGCATGAAGTAAGAAAGTCAAAGATGATGAGCAAGTGCAAGGTAACTGCTTGTTATTAGCATATGAAAAACAACAATAAAGAAATTAATCTCAAAAAGAAAGGCATCCACTGTCAGTCTTTTCAAAAAGAAATACCGGTATGTCCCAGATCCAGTTATCAAATGCAACAATATAACAGACATATCTTTAAGTAAATATTTGGGCTGTTGGAAAATCAATAAACTTTAATTTCAGTATCTAGAAATCCTGCAATTCAGCCAATATTCCACTTGCAGTCAAAAAACATTTGCCTTCTACCCTTAGCTGGACTATTCGAGGACATCTCTGGCAATTCAGTGGGAGTACACTCTCAAAATTCTCCCCTCATCAGAGACTTGTTGTTTACCAGTGCCACCAATTAACTATCCATAGCTGGCCACATGGGAAGAGGACATGGAAGATGCTAATAAAGGCAAGTTTATCCTGGTTGAAAGCAGAATCATGACAGTATTCTCTGCTTCAGATGCAGCCACAAGCCACAAGCCACCTGCACAGCCAGCTCCAAACCCAGAATGGTTCTTCTGGTTTCATCTCCCTGATGGGCATCTGGAAACTAAAGCCCATTTACAGAAATCCAGGCCATAATCATGAGACACAGGGCATTGGCACTCCCACTCCTTAAAGAGTAACAGGAATTCTCTTTTGAAGTGTAGTACCTGCTAATAGGCATAATTTATAGTTTTAGGACACATCAGAGGAACAAAATAAATGGAAAGAAGGGTTAGCAACTTCAATGGGCTTTAAATCAGGTCTCAAAGATAAACACTAGTTAGATAAATAAACAAAAATTTCTCATCAGTTACAATGGACGAAATAGGATTATAACATACAAGAGCAGCTTAAAAAGGAAGTTCAGACAGAACCTCTTCACACCACACAACATGTCACATCTTTTACAACAAATGCTATTTAATCCAAGAGACACAATAGGAGTTAATAGCAGCAAGTTCAACTTGGTGATTTTTAGGTCAAAAGGACAGGTGATTACCTCCTCCATTCTCAAGGATTAACACAAATCACAAATCCAGCAATTTCAACACCAAATCTAGAACTTGTACCTGCTCTAGTTAAAAGAAAAGAAAATACTTATCTACAGACTTCAAGTTGAAAGGTGTCATTTGTTCAGCAAGGCAGCTCATATACTTGCTACTCTGATGGACAAAACACTGATACCCCATTTCTAGTCTGGGCTCTTGTAGCTTGTGTGCCCAGCCATGTTGCTGTGTGAAATTTTATGTATCAGGGCACAACTTATTACCAGTATTTTCACTGTGTGTGAATCAAGGAGCCTTTTGGCACATCCAGCTTTTCAAAGAGAATGGTAAGCTTTCAGGAGTCCCATTAGGAAACAGACTAGACATCTCAACTGAGACAACTCAAGTCCCTCCTCTGAACTAATTCTGGTCCAGCATCCTTTCTGAGTTAGACATCCTCCCTACTCTCAACACTCCAGTCTGTGTTTACAGCTGCATACAACTTCTTGTCTCTTTAAAATAAGAGCAGGTCATGTTACCCAGCTGTAATCCCGAATCCTTCTCAGAACCAGTATTTAGGGGAGACTCCTTTTTTTTCCCACAGAAGTGGCCAAAAGTAGTACAGTGCACTTTGTTAAAACACATTCAGATGCAGAGTGAGAAACCAAATGAAATCAGTCTATGATAGCACTTTTTCCAACTTTATTAAAATTGGCACAAAAAAACCAGAAGTATTCTCATTAATATGGATTTTGTATTTTATTCCAGATCATTGTAAAAGGTAATGAAAAGAGTTGGAATAATGGAGGTGGCAATTCCCCATACACTATCTGTTCTGCAATTTATTACATGGAAAAAAAATCTGTTCACATGGACAATAGTGCTGTTCCACAGTATTATTTTTACAATTAGAACATCACCCTGAACTAAAAAGAATGTTTTACTGAATTCAAAACACAAAGCTTACAATTTCAACAAGAAACAAAAGAGTTCTTTTTACTCAAAAAGAAGTTTCAAAACTCTTTTGATTGAGATGTATTACACGATCATTCTTTAACTCTCACCTATTTGCCAATATATTGTGTCTTCTATCAACACATCATCCCACTAAGTTTTCCTCATGACTTTATCCTTTAAAAAATTGAAGACTACAACCCTCCCCCACTCCACCTGTATCACCATGTATTTTAAGAATTCCTCCCAACTCTACTAGTTTATCCTAGAAATAAATGTTTATAAAGAAATGCTGTCCTTAACTTTAGAAAGAAGCAGAAACAAAAAAGAAACTAAGAACCACAAAAAAACCCAAACCAACCAAATAAAAAAATCAACTCCAAAACACACAAAAAAACCCCTACATGCTACCCGTGGTCATTAAGTTTTCCAAATAAGAGTCAGACCTAGTGTGCATTTGTACACAGACCAGATAAGACACTTGTCAAGGAATCTTTATTTCCACAGTGCTTTGCACAAAAGCACTCCGATTATTTTTTAACTGCACTATCTACATTCTTACTTAAATACATGGATATGAGAGTTCATGGGTAAACTCATGTCTCTGAGCCAAGCTGAGGAATGGTTACCAGCTTTCCCATTTTGCCACTACAACACTGAATTTTCAACCACGTGATTACAGAAAAACAATACCCTTAAGATAAAGGTGCAAAACAGAGCTTGTAAGTGGATTTTTAATCAATTCATTAAAACATCACTGAGCAGCTTTGAGGCACCATACTACCCAGTCACTATAGCCATGGCTACATTTTTAGAGCTACTACAATACATTTGGCCATAAATCCTGAATAGTGTCCAGGAAATTTACAGACAGCATCCTTAAAAGAACCAAACTGGATTTAAACACTCTCCTAAATAAAATTTTGTTTTCCTGAAATGCTTATATAACATAATAATTCAGAGATGATTAATTATTTGATGATTTTTTGTGACTGTCTAAAAATTTGTTAAACCTTCTCCATTTAAAAAAATATTATAAATACTAGAAGCTTATCAGGTAACTACACTGCACAAGAGACATTCCAGATTTATTTCACGTTCTGAGAGATTTCTCTGAGCCTATTCGGGGATGTTTAGAAAACAGAAGTGGCATCCCAAGTCTGCAATTCTCTGAGAATTTAAAAGATGGCAACACCACTCCCTCTAGTATGGAGAGGGAGAAGTGTTCAGTGCCTGCTGTTTCAGGGAAATACCTCCAGACTGGCAGTGATAAGAAAACAGGTTAAGAAAAATGGTCAGCTCTCTCATAAGCCATTCATGTGCTCCTCCTTTAGGTACTTGGGGAAAACGACAGAAGAGAAAAGCCAGCCTCTAAAACATACTGGTTAGATATTTGTCAAAAGTAGTACGTAAGGAGACATTCTTATTACAGTTCCCATCCAGCTTTCAGTCATCACAGGACTCAAAGAAAAAAATAGTATTAGTAAATATTTTTACTTCTTTTCTTATTTAAACAAGAAAAATTTTTCCACATGCTGCTGCACAAATTGCTCAGCTAATCCATGTATTCCCTAAAAGAGATTGCCTGTAGCCTGCTCTTAGCCTATCACCAAAAGAAATCATGAAAAACTCTTGTCAGTTGTCCTCCTAATGCATTCTGCTTTGGTGTCTGGTATTTCTGTAAAAGATGTAACAGTATAAGCACCATTTCCTAATCCCCTCTTTTACTGGGGTGTATCAGGAAGGAGTAAAACCTACTCCAGCAAAGATGACATTTGTACCTAACGATCCCGAAAATATTTGTAAACCTAATGCCTTGTTTACTTAGTCTGGCAAATGCTTTTATTTTAACCTCGAGTATCTTTAGTAAATGTCAGCTGTAAACACGAATTGATAGTTTGCTCCCTTATCTGTATTTCCAATTAAGTTTTTTCCTAGATACAGAGTTATGTCTAAAACAAACACTCTATAAAGAATCAAAGTAAAATCTAATGATGAAGTATTTCTTTATGAAACTGCATATTTATATAGGCATCACCAGAAGAGGGAAGGAGATCATGGTATCCATGCATAATAATTCCTCCATGCTTTTCTTCCAGATATGGAGAAATATTTTCTTGTCTCTTTTATTTGTATCACAAACTTTAATGTCTCTTCCACAGCATGTAATACGAGGTTGCGTGCACCCTTTATTCAGAAAGCAGTTCCCAGTAAAGAGTTTATCTGTGTGCTTAAACATGCATGCAAATATAAAACTACATAGAAATATCTTTAAAATTCTAAGCAGACTGCTGAATGGACAAGAAAAGACAACAGTATGCTAAATAAGAGCTTCATTTTCATGTGAGGAAACATCAGTTAACTGAGTTCTGTACAGCTGAGTGGCTTAAAAACTTCTGCCAAGACACTAAGCTGCTCCTTCTTTTTACTTATTACAGCCAACCCTGCCAAAAGACCATAAAAATTGATTTTATGTTTCCGGTGTCTCTGTGCTAGCTGGAAGAATATAGATTTCTCTCCCCCTGCTCCCCAGGTTTCTGACAAACACAACGTTCCCTTATCTCACACCTTCACTACTCTAACCAACACTGAGCATCTTTTTGGTCATCCCTTACATCTGATTTAAGTTATGATTACGGTAGGAGAACATTTCAGATTGTTAAATCAAACACTGTTCTATATCTGTGGTTTTAAGGAGTTTCTTGCCCATCAGTGTTACACAGGAGGCTATATCCCACTCGTACGGCTATGCCATACGTGGCAACTGATTATTTTTCACATTTATTTCAAGGAAATATTAGAACTGCTCTGTTAGTCTGTGACCTACCTCTTTAAATTCCAGTATCAATCCTTGAAATGGATTTAGCATCTTTCACATCAAACATTAATAAGGCTCACTTAGGCGCTCTTAATGTGAAGGAAAATTTGGCTTGTATGAAATGGCTACACTGGAACATTTCATGCTTTTGCAAGTGCAGGAGTATGATTATTTCCTACAGCATGTCATTATCTTATGCCCTGTGGTTCTTTTGGAAATTATCTCTTCTCACTTAAGCTGCCTACACTATGTTTTTAAGCTATATAGTTTCAATTTATGAATTGTATGCATGCAGATTTTGAACAACTATACCACACGCCAAGTAATAGACCACATTAAAGTATATTTCCCTCAGACACTACTAACAGAAGTAAAAACCCAAAAAGCTTGGAACAAAAAAAATATATACTTGACTCGAGACATAAAATCAGGTCATTTGTTTCCAAGACAGACAAGAAAATGCTATTCTAGACACATGTGCAATCTCCTTATGCTTTTCCTGAGCAGGTTTATTTAAGCATAGCAGGAGATGTCATTTCACATCCTCACGAAGCAGAGTAGTTCACTGCCTACTTGTTCTCGTACCCAAAAGCTCCCCCCTCCCCTTTTCCAGGGACACTCCTAAAACAACTGCCCCTCTGTAACTCTAGATGTCAACTCTCCAGGGAAAAGGAACTCCCCTTGGGTCTACAAGTACCATCTTCCCTTTCCGAGGATGGAGTAACTCTCTTGGACAATAAAGCATTTAAACAGCGCATAACAGATTAACATGCAACATGGATGGCACACTGCACAGCAGCTCTGGGGATCAATATCACCGCTGCGGATTAGTAGTCCACTTGTCATCTGCAACATGTACGCGTATCTAAAGCTACTCTACTGACCTTTGTACAGAAAATATTGTTTCAGAGACAGTGAAATATTATTGCACTACAACGTTTTGCATCGAGTTTACAACGCAATAAAGACAGAGGTACTTCTTCACACGCAAATGGCTATTAAATAAGGAAAATAAAACTTGACATCCCTGAGACAGTCAAAAGAAATGATTTATTTGGATGCCAACATCTGTCTTGAGATTCTGGTCAAGTGCTTTCCTGTGCTCATTTAGGATTGTACTTGGAAAGCTTTTCAGTTACATCTACCTAGAGATTTCTCTCTACTGCTTCCCATCCGACAGAAATCACTCAGCTGGCTCTGATGAATAATAGCAAAAGGCAGCTTGTACCAGAGATGACTGAATTACACGTTGCGGAAAGTGCCATAAACTGCTCATTCCAATGACTACATTTAATTTATTTACTATACTGACTACCAGAAGCTAGCAGTCGTTTGATATCTTTATTTCAGAAGGCTGAAAACAAAAGAAATATTAACATTCTTTGTCACTTTCTTACTACTGTACCTAGTACAGTTTGATGGGCAAAATTAACTTTTAAACAGAGCGCTGATCCCCTACCTGTACTGTGAGCGCCTAGGAACCAGAATAGAAGGTACCCAAACCGGAGCAGAGCAAGTGGAACCGGTATGAAGAAAACAATGTCAGAGAAGATGAAATTGCATGGAAAGAAAACACATTAGCCTGACAGCCTTTCTAAGTAATGTGGAAAAGGCTTTTGTGAATTGATACATAAAAGATTAGCTGCGTTGTCCTGCGGTCCGGAAGACCAGCGCCGGGGCGGGGCACACCGCCGCGCCCCACCGCCCTCGAGCTGGGCGACCGCCGGGACAGACCACCCTGCCGAGGGCGGGGGCACGGCGGTGCCAGCGGCCAGGTGACACCCGCAGAAACAAGTTGGCCCCGCGGCCGCCTCGGCGCCCGCTCC
>VXBR01007105.1:44793-84413 GCA_013400215.1 Cisticola juncidis | reverse complement strand
GGGGCGCGGGGGGCGGCGAGCCCCGGCAGGCGCAGCTGGCTCTGTTAGCGAACTGCGGCTTTGCCCCCGCTGCCGCCCGCCCGGGCAGTCGCGACAGAGCGGGAAGTCGTGATTGCCGTCTGTGGCTTAGGCGAGAGCAGGCTGTGTCCCGTGTTCAGGTAAGGACGTGCAAGGGTTAACCTAATTCCCTTGATCCATCCACTCTGAACTGGAGCTTTGATTAACATTGGTCTGCAAAATGTAAATGTAACAAATTCAATTAAGGGAAGCACATTTCTTCAACTTTTAATTAGATCTACCCTATTTGTCTAATGTTTAATATAACATAAAAAGTTGCTCGGGCTCCAGAGGGAAATAGAAATAGATTTAGATGTAAGCTTAGCTTTTAAAAACACAACAGACTAAAGTTCTTTGTTCCTCAGCATATATTATTGCTGCATTTATATCCTCAAAGAGGATAACAAGCAATATTCCTCAAAGAGGAGGAAAACAATTTTACCTGCAAAATTGCAAACATAACAGGGTGGTATTTATGCAAGTGTTTCCCACAGCCTTTAATTGGTTACAGGTTGCTGAACATACAAGTTGTAGCCCAGGTTTGATGCACTACTGTATGTGATCCTGCTGGATTACAGCTGTTCTAAGAAAACTTAAGAAAGTAGTAATATATTTCACAACCATTTAGTTGGTTAATATAGATAGCAGATGTTGGCAAAGAGACGAGTCCATCTGCCATCGTCAGCAGGTGACTGAGAAAGTCACGCAGCCCCCAGGCACATTTCGTAGGTGACTTATTGTGCCTTCAATAGAACTGTATTGTGCTATTCCCCATCCTGACTTTCATGCTGGGGTTTGACTCTCCAATTCACAGCCCTTTTCCAGTTGAGTTTTTCTGATCACATTTGTTCTTATGTCTGTTAGAAGAGCAGTTTTTCTTGTATGGGCACATTAGATCGTGAGAGGAGAGAAGGAAAGCAAATGCAAAAGAAATTATGTTGTAAAGCTTTTACTTAGCTATGGAAAGGAGGAAGAACCGTAATTTAAACTGCATATTCAGAAGTGTCACCTGTGCTCAGATTACCCTGTATGATTTAAAAGGTTTGCTGTTGTCTCTGTCCCAATACAATAGATACCAAAGAATATTTTCTGGAGGATCATTTATCTGGTCAGTTAAAAAACCCACACATTTCAGTGCTAGTAATTATGAGGACTTGATGCTGAGTTCCTAACAGCCACACAGCCAGAAGTCTGTGGGAGTCTGACATTCACAAGGCATGACACATCATATGCTGTCATAGTATTTGAGCAAAGACAAGAGACATCACTGAAGGCCAGTGGCCCTTCCTTAGTATACAGACAGTAAGGAGCAGAAATGCTATCTAGTAGTAGCCCTGAAGAGTATACCATCATTTTTGCACTCTCTGGCTATGGTAGTCCATACATAATTGTTCTGCTATGTTAAAAAAAAAAAAAAATCCACCACCAACAAAGAAACTCCCCAAACCAGCTATTATAGGGGCTGGGAGAGTTTTTGTCTGGTATTTTCTGAGCTTGGCTGTTTGCAATGAAATAATTGCTGCAAAAGTTGCTTCCTTCAGTTTCTTTCAAGTTCAAAGATTTATTTATACAGAAAGAGGTTTTCAGTCCTGCAATTTTTATTTCACTCTATTTTCAAGGAAATGGGTAGTTAATATCCAGTCATTATGTTAATTATACCAAGGGAAGCTGTGAAGCTTGAGGAATGACATAGATATCCTGAATGGACAAGGATGCTCTAGAACAGCTCAGGAGCCACTGAATGCTTGCATTGCTAGCCAAATGCTAGCCTCTAAACTAGGCTGAAATATAGATCACTTTGTTTATTATTATTAACTCTTCCACAGTTGTGTCTAGGGAAGAAGAAGGTATCCTTTTATGAGAAAAAAGGAAGAAACATGCAAATCCAGAAGGAATTGTATTCTAAACCCTATTCTGTTGATTTGTTTGGAATTTTATTCTTTTTAATGTGTTTTAGTGCATCAGAAGAGAACTTTAAATAGTGTCAGTCATTCAGAAGTTCCATCAGGAATCCTACTACATACAAATGAAAAACTAGACTCCATTATATTCTTCATATGTCCTGGTTTTGTTTTAAACTTTGACTGAGCCAAAGGTATAGGAGCGTCAGAAAAACATTTGAATAAAAAGCAAGATCAGAAATGATTCTGTGTTTGTCATTTTTATTTTTACTTTATGTATATTGTGACTTCAAGATACAACCTCAAGATCAGAAACCAATATGAGCCATAAAAACTAGATTTTGAAAATGAAAGACTCCTGCTTGATCCATAAAGAAGAAGGAAGCCTGAGCCAAAGCCAATGAAACCAATATTCTCAGGCCTATGTTAGCAAGTTTTATGGCATATAAAGATCAGATACTAGAATGGGAGTCACTGAACTGAGGCTAATTCAGGAGCAACAGCAGTTGTTACACATAAAAAAAAGCAATCAGGGCTCTGACTTCTTTCCTTTTGTAGGTCACCCTTTGTGTGACCAAGTATCACAACTGCCACAAACAGATGTACAAGATGGGAAGTCTGGTAAATAATGAGAGCAAATCACTGGCAGGTGAATAAGTAAATAAAACTGGTGGCATGTTAATTTACTTAACAGGTAGATCTGTAAAAACTGAACTGTGACTGTTGTGATTCACTGGCTTTGTGTTGCACAACGTTACAGATCCTTGCTTTTAACAGAAAAATGCAATTTTTTTGTTCTTCATTGTCATGTATTTTACTCCTGTTTTTGCTTTGATTTGGTCTTTTCCATTGTCAAGTTTTTCATTTTTAGAGATGTTCCTGTGTGGGAAGATAAAGGAATTGGGTTTTGCTTAGGGAACTGGAACAGCTTTTCAAATTAGGCTCTGATTGCAGGAGTTTAGGAATGTGTTTCTGAAATTTCTTTTAGCATATTAAATGTCTGTTCTTGATTGTTTTGGTGTTTTTTCCAGTTGACTGGGATTCCAAGGGCTGGTCTGTATAGCTGAAAATTAAACACTTGGAATCCCATTTTGGTGTTCTTTTTTCACACTCTTGGTTTCAGTAAAGTTTACATAATACCTACTGAGTGGTGATGATGCACTTAGAATGGAAGATATGAATGCAGAAGAGAAAGCTACGTCCCCAAAGTGAGAATTAACCTTCAGTAAAATTAATAAATACTGGAGTAACTATTCAGCTATACACAATTAATGGAAGTGTTTTATGAAGTAAATCATCTTTGAAGATGATTTTTCTAACAATGTATGTGATTACCATTTGGGTAGAGAGAATGGAGAATAAATGTTGAGGTTTTGTGGTTTTAATTACAGCTAACAATCAAAGGGTAAAATCAAAGAACTTGTTAGTCCACTCTCTGATGTTTGTCTCAGTTTGTCATCTGATTTCATTGTTTTCTTCTGTTTGATCTGTACACATCTGCTGCTGCTTCTTAGTTGTTTAGGCAGAGATGGTCTCTTTTAGTCTGCATTTGTATAGCAGCTGACACTGAGAGCTCCTGCTTTGTGCCCAGGGCTCCTGGACACTGTGGCAGCAGAAATGAAAATGAAAACAGAAGTACTCTGAGGGGGTGTTCAAGTGTAGCCAAACCAACTTGCATATGCTTTGCACAGATGTCAGCTGTGTAATGTGAGAACTGATCCGAGTCAGTGTCAGTCTGTTCCCCTGTAGATGGTGCCCCTAGTTCAAGGATTCTCTTTTGGGTTGTCAGATTTGCATCCCTAATCCCCCTCCCCACTTTGAAAGTCAGTTTTCACCAAAGGGGTGCTCCGAATGCTACTCCAGAAAAAAATGTTTTCAGTGCAGGTAAGATGAACTGGACTGAAGTCCCAGTTCTCTTTTCAGGGACAATCTACTTTATAAAATAACAAAGTATTGAATTCTTAGCTTCCAGAACACCCAGATATTATCAATCTCCTTACCTTATGGCTTCCTCCATGTAAAATTTCTAATCCATAACTAGTATATGCATCACATGGATGGCTGTGTAATAAAAAGAATGTTAAATGGGATTTCTAATTTAATTTTGAAGAGTGACCTTGCAAAGCGGGAAGATCTGTGTAATGGCAGTCAGTGTTACCTCTGAGGAGAGGGTCGAGGTTTAAACAATGTCTTTTCAAAACAGTATGAATGATTATCACAATGCACATAAGGGAGCACATTCCATGTCTCCAATACAAATTAAGCATGACTCCATACGAAGAGACTCAAATGAATTGCCTTTGAAGTACAAAATATGTTTATATTTACACCAACCTGAGAGTGGAGTGCAGGAGAATAATATAAGTATCAAACCATAACACTGAAATAGAGGTAAAATCTTAAGGCTTCAGGCTTTCTAGATTTCATGTCTCTAATTTGAGATGTCCATGAAACCTTCACCATGCAGCAGACATAGAGCAAGAGTGCCCCAGGAAGCCAGCCCAGGCATAAAGCATGGTAAGTTCTACCATCTAACTATGCAGAGTAGGTCAAGAACTTCCAGGTTAATTAAAAATGGGACAGAGTTCCTAAAGAACTAGTTAATTAACTAATTAATTTTAAATTTCAGAAGATACTTCTTAATGTTAGTAGCATGATAAATAATTCTCGAGGGAGTTTGTTTTCATTTAGCTCACATTGTCATTTCATTCAAAATAAAGTTACCCTAGTATTTGTATTTAAAATGCCAAATCAAGAAACTGTCAGTGTTATTTTTTTACAGTAATCATTATTTCATAGTAATTTATGTCTGTTTAAAAATCTATTTACTTCTCTTAAAAAGTCTGATGTCTAGATTTTTATTGAGCATAAATGCTTGCAAACCACATAGATAAATGAACTGAAAATTATGTGTCATTAATATGTGTTGCAGTGTGTGTTCGGGGGGGGAACCCCGGGGGGAATTCCCCGGGAGCCCCCCGGGGGGTCTTAGAAGCGTGGGTGTTCTTGTGTAGGCGGGCAAAGAGAATCAGACGGCTGATGAGGTGAAAGTTTAATCGGAGTTTCCTTCCAGGAAGGCAGCATGGTCACCAAGGGAGGGCGAAGGGAAGGGGAGAGGGGGAAGGGGAGAGGGAAAGGGAGAACCGTCTCTGGAGACTCCCAGGGCCAAGGAGGGCCAGCCCACTTTTTCCTGCACTCTTTAACAGGGAGTTTCGAAGTAGGCGCGGTAAGATTCTTTAGCCAATAGTATTACAGACATACGATACTGCGGGGAGGGTACAGACTTGGGACAAACTATACATTTTCCAGGGGGGAGGTAGGATATACCATTCCATAAATATGATTAGTAGAAAAGATTTTTGAATTTTTCTTTCTTCATAGCAATCTTTTAGCCAGTATACAATATGGTAAACTAGCATTTACTCTTACAATTCTGTCTGTCAGCAACACCATTTTGTTTACAAACTAAAAGAATTGTTTTGTTTGCTTTACTGCTTTTTCTATAGCGCATGCCATAGCCTTCAAATTGCTCGAGTATAAATTAGAAGGAAGTCAAGCTCTCCAACTGTGTTGTTAAGATGATAAGGTCAATAGTAATGTCTCTTCTGCAAACCTTGATAGATATTTATCCAGGTTGAAGCTGAATTTTAATTCATTACAATATGTTAGTGAAAATAAGGCTTTTCTTGCTTTTTAAAAATTTAGGCAAGAAAAATAAATCCTACCTAACGAACCTAATTCTCCTCACAGTTAGATATAAATCTGCAGTAAGACCTGCTGTCTTAAAAGCACAGATTTCACGACTGTTATCTTCTATAAATCAAACTGCCTCAGTCCTAAAGAAGTTAATGTACCAATGCATAATTTTTAATTCAAGTGCTGAATTTAAATATAAAGTTTTAAGGTAGCAGAGACTCCAGGTGCACTCTGGGGACATAGTTTCTTCTTTACTCAGTAGTTCCTACTTAGTCTGGGGCAAGGTCATCTTCCCTAGCTGATCATAAATCTCTACTGAGAATCCTCTTATCACCCTCCTAGGCTTTTTGCTTTTGGTCTGTTTGCTTGCCAATCCTTTCACCTGCCTTCTCAGTCATTTCTGTTCATCTGACAATATATTTTGGGATAACACTGCCAGTCCTCAGTGGAACAGTCTGAACAATCACAGTCATACTCTTTAGCCTCATGTTAGATGCACTTCTGCAAGAACCAGGATTGGTTCTTTTCTGTTCGGGGTGGAGGTGAAGTCTGCAGTCAGAATTCTGACAGATGATGAGGTACAGTAATAAAGTGGTTCCTGCTGAGGAATGGAAAGGTCATTAAGTCATTGGTTTGGTTTTTCATTCTTGTTTGAATGTGAACAGAAGTAGCTACTAAGGAATGTTGCTTCCTGGATAAAAACAAAATTTTTAAAAAAATGGAAAAGAAAAGAATAAAAACAGATTTAAAAGTATGGGATAATAATATAATATATTATTATATATGGGGATAATAAAGGGTCTCATCACTGGAAACTTGGCTTTGCCCACACTGAGATTGGACTAAGTGTTTGCTAACTTAAGCTCAGTAATTTAGGGAGAAGTTCAGCCCAAAGGAGTGTTTGGTACTAATTAGTTTAAGGATTTTGGCTAATATCTTCTTGTCCTTTAGTGTGGATTTTCAAAGAAATGGTGATTTCATATGGTCTTTGATGTTGGAACTTTAAATTAAAATGTTCTTTCTGAAGATGAGAGCCTAGATTAAGTTAAAGTGGACTCCTTCCTTCCTTCTTTCTTACTTCCTCTGGAATCTATGGCCTACACTTTCCCACCATAATCGCAGAAAGGCATTATCATCATTATTCCCTCATAAATACAAAGGTATCTGCCGAAAAACCTCAGAGATTTTTTAGAGCATCAGTCATTCATCCTGAGTTTAAAAAGACCTGTTCAGTGCTAAGGGTTTCTTTATTAGCTTCCTCTTCAGTTTGGCTTTTCCTCTGAAAATTATTAAGCTTTATCTCTGACCTAACTGTTTTCTTTTTTTAAGGAAACTGGGCATGCCATTTCTGTCATACAGGGGTTCATAAAAATGTTTACATTTGACTTTTCCCAGAATATTTATATTAGTTTTCTTTCCCTTCTACTCTTACTTAAATAGAACTTGTTTGGGTTTTTTCCTGCGGTCACTTCTAAAAAAATCCATGATGGTTTTCTTTTGAGGAAAAGGGGTTGTTTGCCAAAGTTATTTACAGTTTAATTGCCAGTTTAATTACAATCTAATGTCTCATTTACTGTGACACACTGTACCCTGCAGGCTGACCTGTGATAGATGTTAGGAGTCACAGTGGCAACAGATTCACCTGTGTCTGAAGCTGGGCAGCCTCCCACTGATGTCAGCAGGCCTGCCCTGAAAAACCACACCAGCCCGTCTAGTGATGATCAGAACATGAAAAATTCTCTGGCGAAGCCTGTTTGGTATATTTCAATATTGTGATGTTTCTACACTCCCAGTTTTTGCCACTGATGCATAGTTCATTCATTTCTTTATATGTTGATGAACACATTCAGTGGCTGTCTTAGAAAAGACATCTCAGAGCATGAATACAGAGACTAGCTGATGCTTTTGTCATGTTTTGTCTCACTTCACTACAGATGCCATCAGATATCTGATGTCAGCTTACAGCCCTCCACAAGGATCTCTGGGTACCTTTCTGGAAGGACCTCCAGAAAGGAGGTTGTAATGCCATACTACAAAGAACTATATTTGTAGTGTACAAAAGATCATTTGAGGTTCTGTTCCTATGTCTGGTGATGGTTAGAGAGTTATGTGAGAAAAAAAGATTTGATACCCCCCCCATGCTAAATTTCATGGCCATGAAGTTTTGCTGCCAATAACATGTAGTCATGTATCTGTAAAGTAACTGAGGTTATGACAGACATTTAGGGGTCATGTGTTCTAACCACATGCTGAAAGCAGATCCTGATAGAACAGGTTCTTCGGAGCTTTGTTCAGTCAAGTTGTCAGTGCCATGAAGGATGAAGGGTTTTGAGTCATGCAGGTGGCCCTCCAGACCTCCTCACAAGTACTGAATCAAGGCACAGATTTCTTTCCATGACCTCCTGGGTCTTCTCTTGCTGACACTGCCAAGGATGTAGCTGGCCACTTTTGCTGCAACAACATGCTGCCGATTCATGTTCTTGATTCAGAAGCACAGCTATACACTGAGAAATTGAAAGGCTGTGTATGTGTTTGTCCATCCTTGATCAGAATCAGCCAAACCGTGTCAGCTTCCCACGCCTCCTTCCTGAATTTGGTGTCAGGGAGTCCATGAACCAACCTGTGAGGGGCCAAAACCATCCCTCCTCTTAGAGAGCTGTGTCTCCTAAGGTGGTAGTCTGCTGGCCACATGAACACTTTATCACTCTAGAAAGGTGGGGAAGCTGTGTAATACCTGGAGGAGTACAGTGATCCTTCTGAAACCATCTCATTATGGATGATATACATGAGGTCCGTGAGGAATTTTATGATCTTGACAGTTGGTTCTCCTAGCTCAAACTAATGATCAGGAGTGAGTAAGCCTGAAAGGGTAATGACAGCCTTCTAAGATCTGGGGCTTCAGAGAGGTACACCACTTTGCAAATGGAATTATTCTTGTCCTGAAATTCACTGTAATCCTGAAAATCTGCTTTAAGTTGTTCCAGGCCTGGAGATGGATGTTTTTCTACTATCTGAAATTAATTTCATTTGTCCAAAGAACAGATTGCACTTATGCAGCTATGGCCCAGTCTGTCCTGGAGGAGGTTAGGATTTGCAAGAGGTTTTGTACTGGTCCTTCAGGTGGAAGAGTAGAAGTGGATGACCTCATGATGTCTGCAGAGCAGTGTTGCTTTGGTTTTTCTGAGTTTTTTAAACCTTCTATTTGTTCATAAGGTGGAGTCAGTTCTTTAGTTTCTGTACAATATTAAAAGTCAGTTTTTCACTTTCTCACACTTTGGAACATAAAACATCTTGTTTCTGTTCACTGTCCTTTGTTTACATATTTCTAGCTTGAAAATAATGTTGGTTGACAGCTGGCCAGTGGGGTGAAGAGATAGTAACCCCAGAAGCCAATCCACAACCAGACCCACAAATGTAAAAAATTAAAGAAATAAACAGGCTGACCCTCTTTTTGGGGAGCAGCTTTTCACTGCTGACCTCCTCCGTGTTGTTGTTTTGCATGCCGCTTTCACAGAGCAGATTTAGATTATCATAATGGGCTTTGGGAAGCAGAGAGCTACTTGTGTATTTGGGACAGTTACAGCATGTGTTTGAAACAGAAATTGAGGGTCAATAAATGCAAAATAATGGTCTATAATTATTAACCACCATAATTTTGTAGTGAGGGGAAACCAATCTGGGACACAGTCTACAGACTGTAGCAATGTGGGTACAGCTCAGGTGTACACCAAATACAGACTTAGTCTGTGAATCACCTTTGCAAAGTATAGAAGGTATATCAGTTCATGTAGCTCTAGATTTCTGCTTAGGCTTTTCATGTTCATTCGTATAATCCAGCCTTGGAGTACATATCTCAGGACCTCTTCCTTGCTTACTTTTTGAGCCTTCTCGTTATACATTGGAGACTTCCTTTCCAAGCAGTCATGCACAGATTCATACCAAGATGGGAAAATGGTACTTACATTTTCTACAATTAAATGTTACGAGCTCTATGATAACTTATATACTTACCTCTTACAGCAGTAGGAAAGCCTATATAGTAGTAATAAAGCTAGTGTAGCAGTATTAGAAATGAAATTAATTAATATAAAAGTAAAATAAATCAGTGTATTTTCTAAAATAAACCAGAAATAGTGCAAAAAATAAAACAATAAATAAACTAGCAAAGCTAGTATACCTGTTACAGTATAATATTGAAGATATATACTATAGCAGTAAAGGATATAGTAAATTTTACAGTGAAGCTCCTAGAGTAGTAGTAAAGCTAGTATGGCAATTAAGAGACTCTTCTCTTGGCTTGGAGAGTGAGTTTAAAGTTTGTTTTGGAACTGGGGTTTGTACTGTCTGGAAAAGATGAAAAAGGCTCTTTCTGATATTATTCTTTTTAACTTCAAGGGGCTGCTGGAATACCCTGAAGCAACCTTAAAATATGCAAAAGTCACTTCACTTTCACAGTAAGAACTACATTTTTAATACAGTTTCAGTAACAATTCCTCCTATAATACTTCTGCTGCAAAAAATTATGTATGTTTATTCTTCTAATTAAAAAAATATATCTAATGCATTTTTTCATGATAGAAAGTATAGCAGAGTAATCTTTGCCTTCAGGTCATAACACTTGAGCCAGAACTGAAGAGCTGACTGAACTAAAATTCTCCTAATAAGCCACAGAAAAGTGACTAATACAGTGATAATCTCTGCAGCTCTTGCTGGAACCATCAGCACTATCTATCAGAATATCCTCTGCCTCAGGATGTCATTTCTAAGGTGATTTTCTCATGACATTTTTTTTTTTTAAGTTTTGTTTTTGGTTTTAAATTCTTACCTTTTCTTCTTTATCCTTGCCATATATTTATAGCTTCCACACAGGAACTGTAATTAAACCTCTTCTCTGTGCCTTCAGCCCCTAATGCATTGTATAATGTTAACAGTCCTAAAGTAGAAGAGTAAGAATCCACTAATGTAAACTTTTGGGAAGGTTTCCAAAAGTACATTCTGGTTTTGTTAGCGTAGGAAAACATATAACCACACGAAGGCGATCATATGCGGTTCTTTATTTTGCGCGCGGGGACACTGGGGCATGCAATGCCCAGATCTGGTGCCCGAAGATACAGAGTTGCTTTGTGATTTTTATAGTTTAAATTATACATATGTTAACCAACCTCCACCCCTAGATACTGATTATCCCATTCCTTAGTTACTATCTTAAATCATACCTACGCTTCTACCCTGATCTACACTTGATTTGGTTAAAACAATGCTTCTCAATTATCTCCTGGGCTGGGGTCACATTGACTCAGTTATGGAACTAGCGGCAAAAGCTGACGTTTGTTCCGAAGCCGGGCTGCGTCAAGCCTCACTGGTACATTTTCTACCTTCCCTCCCCCCGTACATACTTCAACTAAACCCTGCGACTAAGTTATACAGAAATTATATATTTTAACCCTCCACCATCAGTTTGAATCATGTAATAAATTTCACTGACATGCAGTTAATCTTATAATGGTGTACTAAGATCTCTCCACAGATATAACAGAAATATGGGACTTTTGTGACTCAGAATTTCTAAAACAGAGCTCATGGTGAAAGAACACAGGTAATCTGAAGGCTGAGGATGCCTGTGATCAAAACTGAAGTCATCTATTTTCTATTGGTATCTAACTGTAGGATTGAGTTAAACGAAAGTCGCGCTGATATTTTCTGGCCTTTATTCTTTTTCATGTTAGAGAGATATTTGGCTATGGGAGTACAGGGGTTCTGTTTGCCTTATTTATATTATTTTCCTTTCCATGTCTTGTTTGTACTTAGCTGTATCATTTTACTCCAAGTTCTCTAAAGTTCTTCCCCTATTTTTCCCTCTCTAACCCTGTGTGTAATATTTAAATTGTGTTTGAACTAGACTTTCCATATCTTACTTGCCTCATACTGATTGAATTATTTAGCCTAAATTTTCCATTATGAAACTTCTCAAAAAATCCATTGCTCTCAAGATGACTGACAGTTCTGGGACATGTTCTTACTGTTTTCCATTTGGACATTTTACTGGTCTCAAAGCAGATTTAACAGAACCCACATTTCTCCAATTAGAACCAATTTAGGAGTGTAAAGCTAGTTTGATCTTTGACTATCCGATCTTCTCAAATTCAAACCTTTTAGCTGAATTCCCTGATTCTTTATATATTCACTTGATGGCATTGACCCCAAGAATACTGGCCCTTCACTGGAACATCCTATTCTAGCAGCCTAATTTAGTGTCGGCCTGGCTAGTGAGAAGCTGCTGAATATCTTGAGTATATGGCTACTTAGAAGCTGCTGAATCTCAGGTTTCTCTCTGCAAATTGCCTCTATATTTTTGGTATCCCTTGACAGAAACTTGTTAATGCGTTATTCAGCTTTAATGCAATGCTTATAGTAAAAATATAACCAAGTTTTTAAGTCTTTATTATTATAATTTGCTTTAAATAAAACTTCATGCTTTTTTTAAAAATTCAAAGACGCTCAGATGTAGATGGGCACAAACCCACTGCTTGTAGCAGCTAAAAGCTATATATTTCTATAAGTGGTTTCACTTGTTTTCACATCTCAAGGCTCTTACCTTGGCAGAACCAGTTTGCTGTTAAAACTAAGGCAGATTTGAAACCTGCAGCCCAAAACCAGAGATGTGGGCTGAAAGAAAGGTCATCTTGCAGTGAAAGACAGAGGCACAGTATTACACAGAGTCAAATTTCCCTAAGAACAGAGATCCTAGGTGATTTTATTGATGCTCAAGTCTTACCTAGTTGAAGATAGCCAATCTGTAAATGACAGATTCCCAGTGGAACTGTGCTGGAAGCAGAAGATGGTAGGCATGTGGAGGAGGACAATGAAGACTCTGTAAATTCAGATTACCATATTATAGCTGTGTCTATAATGTGCCAGGATGCCCTAAATAACACAGTTTTTGTTGAGGGTCTGTTTGTAGGCTATAGGTAGCCCTCCAGGTCATAAACTGTTCTCCTGCTTCTGGGGCTGAGAAAGTGAACCTAAACAAATCCATTACCCAGGGTCTTGCTTAAGACATCACATTCACATCAGGGCTGCGACCTCTTCAGACTGTGTTTGCCGTGGCAGATGTAACAGGAATACCAATCAGGAAAGATTTCTAAAAGTTTTAAAAATGGATTTGTGTGAAACTTGTCCTAGTACCTCGCAGTAGTTCCCACATGTGGGAACCACATGTGTAGAACCACACAGCATCCTGCTTATAAAACAAACTCTCAGGTGTTTCCTTTTATTAAAATGCCAGTGATGTTATAGAACTAGAACACATTTAGCATAATTGTTTTGCATTGGCATCCATAATTTCTGATGTGTCTTCTGCATATCCATGTTTCTGATTCCCCCAAAATTTCAGTCTTCTCTTCTAGCATTTTTTGTTTCTTCAATGATTCATTCAGTCTTGTAGTTTGAAAGTCCATCTGCTTATTTTAAGAGCAGATCTTTTTCTTTCCAACCAGGAAAAGAAAGAGCAGAATCAATATAACATAGCTGGAATTCAGGCAGTTGCATAGATATTTACAGAATGCAGATGCATTCCTTTCCACAGTCAAAATTTGTAAATCAGTTTAATAATGACTGCCCCGCCCCGCAAAAACATACATGTTATCATTGCAGAAAACAAGTTGTTTTGTAAACAAATTATGTGGAATGATGCAACATGACAAGAGTAATGCATCTTAACTTGATTCCAAGTTAATATACCACATTTCATTAATTTGTAATATTTCAAATGCACAGTTTTACAGAACCAGGATACATTGGTGATTGTAATTTTCCCATAGTAAAACAACAAATGGAAACATAAATTCTGAAATTCAGTTTCAGAGAATTCATTTTCTCTTGGCATTGAGCACTCTTCCCAGCTCTACTCTGAGCCTCTGGATTTTGTGAACATTTCTGATTTATTTTTTCACTTGTTTTACATTTGCAGCTAGCTTAAAAACATTATGCAGTAAAGCCTGAAAAAACCAGCACCCAAGTGTCAAATAACACAGAGAAAGTGCAATCGCCAAATTCATGTATTCCTCTAAATTTAATTTTCAAGCCAGTCTTTTAGGGTTTAGATTTTTTAAATAGTTGCAGTAGTAAAGATTCTAAAATCCTCATAAATCTAGTCACAATACCAATACACAAGAATTGATAATAGTTGAACTTAGAACAAATCACTATCAGAAAGGAAGGATGAACAAAAAGTCATTTGGCATGAATGGGCCACAGATTTTGGCATATGCTGAAGTGGCAGTATTGCTTTATTACAAAGATTAATTTTTCAACTCAGTTGAATGCCACAAGGCCTATTTTTACGTTTCTCTCAAGAAAAAATCTGTAAGATTTTCTTCTATACATTTCCTTTTATATCTCAGTAAATATGACTGCTTTCTGGTGGTTTAGAGCTCCAGTGCTTTTCCTGGTTTAAGGTTTTCTTCACCAGTTTAGTAACCTGTTCTTGTGTTCCTGCCTGCTTGGATTTTTATTTGATCTAGAATTCATGCACTTTTAAAGAGTCTGCACAGGATGTGTAAAATACAGTTGACAGGACTATCAGGTCTCAAAGTGAAAACACTATCAGGTGTTTTGATATCCTTGGGTTTGCATATATCTGTAATGGTTCTTAACCATTTGCCTAATCTTTGCCATTTCCATTGTTTCACTTTGCCAGAAGTTACCTAAGGAGTTGAGCTGGAAAACAGGTGAGATTAGACATTTAGACTGTTTCGTATTGGAATAATGTGAGAGAGATGAAAAAAGCTCCATCTTCCAAGTATTGTCCTTCTTCGCTGTAACCAAATGATATGATCTCATTAAAAAAAATTAAATTTAAAACAAATTTAACCTCTTTCACTTTGAGACTACTAGAATGCAAAATTCTTCCCTCAATGTAGATGATTTGTTCAAATGATTAAATCAGTCTTTCTGATCAAACAAATGCATCAGCACATGTATACTCAAAGGACCCAAGCAGGAGGTATGCCTCTGTAATGAATGATTTTGAAACTTCTGGACAAAATTCTCAGTTCAATTAAAAGGAATGCAGGCAGACTAGAAAACAAAAGGGAGCTTATAGAAATATATATCAGAATGTGTAAGAATAAGAAGATGAGGGAAAGTCTAGAAGAGAAAGCTTTGCTGACTACAATAGACATCAAGGGTCTTGAGCTTGAACTGGGCTCTGGTGGATATCTGGCTGTAAATGCAGTTTTCTAGATTGAACCTGACTCTGATAACTCAGTGAATTTATAAACAGCTCCTTCTCTGATCAGGTGTTCACTGGTGAGCATAAAGTCTATTGGCTTTGTAAGCAAGGACAGGTATTTAAGCAGGAATATCTAGAGATATTATTAAAAGGGAAGTTTTTGTTTCCTTTTCAAACAGGACTTTATTTTGGCTTATTTACCTTTACCTCTGATCCCATGCCATTCTCCTCTTTTGCCCTTCCCATTTTCCTTCTTTGAAATACTTTTTCTTTAGTGTAGCTCCCCAAAATATTCTTGATTCATTGATGTTGGCATTGGTGCTTTAATCAAATTCTATAGGCATGTATTTGTTTCAGTGAAACTACAGCTGAAAATAATTACGGGCTCCAATTCTGAATCACTGTAACAAAATTAAAATTAAAAACATCCCAGGAGCTTTTTTAGCTACTGGGTTTTAAGTTAGTGACAGTCTCTTGGGAATTGAGGCTGCAAGTTCAAGTCCCTGTTCCATCCAATTTGGAACTGGAATTGGAACAGAAAATTGGATCTGGGTCATCTGCATTTTAGGCAAATATCCTGCTCAGCAAGCCAAGAAGTCACCGTCCCCTATCCAACGAATGTTTTTCATTTAATGAGGTCTTGAATAGGATTTAGGATTTAGGAATAGGAGGGGTTTAATTTCTTCCATGCTATGCAGAGGAGACAGCGGTACCTGGCCCCCCATGCTCCCTTTCTTGTCCTGAGCCATGGGGTAGTTCCAGCAACAGACTCAGTTTCAATAGACCCATTCCTTTCTAGTAAGTGAATAGCAAAAGCCTTGCTAAACAGAATTTTTACACTCCAGCTGGCACTCCTGTGAAGTCCTGGGCTGCCACTCTCTCTGGCACTGCAGAGATGTTCTGTCTTGTCCAGAAATAATGGCAGGAAACATGGAGAGGTAGCTGAGGTTCCCTATTCCCCCTTGATGCCTAGCCTAATAACAGCCCAACCCTCCATTCCCTGGTCCAAACCTGGGAAATAAAAGGAGAGACTTATGCCCAGATAATAGGAGCAGCAGAACTCACCTGAAGCAGTTTTTCTTTCTTAAGGGAAAAGGCTGGTAAATGGAAATTTAAAAGTTTGACATCTATTTGAAGTATTGAACTCTTGTGTTTACTTCATTCTCTCCCTGGATTAACAAGTATGAGCTATTTTCATCCAAACTAGAAGAAAAAGCAAGGCAAACTGGCACATGTAGTAGGCAGTTTCTTCCTAACTCATATAGGCCTGTTATGAAGGCCTATTTTAAGTTTCCTTTTTCTCCCAAAAGACATGTTAAACTGAGTTTTTAAGGGCTTTACAGTATAATCAAACCAGCTCAGCACAGCAGGAGTTCACATCTTTTTTCCCATATTATTATAAAGTCTACTTTCAAGTGTCTTTGTACACCATTGCATTTGGGGAATTCTGGAGATTATAAATAAAAACATATTTTCTTGAAAGAACCGCTGGGCAAGTTCTTTCAACAGAAGCTTCTCTTCACAACATTAGAGAATGCAGTGTAAAGCTCACTGTTACAGGAAAGATATTCCTCCCATTTATCAAAAGATTATTTTAGACACATTTAGTTTAAGACATACCTTTAAAAGATTGAGTGTTAAAAAAGCACAACAAACCCCTTTGTTTTCTAGATCTGTATGTTTGCTTTGCCACTTTCAGGCTATACCTTCATAGTTTTGTTCCTTGTTTACTGACTGCACATGTCTTTTCTAAATGCACACAGATCAGCCTGGAAACACCATTTGTGCATCACCTTATCTCAAAGTGCCAGATGGATGTAGACAGGTAGCAAGAGAGCTATGTAAAAAGTAAAGATTTCCATTTGCACTTCCTGACAAGTTTTGCTGAGAGATGGGAAGGGATTTGCTTAGTCCTTCAGTGCAAGTTGGATTCATAAGCAAGTCCAGTGGGAAATTCGTATTAGGTCTGCCAGCTTAGTCTGTTGCATGAAATGACAGATTTGTATTCGAGTAAGACCATTACAATTTCAAAGAAAATACTGGCGATTCAGGAAATTTAGCTAAAAGTTCTTGGCTGACTCTGAAGTGTTCTACAGTAGTTTGTGAAAGGTCTGTTGTATAGAACTCAGACATTCCCAGAAAAAGGTTCACCCAAATGTAAGAGTTAATGACATATTCAAAATGTCAGCTAAATGATTATTCAAGCCACCTTTCTCTAAATTTTTTAATGTATGACAGGTGTCTACCACATCCTCACAGTGGAATGAAGACCAGTGCAGAAAATAGGAATTGATCATAATTGCTGCTGAAATGGAAGGATAATGACCAATGACCTTCTTCACTGATGAGAACAATAATGTTTACTGTGGATAAAATATATACTTTCAGGAATGTGGCTCACAAACAGAAAATCAATAAGGAGAAGGTTCAGATTCTGCTGCCTGTGTACTAAATGTTTGCTGCCTGAAATGAGAACTTAATAGGCAGATCTATGACCTGTTGAGTTTTACAGTTTTGCACTTTGAAACTGGTGAAAAAGTTGGAATTGAGACTTACTCTTCACACCCATTGTGTAGTTTCATAAACCATGAAAAAATTAATTTTTATGAAAAATATGGAAAATAATAAGTTATCAAAAGAATGTTTCTTTCTCTGAAGAAATGGTGACTCCAAAATATTTTCAGAGATGATTATAGCAGGAAATTCGACACTCTTCAGATAGTAAAAAAAAAAAGTGTAACTATGCCTCTTTGTATACAGATGTTTATAAAGAAGCCTCTTTTAAAAAATTTGACCCACAGGATCAAAATGTAAGTTAGATTTTAAATCATCCATGTCTTAATTCAATGAATATTTGTTTTTACTTGTGCCCTATAAAAGCATGTGTGTGTTCTAGCTCTTGCCAAATGCCATTATATTAAATTAAAAATACATACACTTATTTTTTCAGAATCTGTGGCTTCACAGAGTATTACAACAGGAACTCAAAGAACCCATTGAGTTCTGTTTTAGTTTTATAATATTCTGGTTAATAATATCTATTAAAACATCCATTAAAAAACCATCATGCTAATTTAACTGGGAATATATAAAAGATGCTGTTTAATGCTCCCATTAAATTAATGCTAAGACTTGGTGTCTTCAATAGAAGTTGTTATTAATGATATCTTAAATAGATGCTATTATTAAAAAGAGTAATGCAACATTAATTAAAAGCAAGCTAGGACTTCACTGTCAAAAGAAAAACTCCTTTCCTACTAGACACCAAAATACTAGCAGAAGCAAAACATTTTCTTGTTTGGTTCACTGTCTCCTATATTCTACCATTATTTTCCCTTTAGTGTAATGACCTTATCTGCACATTTTAATCACATGAGATGTCAAATGGATATAAAATATATGCTTCCACAGTGATGGAATGCTTCTTAGTTTCCTTCTCTTTCTTTCTATTTTTAAATTAGTAAATGCAAAGATTAAATGAACCAGAAAAATATTGATTCCCAAATATTATTTGATGGTAATTTCTGTATTTATAGTCTGTATTACATTATGGATGCATATTGTTTTATGTATGTGTATATGTTTCTGTGTAATTGAGGACATAAATTTATTGTTTTAAGCATCTTTTTTTTTTAATTCAGTCTAATTCATAAAGCTCTTAAGGCTGTAAAGCTACTGAAAGTCAAGAAGTGGCCATGTTTGACTGCTGTGAGACAGAAACATACGAGTAGGTCTCGTCACACATGCCATGATGGAGCTTCAGCAAGTACAAAACAATATGAAAGCCAAAAGCCATGGTTTGTTGCAAATACCACATTATAATAAACCGTACAGGTTATATCCATGCTATTATGACTTTTCTCCACCTTGAAATGCAAGCTATAGTACACTCATATATAATAAATAAAATTAATAATAAAATATAATAAAATAATAAATAAATAAATAAATAAATAAGAATAAAATAAAATAAATAAATAAAATATATAATAAATAAAATAAATAATAAAAAATAATAATAAAATCTTGTTTTTAAGCTTGAAAGTCATTGCTTTTCTCTGTCACCAAAGACTGGAAAAACACTGAGCAGAAACAAATATATGAGAAAGAAAATATCATGAAGATAATGCTCATAGTCACATCTCCGATAGGGAACAAGATTCACATCACTTTGTAGACTCATATTTCCTGACATTTGTCCTAGCAGATTACGATCAAAGAAATAAAGCAGTGCCTGGGAAACACCACAGCAAGGATTAAATTAAATGATTATGTAAACTTCCAAAGCAAGACTTCTTCCACTTGCATCCTGGCTGCTAGAAACCTTTCAGAGTTTATTTAGAGACTTTTCCAACATAGCAGGGTCTTGTTTAGGGATCCCCTGACAATTTTAGCTTGTTTTATTGGGCATGCATTGCCCTGCAGTTACCATCTCCTTGAGCAGAACTGGCTGTCAAACCAGCAGCTGTTGCCTGTATCCTGTTCACCAGTGCCAGCCAGCAGGAGACCATGACTGAGCTGCAAAGGATAATGTCACATACAAAATCCACTAAAGTAATATTAGGTTGGCACATGATTAAAAATGTCAGATACAGTGCTAGTGGGAACCTCTGTACCAAATCCTTGTATTTCTAATGAAGAATTATTTCAACAAAGTAAGAGAGCTTTGTGTTTAAAAGTGAAAAAATAAAAATGACTACCCTCTTTTAACCCCAGTTGCTTAACATATTTCAGGCAGGGAATTCAATCAGCAAAAGCTAAGTGAATTGAACACTGGAAAGATTTTTAAAACAGATTGGACAGATTTATAGCCTATGTAAAACAAAAATAATCAAATCATATTCATGTGCTAAACTGATTACCTTCAGCTCCAGTACTACACAGCAGGCCTGGTCATGAGGGAAAGAGAGCAGAACTGCAAACAGTTAGGCTGACACTGATGGGATTTTTGCCTGATAGAAAAACAGGGAGAAATCAGAGTTGACGCTCACAGTAATAGACCTTTCCTTCAAGAAAAGGACTATCTGATGTTTGATAAAGACACTTTTTAAAAATTTCAATTTTCATTTTCGTTTTGCTTTTAGATTAGTTACAACCCAGTTGCAAAAACTGCATGTGAAATAATATATAGGGTGCTATTTGTCAGCCATTAACCACAAATCTTTCTAAGAAGTCTTTGATTTTTAACTTATGCGCTCTCCCTTCTCTTCACTCTCAGCAGAAAAGACGATACCTTTTTCACTTGTCCCTGTCTTGTATGACCCAAGTTATCCAAATCCTTGTATGGGATCAACTGCTCAGAGAGCACAAAGGGAATACTAAATGTTAATTTTGTTGATTTTAGACTTTGCATCTGTCTTGAACAGCTACACAAATGAAAGTAATGAAGAATCAGATTCAGTAACCTTTTACATGCAGTTTATTGACACCTTTATTCAGTAGGGAAAAAAAATAAGTCATACTATTAATGATTAATTCATAACTTACTTGGGCTGCCTGCATTATAAAGGAAAAGAGTAGGTAGATAGTGGTGCTATATTGAAAACTGATGAGCAAAGCAGAATATCACTGCAGAGTTAAAAGATATTTTTAATTTGTCTCACCAAGATTTTCTGAGATGACTGGCTGAGGAGAACCTTTTATATTTAATTAAAACTGTTTCCTTACCCCTTGTTTACCACATGTTTTCATGACTTTAGAAAAAAAATAGGTGCTGAAAGTATATGAACCAAGGTTTATTGAAATTCTGTAGATTTGTGATATTCTCATAAAAATTTACAAACACAAAGTATATAGTTTTTTTCAATAATCTAAATGATTATTTTGAACCATGTATAACTAACAACCTTTATCAAATAAAGGATTTCAATACAATTTTTGGAAATATTTTATCCAGCCATGTCATAAGTAGTAACAACAATTAATTGATTTTATTTAAAATTTTGTCTCTTAAAAAGAGAGGAAAAATTCCAGTTTGGGTGTTGAAAAGTGGAAATAGTTGTAAAGCTCTAAAACTAGTCATTTTCAGCTTTGAAGTCAGTACAGATGGTAAAAAATAGCAACACCTTATGCATTCTCTTTCTGACAACAAAATGCCTAATCTGTGGTACATTATTAGAACTAAAAATCTCCAGCAAATGGCCTAGAGAACAGAGGAGTTCCTAAATCTGATCGCTGAGTCATTCCTCTTACTTCATGGTTCCCCTCAGCATTAAAGCATACTGCTGATCAACTTTGCAATGCCAAAATCTTCCAGAACAAAGTTGATTGCTTATTAAAGATTCCTTAATTTTGGTGGTCAAGCTGTTCGTCCATCAAGAGGTGGAGCTTTAAGAGCTGGCACTGGGGAGCAGCACAGCTGTCACAGAAAAGCTGACCATGGGAAATAACCTTGGGTTTTTGGTAAAGGTGTGATTCATCTTGTACTCACAGATGAAAAAAAAATGCATTGAAAGATAAAGAAAAAAATTTATTTAAAAATACATTTCCTCTCCGGAGAAGAAACTTGGATAGACTTTGATAAACTGAAGATATTTCTCAGTATTAAGAGTCACATTGAGGACACCAGGACTCACATGCGAAGGAAGATTTAAATTCCCTCCAGTCAATGGATGTAAAACTGTCTAGGATTTATATTACAAACAACACAGGGGTTAAAAAAACCTGCAGGCTACAGTTCTGCTGGCTGGCTGACTACTTCATGAAGGACACTTCGGAACAAGGAGAAAGCCTGTTCAGAAAGGAATAAGGCCTGATTAGCAAAGAAACACTTAAGAGGTCAAAAAGGGCAGGGACAAGAAAGGATTTGAGAAATATATCTAAATAATAAAAGGTTCTCCAGCAATACGAGTAAAAAGAGAACATAAATACCCAGTGTTCCATACAGTAGGAAGAAAATATGAGCTTTGGCATCATGCCTTCATTAGCACAAATAATTTTTGCTTTTAAAAACTGAGCTGGCAGGGCAAAGCTAGAGAGTAATGCAAAGAAAATGGGTGCAGATAATTTCCCCCAATTTTGATAGAAATGCCATTATGAGCTTTAAAAGTCAATACTGGGTATTTTTAACAAATCTTTTCAGTAAGAACTGTTACTATATGGTTGGAAAATAGAAAAAAAAACCAGTTATATTTTCAATAGAGAATAAATGTGATACAGACAAGTGCAAACTTGCTCTTTTGCCTGCATGTAAGATAACAACTGGTGAAGCAGAGCTCATTAGAGACATTAGGGGTTAGAGAATATTGGATCAATATCACAGGAAGTTACCAAAAGTAGCCTGGTAATGTATTTCCTCAACCAATCAACTCAGGATGTCTTACCTACCTTAAAAGGTGAAGCACCAAATAACTGTGTCAAATGTAAAATTGTCGGTGAGGTTGAATAGGTCAGCCATCAAAAGGTAAACTACAAGGGAATAAAAATAGAAGGCAGAAAGACATGGGTAGTAATGGAGAGCAGCAGTAGGGTGCAGAAGTCCTTTACCAATATGTCCAAGATCTGTATTTCTCTGAAGACTTCAGTAATGAATGGCATCAGCAATATGTTAAAACTTTCTGCTGGAAAAAAGCCAAAGAGTTGTGGAACAGATGGGGAAGGATCTAGAATAACCTTCCCATGCTCTATGCACCCTTTAGGACTACATAAACTGATTTCTAGAATGACAGTGTTTGGATCCCTTGACAAAGAGGTCTCTTTCAGATATCTTTGCATTCACCAGGATGTTTCAGAAGCCCATCTTCAACCTTTTAATTTGCATTTCAAAAACCACATGCTAAACTGGCATGGATATTGCTTCTGCTTGATGCATAAGTAGTTTACATGTTCTTTGAACAGTCTGCCCACAGTATCCAAATGCTCTGGAGTCAGAAAAAAAGTGCTTATGAATTTGACTGGATCCACTTGCCAGCTCTACAGTGCCAATAATGCCCATAACATATGCATGGGAACCCAACATTCATATCAGATGAGTCTGAACAAGAAAAAGCTTGGTAAGGTATTTTGCCAAGGCAGTAAGGACATTCACTGATGCAGCCTATGCCAACATGACTTAAATTGTTACAATATACTATGGAATTCTTAGGTAGGTATAAATGTACTCCCAGATTTTACTTCTACATTACCAAACTTTACCTGCTGTAGCTATTTTACTGATCAAACTCCTCTTCAGGTCCCCTTTCAGCTGGAGAAGATCACTTCAATTAGCACACCTGTGAGATCTCTTTCTGATAGCTTCAGACTACCTTCAGAGTTTCAGCTGTCTGTTTCGGGTGACAGATGAGCTGTCCTGGGTTGAAAAATGTAACCAAAAATGTGTATTTTATTTTTCTCTGTTGAAGCCGGTTGGGAGATATTGTTCTTTATCTCTTGTAACTCTAGGGGTAGAAAGAGGGTAGATTCCCTGTTAATGGGACACCTGCTAACACCAGATAAGACACTGCCTCCTTATCTCTTCCTCCACCCAACCTCCTCCAAGGGACATCACCTGTGAATGGGCCGTTTAAGGCCTCTCACATGACTGATAACATTACCTCATTCCATTGTGAGATGCTCCACCCAGTGGCAGGAGCCAAAGCCTTTCCACCAGGATAAAACCAGCAATCCCAAGCACCAAGATAGCCAGTTTCCACTGGATTTCCAGAGGATGACTGGACTTGTTCTTGAGGATCATCTCTATTTCAACATCTGTCACTCTGGGTGGACTTATCTCAGACTGCTTCCAACACCCTGACCAACAGGGTGTCAGTCAGATTTGTATTCTGACTCTGTCAGTGGTCCTTTGTACTATTGCATTTGTCTTATTTTATTTTTATCTTCCTTGTTGTTTGTTCTCTCTCTATTAAATGGTATTTCTGACTTGGAGTCTCAATGGTTTTGCTTTCAAAACAGTACATGAGCTTAGCTGTTCATGAAGAAAATGTCTTATTTCACCAGGATCTTCTAGCTGATGCTGCTGTCTTGGGAGCAGCACAAAGAGCTTGTGGAGTCCGTATGCACATCACAATATATGATTTAGCACAAACAAGGGAAATCTGATGTCCTGCAAACAAAAGGGTTAGTGTAGGTAGGCCCTTGTTCTTTGTCACTCCAGGTTGAGAATTACGTTATAACTGAAATCTGAGTAGAATTACATGTAAAAACATTTTATTTAAATGTGTTTTTAAGTTGTGTTGGTTGCACAATCATTCTGTTCTGCTGGAAGCATAGTCTGTGGGTATGATCACTCTCTTGTGTCAGTTCTTCAGTGAAAACATAGCCTAACAATCTATCTTTGCTGCAGAGTTAGTTCCAGTGACAGGAGTTCATTTGTTAAGAACTAACTGGATTCTTGCCCTGCTTGTGGGCTGTGCATTTAAAAGACATGCTCCATCCCTGTCCTACATGTTGTATGTTTACAACAAAGCATTCAGTAAGTGGAAAGGCTGCCTTGCTGTTGCCTGTGGCACAGATGTAGCTTTTAAACTGCACCACTGTTGGTCTTTCTCTCCTTGAGTATATATTCATACATAGAAATAAGTGTGGAATAAGTGACTGCTTTATAAATGTGCTCTCTCAGAGTGCAGAGCCGCTGTCTGCAGAGAACATTTATTCATGGAGGGCTGGCAAGGCCGCGGTGTGAGCAGTGATGCAATCTGACTGTGGCTGCACGCAACCAAGGGCAGCTGTGCCGCCACGTCCTGCAGCTGCTGACCTTGGGAGTGCTGTGTTTACAGCAAGCCACAGGAAGGCTCCAGAACCTGGAACAGGTGGCCTTGAGTTGTGCGAACAGCCTACGGGTTTTTAAACAGTTCTGATTTATTCAGTGTGGCAGTCCCTGTATAATAAGGTTGGACTTGGAGATTGCAAAATACAAAGTTTTCACGTGTTTTTTGGTGAATATGATAAGGAAAAGGGGCTATAGCTTTTCTTGTAAGTAATTGACATTCACTCCATCATCACTTTTAAGATTCTGAACAACATTGCTTGTGGACACACCTTGTGTTTTGTGTTCCCTTCTGTTGCCTGATCTCTCAGCCAACAGTGCTCAGGCAGAGCTTCCCATCTCTTGAACACCAGTCAGTTCTTTTTTATCATTTTCTACCATAGTGATCATGTTCCTAATAACTTCAGACTAAGAAGATAAGTGTTACTGAAATTATTTGTTGAATTTTCTACTTTATTTTCTATTATAAATGTGGGTGGGGTTTTTTGCTCTGTTACACATATTTTCTATTTTTTTTTCCCCATGGATTTTGTTGCATTTAGATCCTGACCCTTCCAACAGGCAAATTAATTCGGTGGATCTGTAATAACAGATAATAAAATAGGGACACCAGTGCCCCCACAAAAATCAAAATACTGATCTGGTCAGCTCTCTTGAGCAAGAATCTTTCAAATTTAGATTTGTCAGACTACCACAGAGGTATATCACACATCTCACTAGAATATCCTTTCCTCTGGTGTTAAACAAGTCTGTTCTTGTTTCCAAATAGCCCATTGCAGTCAAATATTTAGCAACCACAGCTTGTGTTTTGCATAAGTCAATTGTCTTTACAAATTCTATTTTATTTGTAATGTGACAAAATTCAAGGCTGAATATTAATAGCCTAACTCATTCCAGCTCTACAACTAAAATATTAGGAGTTGGGCATTAAAAATAGAAAATGCATATATACAAAACTTTGACAACTCTGAAAAAGCATGTCTTCATGAAACTGTGCTGCTAGATGTTTCTTTCAGAGAAAGTCACCTGCACTGACCTGGGGATGAGTATGTGGCACAACCATACTGCACAGGCACTGGCATCTTCTGCTCTAAAAGGCTTTTTCAGAGCCTCTAAATGCAGTTTTCCATCCAGTCATGAAGATGCCTGACCTTTGCTTTAAGCATTACAGAGATTTTTGACAGAAAAAACTCCAACCCTCCAGTTCTTCACATTTGGTGTAGATTCATTTCCACTTACATGAACCTTCATTGCAAGGAGTTGAGTCAGAACTTCCTTTGAGGAGATCATTCACAGTTCCAGTCCTGGGGCCTTCCTAGATGAGCATTCTCATGGCCCCTCAGAATTCTCCTCTCTCTGTTTCCCATCTGGAAACCTGTGGATCTCCCTGACCCAGAGCAGAAGTTACCTATAATACCCACCTTCTCTTGGGATAATGCTGGTATTCCCCAGTTATGGCTCAGGCTGTATCCTGTACTGGCCTTTTGTCAGCCACCCAGCTCATGGCTGTTGGGCCTTGGAGACATAAGAAAGAGCATTTTTTTTTTGCTTTTTGATGAGCATCTGAATTTGTACCTCACATGAAACAGCTCAAACTCTCACTGTGCAGATAGCTGGAAAACATTAAAATGAGGTCTCACTGGTGTGTAAAGTGACCCCTTTCCAGATAAATTATCAGATACCCTGGGGAGTTCTTCTAATGATTACTAGCTAATGCACTTGCACAGAGCGATGGTCAGTAAGGCAACAAAATGATTTTATGGAGTGGGGGAAGATAATATTGTATCAATTCTGTTTTCTACGAAGTTGCAAATATACTTTTGCTGACTTCTGTAGTTTGTTGACATGATTTTGTCTTACAGAAGGCAGAAACTGAAATGGGCAGAAACCCAGTGATTTTCCACATGATATTTATTTTTCATTTTACATAAAGTCTCTGTTACACAGCCTCTTTTATCCTATCCATTTTTATTCACTAGCCACGCTCTGTCACCACCTTTTAGAATCACATCAGTACTAGCAGCACCATTATTGTCCTTATTCAGCAAAACACATATGTTCCAAAGTTTCCAATGCCTCTGCAGCAACAACAGTTATAGAATGATCTGAAAAAAACCCTCATTTTTCTTGATATTGCATCTAACAACACTGTACTTTAGATGTTACTGAGGTTACAACAATAATACGGAAAATGTGTTTTGGCTTTTATAGTATTTTTTTATCCTGATGAAGTATTAGTACGAGCCCTCTGTGCCAGATAGAGATGGAATCACATTTATATTTGATACAAGAAAGGTAAACTAAAGCAGGCAGAAAAAAGTTATGTGACTTAAACGCAGTCACATGCTCTACAAAGATGACTTTTTATTTTGAAAAGCCATGCATATCTCCAGACAAAAGATTGGGATAGAATGAGAATTGGAACTGCACCATTTGCTCCAGCAATATTCTCTCCACCTACCCTCTTCAACTGTCATCCTTTTCAATTTAACTCGATTGGTGGGAGAGTAAGAACTAAAGGGCAATGAGGAAAGTTGGACAGAGTACTTTTGTTCCCTGGAAAATCAGTATCACTCTTCTATAAATCAAGATGCTGTAGCTGTCTGGGCCTATTCTGCATATCAAACTAAGCTCCAGTGCAAATTTTCTTCCTCAATTTGCTTATTTTAAGCTCCAGCTAATTACAACTGTTTCATAGTCTTACTAAAATCACCCTGTGGGAATGTTAGAATAATAGTCTTTTTCTTAGCATTGTAACTGCAAGTTATTTATAAAGTGAATCTGGAAGCCCATAATGCACAGGAGCATGTGTTTCTCTGCACGTGCATATGTGTAGTGCATACCTACCTACACATGCTGACAGACACCTTGTGGAAGGAGGAAAGAAATAAAGGACACTTTTCCTGACCTTGGGGTCAGGAACTTAAGCCTGAGAAAAATAAACATCTTTGGGATGAATATAAAGGTTCCTGCATGAGGCAGCTTTTTTCTCCAGTGCATTTTACTTTGTGGAAGAAAAATTTGGGCTGGTTTAAAATACTCCCGGATGTCAATTAACTCCCATCACAACTGCTATGTGCAGTAAATTTCTCCAAGCTACTCGTTATCTGTCCTTTTGCTATGGATTTTTACAGTGCCATTTACAAAATGCATCACTCTTGCACAACTATTCCTGTTGGGAATAAGTAAGTGAACACCGAATAAGCTAAGGAACTGAGTAGATGTTAACTGCTTTAAAGTAAATTAGGTAGTATTTATTATGGACAGAGTGTTTTTTATGTCCTGTGGGGAAGGTTGTTTTTTTTTTTTCTTCTCCTTTTTCTTCCCTTCAAATTTTCTCAACTCAGAGATGTGTGAACTACTTATTGAATGACAACCTGCTGTTCATGAATCACTCAGATACTGGCCTGATTAAATAATAATGAGACCATTTCTACAGAAATGGACTAATTTTAATGTTACTTAATTTTTTTTTAGATGGCAGTTACAGAAGAGAAACCCTCAAATTTATTTTGGGATAGAGGGTTTGAGACTGAGAGGAAAACAGTCCTCTGCACTGTGCTAGTATTATTTCAGAGTAGAAGATCTCTTGTACAGAATTGGGATTCTAATTTGTAATTTTTCTTGTCCAGGATAAATATTTGTTTAACTGACAAACACACATTATAAGGGAACTACTTCTAGTAACACCTAAAATCCTGAATTTTATTGTGTGTAGTTAAGGCATGTATCTTAAATTGAGACTGAATTCTCAAATGTTTGAGAGGACTAAAAAATACTTAAAACTGAAATAAAATATTTGACTGTTCCTAAACTAAATTGTTTCATTTCCAGTCCTTATGGAGGCAGACGGAATTCATTTTGAGCTGCTGCAACTCTGAACTGCATTACTAAGGAGAGGATACTACCACTAACCACTGGCATTTGGTAGTGCTATTTTACTTCTAGATTTCCTGGCAGGAACATGTATTACTCAGAGTTAAGAGATACTGTCATGCACTAAACAGCTGTGGTAGAAGAGTGACCACAGTCCTGTCAAACCTGAGTGATTGTATTTTAGTAGTCACAGATAAAGTGAAGAAGTGTTTAAGAGAAATTTTAGATAAAATATCATTTCAATTAGCATATTATGCCGCATTCTCTCATCTGTGTGTTTCTACTGTAATTCAATTGTGAAAAGCTTCAGGTTTTTGGTTTTTTTGTTTTGTTTTGTTTTTTTGGTTGTTGTTGTTGTTGTTGGAAACTGATTATCAGCTTCAATGCAATTCAATACATCTTTGGCTTTCCACCTCAGTTCATAATTTTTTCTGCTTGTATCCCTGAAATTAATTGCAATTTGTTACCTGTCTAGAAATTATTCAGATTTTAACAAATTTTCATGGTATGTTCAAGTCTGTTTCCACATGGAAAGAAGATTTTTCCAGCAAATTTGAAAGAGCCATAAATATGTCACTGTCAGCAAGCTTTAGAATTCCAAGTTAGGGTTTTAAGTTTGAACACTATACAGTTACAAATCATGTGTACATATATGTACAACATTCTTTCAAAAAAAAGTTTGCATCTCATGTCAGTTTCAGCCCTTGAATAATTTATGCAGTAATACAACTATAAAATACTTGAGGGTGAAAAGGACTTGTAGAGGCTGTTTTCAGTGTCCCACTCATTGGGTTAATCTGGCCCTTGTCCCTGCTGAGTTTGAACATCTCCAAGGATACAGTTTCTACAGTCCCTCTGGGGAGTATCTCTATGTGTTCGACTGCTATTACTGTGAAAAGCTTTTTCTTTATATCTTACCACAGTTTTACTTGCTGGAATTTTCATTCATTGCTTCTTTTCCTTTCATCGTGCAGCTCCAAAAAAGTCTGTTTCTGTCTCATCTGCACCTCCCTATGGGCTAGTTTTTTGCAGTTATAATGTCCTTCCATAGCCACCTTCTCTGGGCTGAACAGACCCAGCTCTCTAAGCCCCTCCTTGTGCTCCAGCCCCCTGACCATCTTGGTGGCCCTCCCCTGACTGGACTGCCTTATCATAGTGCTGCTTTGGCTGGAAGTTCTCATTAACTCATTACTTCGCCATTAATTTGTCGTCTCATGGATTCATGACATAAATAGTCATGACTGATGCAACAAGATGCAGACTGTGAAAGCACATAATCAGCTCTGGAAGTGTTCTCTTTTCTGGTTTGTGTCAGCCTTGGAGAACTCGCAGTTGCACGTGGACATGAACACCCTAGTTCGAAAAGTGTAATTGCAGAAATACCTCTCCAGTGCCAGATGGACAGAGAACTCTCTCTTGAGGACTCATCTCAAGATCTCCATATATTCGAGGAGGTATCTGCCTCCTGAGGGCCATCTGAGCTGATAAAAAAAATGTTGAAGAGGATTTATAATTTTGAATATCATGTAACGAAAATATTATATAGAATGGTCTCTAAAGCATTCTTTGCTGCATATTTGGTATACGAGCTGGGTATCAGCTTTAAATTTTTTTTTCATTAATTTGTAAACATAATGTCCTTTAATATTCATCCATCAGCACCTGCGCTGTGAAAGTTAAAATTTCTCACAGTTTTCATATTTAGTTACACAATTTTCTCCTATCTTAAAAATTATCAGGTAGATGACACTTTCAACAGAATATTCAGACAGAATATGTCTTTTCAGAGGCAAATGAAGTAATTTCTCTTCACAGTTTTTTAAGAGAAAATAGCTACTTTGGTAAAAAATGCCACAATAATGTAAAAGTGATTATATGTAAAGATGCTGCTGCTATTTGCAATCTCTTTGGGGAGAGAATATTCATAATTTTCTTAATTGCTCTCAGGTTTTTGCCTTTTCTGGCTGTATTATTTTGTCTTCAACTTGTTCATGTTCCCAGTTCACAGAAAACACATTTCTCTTTACAGTTACACTAAATGATTCTCCTTTAACACTCTCCTCAACAAATCAGTCTATACTAGCAATATAAAACAGTAAAGCTTCATGAGAGATTAAGTACTGCTATTTTTGTAGGATGAAAACTGGATTAAAATTTGCAGAGTCCTGATATGATCCCTACTTATAATCTTCCAGAGTTTGTCAGAAGAAAATGCCTTATTACTGTTTTTTCAAAGCTCTCACTTGCATGTATTACACAGCCTAAAAAACAAATACTAACTCACTTGTGAATCTTGAATAAGGAGCAAAGTCTTGAAAATGAAGCTTCAGGGAGGCTTTGTGTTCCAGGTCTTATTTTAATTCAATCTTACAACAACAGAAAAGAACAATCGCAGCCACTTTGTGGCTGGCTTTTGCTAAATGCCTCGGTTTCCTCAGGACAAATTTTACACCAAGAAGAAAGTTTAATCAACAGTTATGTTCTTTCATGTTTCTTTGCAAAGATTTGTTTGGCTATTTGGCAAATTTCATTTTGCTTTTATACTAAAGGCTGAGGTTGCCATCTCCACACTGACACTGCATCCAAGCCCCTGGCTACTGAATCAAGCTTGCTGGTATAGAACTGAATTTTGCCTCTTGTGAGTGTGATCTGCTTGAGAGAAGTGGAAATCTTTTGGGGAAGGTGGGGAGTTCTCTCTTGGTTGCTATGGAAGACACAGGCACAGCTGTAGTTTCATCTCATAATCCGTCTAGCAAATGCAACCTCATTGAAAAAAACAAATTATTACTCTCAAAATGTCTGGTTACTGATCATAAAGTTACCTCTTGGTAATCTCTAACCAGCAATACCCTGTCATGTTTTTCAGTGAGAGAATTATTAGCAATCAAAGACATCTCATGATGTGAGACAGACTTGAGTTACGTGAAGAATCTTTCATCCGAACTACTTTACTGTTCCAGCAAAACTGCTGAAGTGGGAACTATAATGGGTCTTGAAGGATTACCACCTCTGTTCTCAATTTGCTACAGTTCATAGTATTTTCAAACTGGGATATTAGAGGGGAGAAGGTTTTCTGTGTTTTCTAGGATGGAACACAGTTCTTTATTTGCAATCATCATTTCTCTTGTGGCTTAATCCACAAGTGGATTCATGAAGAAAGTCTGGATATTTGCACCATGATCTAAATAATATAGTGTTTTTCTATCCAAACACTGTTTTCTTGTGAATAATACTTGTTAGATTTCACCTGTTGTCTAATTGCTATATTAGCAAATAAACTTAAGCCTCAGTGGGATGGAGAGACAAAAATCAATCTTTCTTCACTGTATTGTGTCATTATCTTGCTATTGCCTTGTTTTGCATTTAGCAATTTCCTGTTCAGGTCCAATCCTGTTTCTTTTCACAGTTCATGTAAGTAAACACTATGTAGAGCTGTTGTAATTCAGAATTACGGGGGTCCCCGGGGAGGGTTCCCCGGGAGCCCCCCGGGCTCGAAGGTCGTGGGTGTTCGCGTGCTGGTAAGCAAGGAGACTCGACGCTGGGGAGGTGCTGATGAGATGAGGGTTTAATTGGAGTCTTACCCGGGAAGGCAGCCTGGTCACTGAGGGAGAGGGGGAAGGGGAGAGAGGGAAGGGGAGAGAGGGAAGGGGAGAGAACAGTCTCTGGAGACCACCAGGGTAAAAGAGGAGCAGCCCACTTCCCCCTGCACTCCTAACAGGGAGTTTCGCAGTAGGCGCGGTAACATTCTTAGCCAATGAGGTTACGGATACACAATACTGCAGGGAGGGTAGGGAGACTTTGGATAAACCATACACTTTCCAGGGGTGAGCCAGAGCATACCATTTCAATAAATGCAATTCCACATAGAACATTGTTTTTCCTTATTGCTTTGAAGGCTAGAAGTGTCTCTCCCTCTCTGCCCCCAAATATGACCCTTATGATGTGTTGTGTTTTTTCATTAAAACCAAAGTGTCCATATATATTTCTCGTACAACCAATACTCCTTAATTAGATGTGGACTACTAAGAGAAAACTTTTGGTGGTGTGCAGTTTTGAAGATATAATGTCCATACACTGAAGTCCCAGCCATATTTTTAAAAGAACCTTTAATGCTCTGGGAAATACCTGCAGGGCTCTAAATTAATGTCTCCCACTGATAATTATGGAGTTGTCAAAGTTAGCTAATACTGATGTCTTAGGGTTGCTGTTCCCTGAGATTCTCCTCGGGGTTGCTGTTCCCCGAGGTAATAAGGTTTTACATCTTCTCTTTTGCCCCTAAGTGTTTCACACCAGAGGTAGAGACGACAAGCTGAGTCTGCCAGTCCGTGTGTCCAAGGTTGTTTATTCTTCATTATCTCAGTTCTTTCTTTGCTCTGCCAGGTCTCCCTGGCAGGGTACCTTATCTTAGTTCTTTCTCTGCTCTGTGAGGCATCCCCAGCAGAGCAGGGCACGCGGCAGGACTGGGTGGATCAGAGAGCCCCGCACCTCATGTACAGCACCCCTGACCCAGCCACCGTCCGAAACGTACTTTTTATTTACAAAATCTTACCAATGCCTACTACTTATGCTAACGTGTCATTTCTACTCTAAACCAATCCTTGAGATCCAATTCAGCAGAAAATGGGGGACAAGAGCAAGAACAAGGAGCACAGGGGCCATTCCCCAATTCCTCCATCTTGTATCTTCAACCCCATATACTAAAATCCTAGATTCTACATTTACATTCTATGATAGACTAAATACTACTTATTTTGAATTCTCTCAGCTTGTGATTCTTCATACAATGTGGGCATTCACTCCCATGGACAGGGATCAGAGGCAGTGTCCTCCTGGGCTCTGTGTGAGGCTGGTTGACCCCCTTGTACAGATCCCAGACCCCCCCTGTCCGGTCTCCAAACCCTCCAGGATGGCCAGAGGGATGTTCTAGACTCCGACACTGACATAGCAGAAGCATGAAAATAAATACTTTTGTAACCTTCCTTATCAAGGCTAGAGCAGAAGTCCAGGGAGAAAACTTATCTGCAATGCATTGAATCATATAGGTTCTAGCAAACAAAGGGAGGGGTAAAGTTCTTGTTTTAGGTGCCATTGATATGTCAAGAAGATAAGAAACCTGTCTTTTTTCAAAGCTGATAATTAGTAACTATCCAAATAATGATTTTTAAAATTAGTAAACTTGAAGAACTTGCTTGAACTTTTTCTTGAATACATAAAATATTACTATATGTTTTTTAAACCTAATGGGCTGCTTTTCTGTTTAGAGAACCATTTGTTGTGCACTCTTCCAAATTGTATGGTTGTTTTGTAATTGCAGGCATACTGAAAGCAAGACTGCCTATGACTAAGCAAGAATAAATCAGCCCAGTTTCCTTCCATCAATACATTTTCTTTAGGCTGAAGACCCTATCCTTTTGCTTGAAAGAAGCAGTTATGTTTGCCTGCTTCTTTTGACAACAAAGGAATATTATCTCAAAATTAGTCATCTACTCTATTTTTATTGGCCACTGCTGTGTTCCACTTTTATATCATGAAGATATGATCCTGTATAGAAGCCTACTAGGAATGATGAGTGTCATCAAATGATAACAAGTGGCTTGATAAAACAAGGAAATACAAGCTGCTAAGAAAAAAAAAAAAAAAGGAAGATGAGAAGAGAGGAAGGGACCAAAGATAAGAACATACGATGAAAAAAACACCATGGCAACAAATCCCCCCTGCCTAATTCAACTTAATGTGAAAAAGAGCATAATTCTCCTCTGTGAACCCTGCTAAAATTTGAACCTGCTGCCTCCCAGTTTGGCTGCTGGGATCAGGAGAAACAATACCAGTGGGAGACTTCTGAAAACCAACAGTCGAAAGTATCACAGGCACACAGAGGGTGTGGGCAGGGGTACAGACAAAGATGGTGAGGAAGTCAGAGTCTCTGGAGACTTAAATTGAGTAGAAAGCTTGTGTTTGGTTTTGAAGGTAAAGTGTGGTTCATGAAGTAGGGAAGAAAGAACTAAGGGCTCAGCTGGGTGCCAAGCTAAAGTCAGAACACCTTTGCTATCATCACGTGATCTCCCAAAAAGCCCCCATGGTTAGCCATAACACCCCTCTGCCCCCGTGTCCCTGCCTTGCTCCCCTGAGCCATCTCCATGACTGCCCCTCCTTGGCCAGAGCTGCTGACAGTCCAGCCGCCTGCGTGGAAATGTTCTTTCTTCACTTCTTTCAGCTTTGGAACTGAAATAACCTGACCTGAAACCATTGTTATCCCTGAGAAGTAGGTCATATTTTGGCAGTATATTAGAAATAATATAGTTATATGTGGGCATATATATACAACTATATATATCCTTTCTAGCACTTCAATTTGAAAAGAAGATTCTTCTTCCAAAAGAAGTGTGTGTAGTAATGTTTGAATTAACATTTAATACATTTTCAGCAGAAATATTCTTTTTGATTACTGAAACTGAGTGCTTCAGTGAATTACCCCCATAATGTTTCTTGGGAAATATTTACTTCACATGAAAAACAACTTGTGAACTCTACCTCTCCAAACAATTAGGGTGTTTTGCCATACAACAGTTACATGCACGTAGTAAGACAGTGACAAGACTAATGGAAAAGGTTTTACCAGAATAACTATTGCTTGAAAGGAAGAAAATTATAGTGAGAACTGCAAAGAAGAAAATTACATGTTGTCACCATTTATTTCACATGGGAGAAAAGTTGTGTTTTCCATGCTAAGTGTAGCTGCAAATTCAAAGAGCCTCATATAAACTCTGTATAATTCCAAATAAAGGTGCATTCTAAGCCTCAAGATAAAAATTCAAAATTATGAACCACCATGATGATCCTTTATTTCCTTGTGACTACTGAAGCAATACTGCCTAAATCAGACACAGAACATGTCTGCTCTTACACCTAGAATACAGAATAGTAATTCTCTATGGCATGAGAGAAGAGTCTGTTTAAGCATCACAGGCCTACCCAAAAACACTAGAGAGTGTAAAATGAACTTCAAGAATTACACAGGATCAAATAGTGCTGCTGCAGCTCTGTGTCTGAAAAATTACTGCCAGAAAAGTAGAGGGAATGTTTGCACCTTAAGGTTAGATGTTTAACCTGCCCATCTTATGTCTTGAGAAAAAGCTGTGTGTCAATACACTTACCATGTCTGCCTTTACATGTTGAGCCAAGTATGCCTTTTCTAAAGTCTTGAATTACATGGTTTAATTAAAATCTATTTTAAAATCAATTCTGTTAACTCTGCCTCTGAATTCACTGACGCAAATTGAACAGGAAAAAACAGGTTTAAGCTGATTAAAGAGACTGAACATAAAGAGTGAATACGCCTTTTTTCCTGTAGTCTGAGCAAATGCAGATAGTGTGGATTTATTAATGAGAAACTTAGGGCTGGTGGTACAGAATTTTGTTTTTCAGGACAAGGAGGATAACCAGAACTCACTGGGACAGTTTGCTCTGTTTTATTCTGTTTGCATCATGCCTCACTTATGTCATTAGCTCTCATGAATATTAAATTCAGAAAAAAATTATTTAAAAATTTCATTTCAATGCATCATGAATCACTTTCACTTAAGAAATGACAGCTTAGAATCACATGAAATTGCTTCCAGAAAGGAGTCAGATACCTTAGCAGCTATTAATTTAGAATCTCTTAAATCCTTCTGAAGAACCACTGAAATCTCAGATGCTCAGCTCAGCATCATGTCCAGAAATTGGTATGAATGTGAGAAGACCAAAGAGGGTCTTTGGTAGCTTTGATCTCATACAGCACGAAGGGGAGGACTTCTTCCTTTCTTTGCTTCAAGTGTTCTGTCTCCAGCATTCACTGTGCATCAAAACCACCTACAAACTCCTACAAACAGGAATGTTTATGGATAATCTTACACTCCATAAAATTCAGTGACTGTCTTAGGGTTTTTTGTAGAGGTTTCTGATGCAGTCAACATCAGCATCAGCAGGCTTGTACTGTGATTACATAGTTGGATTTTCAATTTCTTTTTTTAAGTGTCCCAAGTATTTTCAACCTTATCCCATTTCTCATCAGCAAAATCTTGTGCAGCATTCTTTTATGGTTATGACTGTTTTTCAGGTGGGGTCTCTAGTGTAGTTGGTGATTCTTGTAGGATATTTCAGTACTGAAGGCACCAAGTACCTATAGGCCTTCCTGATCTCAGCTTTTCTCCTCATATCCTCTATTTCCATTAAGAGAAAAGAATATAAAAAAGAAAAATGTTTCCCCCTGTAGTATTTTCTTCTGTTCACGCATACAGAAAAGAATCAAAAGGTCTGAGTTTCTATTTGGCTCCTTACCTATTGCCATTCAAGGCCAATTGCTAAAAAGCTTTTACTACAGCACCTTCTGGCTTTTTCTGATAATAGCAATTTGTGTGTTGACTTCAGCAGGAAAAAACAGGACTTTGGTGAAGTTACTTATCTAGGTACAAAATGCATTTTTTAAAGTTTGGCAGCAATCAATTAAAAAGTATACTTCCCTTCATCATTGCCAGGTCAGCACACTGAGGTTTTTTAAGATCAAGCTCAGCAATGACAATCTAATGGACACCAAATTACAGTAACATGCATTTCTTCTGCTCCCTGCTTTCATATTTAACAGTGTGTCATTACAGATCTTAGCGCTTCATTAGCACACAGGAAAAAAAATTATTGTCACACTCTGTTTTGCTTTTCATTACTAAAATAAATTAATTATGGTTCTTGAAATTCATGAGGCATTTCCACTTCCAGTGTTCTAAGCATATTAAGCTGTCTTCTTGGGAAAAAACAAGAAGGCCACATCAGCAAGACTGACATTTATTTCAATCTCCTACTCTAAAATCTGTAGTTAACAAGGTCAAAAAGCATTGGGTGAATTATGGGACAAGAATTCTTAAGATGATTTGCAGTAGGGATTTATTATGAAGCCAAAATTGTGTTGTCAGGGGGAAGCAGATATGTAGTGAATATGAGCAAAAAACCAGTCCATCCACTTTACATGCTGTCAAGTGTTAAAGGCAGGAATGATTCACAACTGCACAAATGGCGCAATTCTAAAACTGTAGGAATTACTTCCTCTTGTATCAACCTTTGAGAAAAACCTTTGCATATGGCTTAAGTGTAGAAATAACTAGTTTTTTCCCCTCTCTAAGACAGGAAAGTATTACCCTATGTCAAATTAAACTTACTTTGCAATGAATAACTGAGATATATAAGAATCAATCTGCTGGAAGTAGATCAAACCGTGCATTTTAAACTTGCCTACAAAGGGTCTCCTCACTGAGGTTTCATTTTCTGTCTTCCAAACAATGGAAGTTTCACAGGACTTTTAATTCTTCTTACACTCTAGAGGAGTAGGAGGTCTTGCGTGTAACTTCACATTCCTCTTGAAAAACTGTTGCAATATGCATCAGGAGTAAGAGAATGTTTCAAGATAATGGAGGACAGCATGGGGAAACAGGGTTGGATGAAAAGCCCATCCCAAACTCTCCAAGAAGAAAATGAGAAGGTACAGGGAGGTTCCTGTTGCCTGTAGGCTTTTTCAGATTTTTGGCCTCCTGCAACATACGTTGTTTATGTCAACTCTAAGCATGTTCCCTGCTTATTGTTATATCAGTGCTAAGTGATTGATGTGAAACAGCTTGCAGTGTAAAGCAAAGCAATATCTCTGAAAGTCCTGCTTCACTGTTCCAGCAAAGCCCTAAAGAGACAATCAGTGAAGAAGATGCTGCAGGGCAGGTGTGGAGATTGAGAAGTGGTTGAGTCATCCTGTTTGAAAACCAATCTATATCTAATTAGTGAATCCTTGTCACGGCCCTGGAAGGAATGTAAGTATTGCTGCTCAGTTTTGCAGCAGTCTGGAATGGAAAGGAACAAATTCTGCTGTGTTTTAAAAATGCCTTTAACCAATTGAGAGAAGGCAAATTAGGCAGTAATAGCTGTGAATGTGCCTTATAATGTACAACTTAATGCCCCTGCTGGTTACAGTTGTTGTTTACATGCTAGAGAACCCTTATATTTACTGTTCCTTCAGTGCTTTATGATTTTATGAAATTTCACATCCACAAACTGCTTTTTCTTGGAACACATGATGAGATATATGCTGGAGAGCTGCTAACGGTTGGGTTACCAAGGGGAGGAGATTTGAGTTCAAGAGTTGTAGTCTGAGTTTGATGGGTCTTTGAGCAACCTGGTCTAGAGGAAGGTGTCCCTGCCTGTGTGGTAGGAGGGTTGGAACTAGATGGTCTTTAATCTGGTCGTTTTGCAGCCCAGGTAACTCTATGATTCTATGATGTGTCTTCTTACAAGAGAGACTCCATCTGGCTTGTAAATAGGTATCCACTCTCTCCCAGCTCCTAAGAAACATATGATGTAAGAGAATGACAACACACAGCATCTGAACACAGCACAGCAGAAGAAGGGAGGTACAAATATAGGTTATCAAATAAATGTTACATTGAATTTTGTCCTCTCAGAGCCCAATTCCTTTACACAACTAATATTTACTAGGTAAGTGGGGAAAGGAAGAAAGCTTGTACAGCTCCTGTTCGAGCAGAAAATTTTAAAAAGTATTTTTTGTACTTTGAATGAAACTGGACTCATCAGTCTCTAGATTTATTGCATACTTAGCTGATAAATATACTAGTCATGTGAAAAAATATTCCTGGCAAGTGAAATAATATTATATACAGGTGTTCTTTTGGGGATATCTGCTGAACTTGGGAATCAGATCCAGTGTCTGAGAATGTCATGTATTTTTTGTCACTGCTTGAAGCAATCTGTCCAGAACACATTATTTCTTTGGACTCTAGGCTTTTATTATTTAGCAAGAAGAAACTTTTTTTCACCCTCTGAGTGGATGTCACTTGAATATAAACAGAAGAGCCAAAACTGATTTTGAACATCTTGAAAGAACCTATTACACAAATAAAGTGCACTTTGGGGCTTCCATATTGACGAGTTGAAAGAAAGACACTTTCAAATTGATGCATGCTTGGGAATGCTAATGAGCAGTCTTGGACATAGGACTAAACAGCAGCATTACAATGCTGTTGAGTAATCATCTTCTCCAGGACGTGTCTGCGAAACAATAGCTACCAATTTTATTACAGGATCTTCTTCTCTATATGGTATTCTTTTTTTTTTTTTTTTT
>VXBR01007105.1:19225-44766 GCA_013400215.1 Cisticola juncidis | reverse complement strand
TTTTTTTTTTCTCTTTTCTTTCCCTTTCTTTTTGTTGTTATTTTAATTTTTTTCCTTCCTCATTTTCTGCTAGCTGAATATTAAAAAAAACTATTAGTAAAAAAATCTTGGTTTTGGTCAGTCCTTTTATTAAAATATCTCTTGACTGATTTTTTTTTTTTTAAGAAACAGAAGCAGCAGCAAAAGTTCAGAAACATTCTATAGTTTCTCTAGTATGGAACTGGGGCAGGTAAATGGGGAAATAAATTCACTTTCATAAGAAGTACTTCATCCATGGTTAACTGATTTCTTTGTTTCTTTTTCTAAACTGCAAAACATATGTCAAGATTGCTTCCAGATATAACTATTACATCTGTATTACAGAGAATTCTCAAAATTTCAATAGGTCTTACTGGAAGAGTTCATAATATTCTGAATATCTGCAGGTATACATATCTGTCTGAAACCACTGAAGTTTCCTCACTTCTGTAAGGTTCAGTCTGGATTATTACTGTTTTTAGCACACTACTTTTAAAACCTGCTGAATGCTCAGCCTTGCTCATTACTCCCTGAGCCTTATTAGGGTGATGCCTGAGGTTGTCCTTTCAGGACTGTATTCCTTTTATACACATTTATCCCCCTCAAAAAGATGTTACTAGTCTGTACGAAAATGGAACACCCTAAGATGCCAACAGCTGGAAAAGCCCAACAGCTTACAAATAAAAGGGGTGATGTGCTGTAGCAGATAGAAGCTTTATGATGCCTTTATATTCTTGATGGATATTAAAGGTTAGAGGCCAAATATGAGACTATATGGCCAAATACGTTATGTTAGCCCTCACAAACATGACAGCATGGAAAAATTACAGAGGAATTTAAAGATATTTAAAACATTAAGGCAACAAATAACTAAGAGCATGGAAACTGTCCATTTCCTTTATTAAAGTAGCTTATATTGAGAAATATACTTTGGGAAATACATAAATGAACTAAGAAGAAGATGGGCAGTAAAGACAAAACTGCTGAGTGCAACCAGGCTATCATTTCTTGGTCCAGAGACCATCAAAAAGAAAAATCAGTATTGTCCAAGGTTGAATGTGACTTAAAACTCCTAAGTGGCAATAACTGTCCAAACAGAAAGAAAAGACAGAGTTGTTCAATTACACTGAACATAAATTAAATACATTTGTCAATGAGTTCTAAAGGCATGATAGAAAGGCTTTTATGCAGGTGAAGTCTCCTGGAGAAGCAACTTCTCCTATATATTGACTACAAGTTTGAATAATAACCTTTATGTTAAAATTTCTTTCAGAAGACAATGTCACCTTGCATTTTTCTTACAATGGGCAATAAAATCAGACCATTCATTCTTTTAAAATAATATCCATATTTTTCTATCAACAAAATGGTTCTTTAAATGTATTACGAAGACATTTTCCAGATTTGGTTCTTTGTATATAAATATATAAATAATTTATGTGGCTGAATGTGATTTTACAGTTCATTAAAAATACGCACAGCCAGAAATGCATTCCTGAAATACACATTTTACTTATATAAAAACTGTCATGTTAAGGAGTTTGTTAAAAATGATCATGCAGATGTATCTGACTTTATTGTAGTTGTCTTATGATGTCAGAACTGTTTGTGCTAGTTTCTTTACTGTCATCATATCATTACTTTTTAAAAGAGGTGTGATAGGCTTAAACATTCTGTGTGGCAGTGCATGTTTTTTGAAAATGTTGTTCTGTAATAAGTTTTGTTTGATGTAAAGTTTAATTCCTTTGTGTTAAGTTCAGTTCCATGTACCCTTCCCCCACCTAATTGGTATTCCTTTGTTTGGTCTTCTCCACGTGTATGCACCTGCTGTTATGCGGCAGCCCGTTACTTGTCCATCATCCTTCCCGCCTTTTGCTGATCCCTTCGCGCCTTTTGTTAACCTTTTCCCGCCTTTGGTTTCCCCTCCCAACTCCTTGTAACTGGTCCAAAGTGCCATCCTTCACCCCCATCTTCCCCAGAGACTGTACCCCACTGGCTAGAAGCAGCCAACCCCACCCCTATTTCCTCCCCTTTTGCCTCCCTTAAAACACCGTGTAAACCGCGTGTCTGGGTCGGATCCGGGACTCAGAACTGGGCAAATAAACCCACTCTGCTGTACCTAGATTGGACCCCTCTTTCTTTTTCCTCCACCTTGCCGCAACGACATCTCCTCAAAGCCCCTTTCAGGGCAAAAGAGCCCGCAGGAGTCAGCCCTGCTCACGAAGCTGCGGGGCGACCCTCATCTGCGCTTGTCCCAGTGCCTGGGCTAAGCTGAGGGCTAGAGCAGGAGGCTCACAGAGGCACTGTGGCAATTCTGCTTATCTAACTCATGATTGACAACTGAACTTCTGCACTGCCAGATAACCACTTATCTTCAAGCAACATAGTATTCAAAAAAATTAACAGGTTGCAGATATTCCTAATTGCATCTGCTGGAGCTGTAGCCTAAAAAACATACTGTATTTTTTTAGAAGAAGGTGTCTTCTGGAAATGTGCTTTTTTTGGGGAGGGAACAGCAGTGTCATTGTTGAGGTACAATAGTGTGCAGGTATTGCATGCACCCACAGCTGTATCCAGGGATTTCTATCTAACTTCATGGCTTTTGTAGTGTGAGTCAGCTGGTTCCTTGAGAAAAGAGAGGGTGAGCAAAAGAAATGATAAGGTAGGAAAGTGTTGCTCTTGAATTACTAAACACCACAGGAGTTTACTGAAATGACTATTTTAAAAACCAGTTACTATAAGTTCTGTGGTCCAATGAAGTGTGGCTAAAGTAGGCCTTTTTCCTAGACATCACTGTTTTAAAAATGTCTAGTCCTCAATTTCAAAATATCAGATGGGATGTATGTGCTTTAGCCATTAATGATGACTAACGCTAAAGCAAAGATGCTAAAGGTTTTAAATCACAAGACCTGAAATGATATTTAAGAACAGCAGAAAGTTCAGCTTTCACCCCTTTGAAAGGTCAAATGGGAATAAAGAAAAAAAAGACAAGACCCCAACCTTTTATAAAAGCAATAATATCTTGGCTTTGTATGGTGGGGTTTTTTCTGAGCACTGTATAAACATTAATAACATCGAAAGTTCTGCAACCTGTTGAGTCTCCATTTTACAGATAGGAGAAAATAAAGAATGAAAAATGTTATGGTCGAAATTCTCAGCAGTGCCACTTAGGTTAGTCTTAGAAAACCTTGCTTAATTTATAGTATTACAGAGTAGCCAAAATTCCCAATAAATTTGCAGAAAAGATTAAGTACTAACGTAGGCAGATCCAGAACTCCTGAACATGCACTCTCAAAAATTAACTCTTTCTTACAGCCACACCTAGGCAGCAGGAATGGCACTGGAAAGCGCTATTTGAACTCTTACCTCAGGGTTAACACAGGGCATAGATTCATAGTGAAACTGGTAATGCATCCTCTGTATAAAAAAGACAAAATCAAATTGTAGTTTGGGTTTAGTTTATTTAGAACAAAAATCAAAATGTAATTTAAAAATACCATGGTGCATTATGTGTGGTCAGCCTCTTTGAAGCCAGGTCAATTCATGTTTTCTCTTGTACCCTGAAAAATGGCAGTACTTTAATTCTGGTCAGTAACTGGTACACAAAACTCCCTTGCATACTATATTTTAAATTTAGTTTATAGTTGCATTTTCTGTTTCTAGAAAATCTCACGTATCTATACCACAACAGAACATTGTGTAGGTACACTTGAGTTACACCAGAGCATGTGTGTCCATCAGTGTGAGCATAAGAAACACCCTGTACCTCAGAACAGTTGTGTTTCTAGCCCTCTCTTCTGTCTGGTACTGGGAACAGCAACTCTGGTCATTTCTCTTGGTTGTCTCCCACCATCCACAATCCCTGGATGCATGTCTCTAGAGGATACATCCATGACCATCTCCCTTTATTTATGGATTTTTTGGCCATGAATTTGTCTAATCCATTGGTGAACATGATGACACCAATGTTCTCCTACTGATTTTCTGCCTTTCATTGGCTGGTATCCCGTTCTTGTCCCACAGAATTTGTTGAAATATAGACTGTATTCATTTCACTCACTCATGTTTTCATCATAGCCCCCTGTGGTTGTTTTGGCTGGAGCAGAATTAATTTTCTTCATGGTAGCTGGTACAGGGCCATGTTTTTGATTTTTGCAGGAAACAGTGTTGATAACTTAGAGATGTTTTTGTTATTACTGAGTAGGGCTTCCACAGAGCCAAGGCCACGTCTGCTTTTTGTACTGCTGCACTGGCAAGGAGAATGGGGGTGCCTGGGAGGTTGAAGGGACACACCTTGGACATGAGACCCCAAGTGACCAAAGGGATACTCCAGACCATCTGACATCAGGCTCAGTATACAAAGTTGGGGAAAGACAGACAAAGGGAGGGACATTTGGAGTGATGGGGTTTCTCTTATAAGGTCACTGTCACATATGATGGGGCTCTGCTCTCCTGGAGATGGCTGAACACCTGCTTGCCTATGGAAAGTGGTACATTTTGTTGTTGTTGTTTTTCTTTGCTTATGTGTGCACCTTTTGCTTTCCCTATTAAACTGCTCTTCTCTCTAACCTACCAGTTTTACTTTGATTCTCCTCCCCATTCCACCACATTGTGGGGAAGAAGAGGTTGGGCAAATGGCTGCACGGTGCTTAATTTCCAGCTGGCCTTAAACCACAGCACCTCCTCCAGTTTTTCCTTCTCCAAAGTGAGAAGCTGTAGTTGTCTCTTTATGTAGGCAACTGCTCTATCTTTAATCATTTCAGTTGCCCTTCCCTCGATCCATAGCTTCTTACCAGCTCGATAAACGTGCATTGCCAGGCTAGACAGCTCTGCTCAGCCTTGCTGGATTGGGCATCCCTGGCCTGTTTTAATGTCTGGTGCAGTCCTGCCACAGAAGTGTGATTTTATATGCACTGACTGCAACAGTAAGACTGCCCTACATTCCCATCCCTGCAATTAAAATAGGAACAGTAGCTCACATAGCATGTGGAAACGTTTTCTTTTTTTCCTTTTAATTGAAAGAATAGGAATAGAAAAGGAAGCTATTTCATTATGCTTTTAAAAGGGATTTGGAGATGCTGGCAATCTCTGGAAAAGCTTCTTTTTACCGCATTTTGTGCCAAACCTCACAAAATTACTGTTTGGCTATGCACTGACTACACAAAGCAGATTTACTTTGTGATTGCTTGGATTAAATCTAGTTTTAAAATATATCTTCCAAACAAAATCCAAATTCTCAAGCTGTCTTTCATTTATAGAAGTAACAAAGTCTTTTCAATTTTTCAGTGTTCTTTAAAAAATGATGCTTCTAAAAACATAAAGAATTCCTGTGTCTTAAAAGCAGGAAGATACTGAGCAACTTTATTAAACAAAATAATTAAATATTTCAGAAGAAGGAGACAAATTAGCTGATTATAACTTGTTTGACTAAATAGGTGCTGCAAGTCCATTCTGGAACAATAGATAAGTGACCTCATTCTGATACACAACTTTTACAGCTGGTAGGGATATTAAAGGTATTTTACAGGTGGCAGGGATATTATCTTGGCATTCAAAAGTCACAAATTCCTTCTGTCTTCTGCCACCAAATGCTGTGTGAATACTCGCATGCTACTCAAGTCACAGATTTTTCTAACAAAATTCCATTGGAATAAAGACCTTAAATCAATTTTTTTAATGTTATCCTTATTTTCCCTAGGTTTCAAATCTTGCCTGTAACCAAAGCATATTACTGTGTGCATCAGCCCAAAGCATGGCCAACCCAGAGCCTCACAGGTAAAAAATGCAGTTATCTGAGTGATGCAAACATCCTTCTGTTCAAACAGAATATTAGGGTACCTGCAGACAGTGAGATACGTGACCTATTTTATATTTATGCTGTCCCATAACCCGGTTCCCTGGTTTGTTGCTGGGTCCTGATGAGCCACATGGATGAAGAAGAGGTCCTGTGGCGTCCAGGGGTGTTTTTAGAGTGAATCTAAGAGACAGAGCCTGAGTGTGATACAAGCTCTGATAGCTTGTGGCATGTTCTCTCTCCATAGATTTGCAAACTTTGCCCTGCCGAGTGTATTGTCTTCCCTTGACCTCCTGGCAGGCCTCAGAGCATCCAACATATGCTCCTGCTGTCAGTCTGTAAATATGCTGCTCTGTGGGCCACTTCAGAGCAAAGGCATGGATGTGTGTGTAGCCACAGACGTGTGCCTTGGGCTTGCACAGAGAGTGCCAGAAGAGCTCTGGCTGTGGGAGGTGACTCAGAGGCACAGGGACTCAGGTCACTCCTCACTTCTGCCAGCCAGCCAGATTACAGCAGAGGATTCTCTCAGCACCTGCACAGCCTCCTTGGGCATACTTGGGTGCTTCGTGGAGGAGATTTAGTAATAGTTTAAAATGACACGCAGGCCAGAGTGTCGGTGGTGTATGTGTTCCTGGCTTTAATGTCCTGCATCTCTTCACCCAAGTCCTTTTCCCCGAAGCTGTTGTTCACTATTCACTACTCACACTCACTGTTGAATGTAGTGATTTTGATCCCTTCATACTGTCACTGCTTCTTGGTGAAGCTTGAAAATATCACAAGGCTAAATGAGATCTTAGTTTACCTTAAAATAAACTCCAGCAATTCTAAGACAAATGTAGTTTAAATACAGAGCAGAAAAAGGTCTCTCTGGAAAAAAACACTTGGATCTCCGCCGAAGCCACTGCAGAGCTGCCATTTCTCCATTAGTTCAATATTCAAATGCTAGACTGAAAATGACTCTTGCTTTTCCTCATGAGGACTACTTAAAAATGGAAATTACTCTAAATTGCCAGGCAATAATTTCTCTCAGGGGGTCTGCTACATTTTAATTCTACTTACTTCTCTCTTTTCTCCTATGTACACCATCCTTCAAATGTTCTATTTCCTTAAGGCTGTTTATACTCCACCATGAAATTTCTGCACTCTGTCTGCCAGCAAAAATAATCAAAAGTACGTGATTGCAGAAACCAAGGGATTCCTGTCTTAGCTGGCACACCTGGCTACAGCATTTATGTGAGGTTGGGTAAATTGCCCATATGTGAAAGTCCTCCCACAGATTAAGTACAATAGAGATTTTTCATGATCAAGATAAATAGTTGATTACTTCTCACATCATAGGAAATGTTTTACAACTATTTGGAGTGAAATAGTGAAGTAGTGAATTTATAACAATCAGTTAAATCATGGAGGAAAAAAGTCTCTATGTCCAGCAATGAAAGAGACTGGAGAGCCAAACACAGGTGGGGAGAGTCTGCAGAATGTGATACATTGAGGGCTTTCCTCTTGAAGCCCTCAAGGACTCTCCCCTGTGCAGGAAAGGCACACCCATTCATCTCTGTAACTTCTGCAGCCTTCATTTCATTTTAGTCTGCTACTGAATTATCTACCTACACATGTGGAACACAAGTGAGTGAAATCCTGTTGAAATTTGCATGCCTTCAGCACTAGATACAAAAGTGCATTCAGAACTTGATACAACAGTGCAAAACTTCAGTGATTCCTTAAATCAAATGACTGACATGAAAATATCTCTAAGAGCTATACACTGGAATACTACAATTGCGGAGAGTAGGCAGGGCAATTTCTTGGTTTTCTAGTTATTAGGAAACTTCAAGAGGGAGGGGACATTTTCCATGGGGGAAGAAGGATCAGAAGGATCATCCTCTCCACCACCCCGCATTCTGTACAGAACAACAGTCTTTTTTTGCCATACATTCTGCAATGCTTGAAACCCATAAACTGGAAAGAGCCAAGTCCAACAGAAGCATGTCCTTCATAGTGATGCATCTCCTTGCATCCTTAAACCTTTCTGAAGTCCAGAGCTTCTATGAGTTGATGCTGAGGTGGATAAACCAAAAAGAGAAAAGTAGTACCAAATTGATGAGGAGCTGTAAGACATAAATCAGTGTCAGTCAATATTCTATGCTTTTGGAGCCACTAATCAATAAGAGGCATAGTATTGCCAAGAATGCCTTAGTTTTCATTAACGAATGAAAAACGCAAGGTCAGAGAGTTTTTTCTGGTTTTTTTCTTTGTTTGCTTCAGGTCAGTATGATGCATCATGTCTCAGGGAGAAAATTTTAAGTTGTAAATGATGCAGAGCTAGCCAGAGCTGGTCTGTCATGCATTTTTTCAGGGGTCGAATTATAATTATTTCTTTTCCTTTCTGTTTCCAAAATGTCTGATTATTTAAAATACTTAACATGAAGACAATGATAGCGATTATGTGCAGGATAAAAAGGAGTAGCAAGAAGTAAAGTTGACTGTATAGAGTGATGGATTTTAAGAATACCAAGGTCTATATTTCTTTTCTGATGTTATAGGTAACAACCTTGGCAGTGGTCACATCTGAGGATTTGCTAGGACTGGCCTTATTCTTTTCTTATGGTTAGATCACCAGTGGGCAAAGACAGTGTGTAAATTTGCAGTTAATTACATTAAAACAAGGCTGAGCCAGACATGAAAGTTGTGTTTAGCCTTGAATTTTTATGAAACTTGCTCAGATAATCTGACCTAAGCGTTGCTGTGAACACAGCTGGAAATTCATGGAGTGTGTATTCAAAGCAGGCTTTAATATTGTAACTAAATTAAAATTGATTTTGTAAAGGAATATCTGGTATTTTTTCTTACTTAAAAATCTCACTTCAAACTAAGTGGCTTGTGTTTGACAAGTCAAGGAAATCAAATCATTTATATGTGATAGCAGGCAAGATCATAATGAAGATATATATGGACACAAAGTTATCGATAACAATAAAAAACCCATGTAGTACTCACCACATACTGTTCTTTCCTTCGCAGTTGTGCCATTGCTAGGCAACTGAAAATGGATGAATAATAGATTTCAGATGTATATCTATACACTTACATTAGGCTTCATTTGCAGACTCATGAAAGGGATTTGTGAAAAACTGTCATTTTTCTGATCAGGGTCCAATATGTCTTTACTGCCAATAAGGACAAAAAAATAGATTATTTGTAACAGGAACAACTTTTCTTGATAAACAGCAGAGTGTACTTTTTTTCTTTTTTTAAATGCAGTCTTCTGTTTAGTAACTGAGCATTTTCTCAAATTTTTATTCTTCAATTTTTTAGTCACAATATCGTGATGTATAAGCTATGCATCCCATAGTCAATTAAATCATCGTTAGTGAATAATCAGGAACTAAATTTTAAAATACTAGAAAAATATCCTTCAGTAGGGATTATATGTAGTTCTAACAGGTGGAAACTTTTTACTGAATGAATAATCAAATTACCTCTGCCATTTAAGTTACTCAATTCCAACATCATTTTCTACATGCTTCAGCAATCACTTAAATTCTTATTTCTAGTTATGTTTCACAGTAAGGACAGAGAGACAGCTGTAGGAATGTTAAAAGTAGCTGATAATTCACATTTTCTCTACAGCCTGCTGCTTCTTCAAAAAGGGGGGGAAAAAGGAAAGATTCTAGTCCCTTGATAATTAGTACCCTTTGTCAAAGCTTCAGTTACAGTTTGATGAAAAAAAAATCCTAAATGTCAAGAACCATGCGGTCTGATAAATATGGATGACATTTAAAAAGCAGAGGAGGTTGTTTCTAGAAAAGCAGAAGAGGCTAAAAGAAATGTAATACGTATTTATGTTGAGAATTTTTTTTTTACCATGTGTTCTCCTCATATATTGACTGTTTGGTACTCCTAGTTCTGTTTTTCATGACGGCTGTGATCCCTTTGTCTTGTATCAAATGCCTCATCTGCATTTTGCAGTGTTTCTTCAGTGGAAAACAGTACATTTGAATGACCCAGGCCTTTCCACTTGTAATCACTCAGTATAATTGATTGAAAAGATAGAGTTAGAGAACCCTCCAAATATTTTAATTTTTCAGTGTCACTTAAATTTAGCAAAAAAATGACACCCTGAGAAAATGAAATGGCATGTACTCGTAAATTGCTAACTGTGAGATACAGATCAGTCACAGCCCTCAGTGATTACTGTTTAAACGAGTCTGTCTCACAAGCATATTCAAAGGTATTGACTTGCTGAATGTTAACAGACTGAAGGGGAAGATCTTTTGCTTCTGACAAGTTTGAAAACTTTCTTGTTGGCAAGTGTTTTTCAGCAGGCTGAAGCAGAAAGCTGGTTCTCCCGATTGCCCATGCTGGGTGTGACAGTACCTCCTACTACTACAGTCTTTGTCAGAACAACACTCAAGAAGCAAGCTGTACAGAATGGAAGATTGTAATGGAATAAACAGCTGATTGAAAAGTAATGTGCAATGAGAGAAGATCAAGTGACCAAACTTTTCCATGACAGGGTTGCAATGACAGAACTAGAGATGGGGCTGTAATGAATTCAAAATCCTCATTTCCTGGTTTATCATCCTGCCAGAGCCAAGAGCATTAAGAATGTAAATGCAGTCACACAGTAAGACGCCATCTCATCCTGCACTGACAGGATCCAGGTGCTGTACCTCTTCTGGCTTATTTTTCCAGAGATGGCAGTAGGAACAGCCATGTCCCACCCATACCCTTAGTGGTGGCATACCTGGGCTGCACTGCCTAGTGAGTACCTGTCACAGCAGCTCTTACTGCCGGGGGTACCTGTGAGCTGCTCAACCAAATCTACTTTTATCAAAATTCAGTAGCTACAAACAAAAAAAGTATGTACTGTATTACAAAAATCAACTGAAAAATTTTATTTCTGGGTCAATTTTATAATGTCCAAAATTGTGTTTGATTTATTTATGAATGTCAAATATGTGTCTTTCCTATTTAATTGCAATATATGAAAATCTAAAAATAAATGTCTCTCAGACTGTCTTAGCAAGATCTGTCTTAACAGATCTTGACTCTTGTAGTAGATTTTGAGATAGCTTTCAAATGAAGGCAGTAATATATAGCAAATTTATCTCAGATACCAAGTCACACCTTTCATATGTGTTGATACTACCCGGAGTTTACTTAATAACCGGAGAGATTTTGAACAGCTCATTAACATTTCTGTCCTTTAAACAGCTTTATGGCCTCCATCTATTTGATTCACTATCTCAGATACATCTCCAACACTGACTACTTGGACTCCATATTGCTTTGCACTTCTGAACTACTATAATGCCAATTCTACAGTAACAAAGACTAAAAGGCCTGCACAAAAATAACATATGAGAACTGCTATGTGAGCATCTTTATTCCACCCCTAAATCCTTGAGTAGCTCAATCTGCTTGGTGTCAATATGCAGATCACAGAGGTTCCCCTTCCTCAGCTGTGCGAGGCAAATGAGTGGTTTTCAGCTTATTGCAAGACTGTGTTTCTCCCCAGACTTCCTCACTGATGCTAAAGGGAAAGAAGAGCTGTTGTCCTAGTAGTAGCTCCCTTTGCACCAAGAGGGATACAGTCTGTCCTCAGATGATGCCATATCAACAAATTTCTTATAAAAGAGGGATTAAAATACCAGCACTGAGAAAGTGCCCAAACCCCTATGACATGAAAGATACGCATACATGTTGATATTTTTTAGACTGGTAAATGAGGAGAAAGAGGAAAAAGATAAAAAATACCGGCAATATTGAGTTTGTGGAAAGACAAATCTTGAAACCCTCTCACCGGGCACGTGTCCAGTCATGGCTCTGTTTCTGCAAAACACAGATGTTCTGCCAGCAATCCACTAATGTACAGAGGTGTGACATTTTTCTGCAGTGCATGACGTTTCATCATCTGCACTATGACAAGGTCCTGAAATAAGGATTTTAATTTCTCCTGTGCTTCTAATTACTATTCTGTCCTGTTTCTGGTGAAATCAAGGAGAGCATTGCCACTGCTTTCAGGGATGCCAGGATAAGGCCTTTTGTGACTACAGTCCTGCAGTTATACTTCTATATAGTCAGGTGATTTTGTTTTCAGGATTATTTACAGTATGGCTAATTTAAATGTCCTGCAGCACAGAGAAAATACTTTTGGGTTATCTATTAAAAGCAATGACATATCCATACTCATGATATATACACTGTATCTTAAGTTACAACCATGCTTATAAAAATTTCCTCTGCCCTTGTGTAGTCTGTTGTGTTCGTTGTGGGCTTTTATTTTCATTGTTGATTTCTCAAGTGAGCTTTCCTTCTTGCACTGGACTGTTTGATATGCACAGCACAGCAGTACTTTTAATTGGGATGGTAGTTATAGAGAGAGAAACATGGTGTTGTCATCTCCCTTCCTTCTGGGAGGGCTTTGCAAAAATTGTTTTTCATGAAAAAAAATCATTGAATCTTCTTAAGGGTGTTGGAATTCAAGTAGTAAAAGACTAGACAGAAGGTTATTTAAAATGTAATCCCTTTGTTTAAATATTCACATCCCTTAAAAAGAAAAAATCATAAAAGCAGTGCATGGTTAAAAATTAATAAAATTAAACTTTTTCACATGCCATAGGTTCTGTTTCATAAAACTATGTATTTGAGAATTAAAGCCATGTGATATTTTTAGCATTGTCATTTTTTTCTAAGGCAAATGTAAGAATATCTTTGTCTTCAGAATAGCACTTCAGCATGAACTTTGAATCCCAACCCCCAGCCATCAGCTTCTTCCTAGATTAGCTGAGTGCATTGGGTCTATTTAACCATTAGCTTTTATTGAAGGATAGATGAGTATCAGTCCCTGAAGAATAGTGAATTAGCTACTGCCTTGTAGCAAAGCATTTTCTCTTTTCACTCTACAATAAGTCTGCTATAAGCACAGCTTTTCATGATACAACTGGCAAGAAAAGTGGCAGGTCTGGAGAAGAAAATGGAAATCTTTTGGAAAAAAAGGACTCTTAATGTGCAAGGGCTTTTACTTTCATTTTAGTAACCTTAGAACAAGGTGATCTTTTGAGAATAGACTTTTATGATAAAAGGATTTGAGTAATGCTTAACTGGTCAAAAATATGTTCTAGTGAGTTTTAAACAACTTATGTTTAATTTATGTGGAAAAGTCATAGCATCTCTTAGTAAGAAAACAAAAAATACTCCAAAATCATTGAAATATGAAATACGGCAATATAAACCTGAAAACAAAGAACAGCGAAAACTTAATGGAGAATACCTGTGGTAAATGAATTTATGGATTTCTGTTGCTGCATCTTATGTTTATCCCACTTATTTTCCTTATTCTTTCTCTCCACAGAAGGCCAGCTGAAATTACATCAATTTAAGAAAAAAGGATGAGTCAGAATTACCAGGTTTTTTCCTTTATTTAAAAATATCTGTGTTTACACTGAAAGAAGGATATTAAGGCCATATTCTCATCCATGTTAGCTCTCAGCTAAAGCTCATACAGGTCTTGGATTTTTCCTTTTAAATTTGAAAGGATATTTTAAAAACAGCATAAATAACTCCCCTTGTTTTCTTCAACAGAGAGCTAACAGAGAGAGGAAGGGAACTACAGATGCTTATGCCTCAGTCCCTGATAACCACAGGACTAAAAACCTTCAAGGCAGACAACAGATGATGTATGGGTCAAAAGCCTCAGCTCTATGGGCATTACAATATCTTTTCCTACCTTTTGAGTGTTCTGATGCTTCAAATTTAGTAACTTTGAATTTTTGTTAGAGGAAAAAGCCCCACAGGTTTGATAGCTTGCATTAGAGGCAGAGAAACATGAGACAACCTCAGGAACACAATGGAGTGCATTTTCACAGACTCCACCAATGATCAAGACAGGTGACATCCCAGGGGGTGAAAAAGGGAGTTCAGAGGAAATTTTCAGGAAGGAAAATAGACTGATATGCTGGGTTTGTTTTTCCAGCAACTTACCTTCACACATGACAAATTACAATTTTTTCACAATAGAAGTTACTAATGTACCAGCTTTTTAAAAATCATCATTCAGGCCTGAAAGACAGAGGAGAGCAATTGTTCAGCTGACTAGTTATGTACTCAGGGATGCTGGATGGGCTCTCACATAATATGAGAGCTCTTCTGGTCCTACATGAAATGCCAGTTGCTGTGTAATTTTCTTTGTTCATTCACAACATTGGCCAACACCTTTGTTGTTCATTTCAGCCTTTCTTTCTTGATGAAAATACTGAAAGTAGGTATCTCTGAAAGAAATAAAGAAGACAAATTCCCAGATCCATACTGGGGAAGAAATTATCTGGATGTAAAGAGGGAATTCCTGTGGCGTCCTAGGGGTAAGATCATTTTTTGTCATCAACCTAAGGTCAAAGACCTGGGCCTAATCTGGTTGGTCTTCATGGCCTTGGAATCTAAGGCCCAATCTAACAGAATAGTTGCCTTTTAGAAATATTTATATCTCTCTTTCTGTATAAAGACTTGACAAACCAGAAGCTGGTTACCTGGTATCAGAGTCTGGTTCCAATAGCAGGGTGTCTTCCACAGGATGAGTTACAAGATAATCAACTCAAATGGGCAGAATCTGTCAAAACATTAGAAATAAAAACTCAGGCTTACAAATATCCTATTAGATTCAACTGCTGTGTAATCTTACCCTTTTTTTTAGTGTCCTGTGGATACAAAACCAAGACAAAATGGCCAAACCTCCTCTTTCTTACTGCATAAAAGCAAAAGTAGCAAAAACGTTGCTTTTGCAGTTTAGCGAAATATGATTAACTTAATATTTGCAGTTTCTTTCTTTGCTTTAGTTAGGTCCATAGCTGAGAAAGTCCAAAGTTCATCTTGCATGGTAAACACTGGACTGTGATTAGGCAAGCCTGCATGTGGCAGAGGAGGAAAACCACATTATAATAATGTTTTAAGTGGAAGAAGAGTGAAATTGGAGTGCCCACTTTTTAAGCCATTTGTCACAGAATGTTGAACTACATTTAGAGCAACAGAGCAGTGTGTCAGAGAGATGGAGACAAAAGTGGATAACTATGTGCTGGATTATTTTTTCACCTAGAAAGCAGTTGAGTTCTGCTCAGAAGCTCTCCCATCACATCCAGATTCTCACTTTACAGAGTGTTGCAGCCCTCAGCCCACTCCTGAAAAGGATCTCTGAAGGAAACCATGTTGGGAGGTAGAAAAATATCTGGATTCAGATGGGCTCAGACCTCTGTTTACCGACCTCAGTTTAACTGACACTGTAGAAATGTTTTTTTGATTGGTTCACTGCATCTAACCCATGTGTGCATCAGAAGCACAAAAGCTTTCTAAGGCTGAAAGACAAGCCAGAGCTAATATGCAGTATGTCAGTATATCAGCGTAGGCTTTACTCTGAACTAGTGTGCAGGACTGGCCTGCTTTCCAGAGGAATGAAATTCGAGTTAAACTTATCTATAGTGCTAGAATGAAGGGAAGCCCTTAAAAACACAAGAATAAAGAGAACTGTCCATGGAACTAATATTAATCTGTATCAGAATGGGGTGTCACAGATCAAAAAAGTTCAATGTCTTCCAGAATGTACTTGTGTTGCCTTGTGACTGACTAAGACTCAGACAGTGAATAAAGCAGACCTTCTTTGGACACTGGCATTGTGACTTTGGATGTTTCTGAATGACAGAAAGCTATAGTAGAGCCTTGATTCCATAAGGCTCCAAGGTCTACTTATTTCATCCTCATGGACAATCAAAGAGTTACTAAGCCACAAGATCAGAACATATCCAGAACAGAGTATTATTTCATAGTATCAAAGTAGTTAGGGTTGGAGGGGCCCTTAAAGAATATATAGTTCCAACCCCCTTGCCATGGGTTGCCAAGGGGACACCTTTCACTAGAGCAGATTGCTCCAACCTTGCCTTGAACTCTGCCACTCTCAAACTATGACACTAAAGGCTGAGAATGTATAGCACTAGTGATCAATAATAAACAACAAATTCATTTTTCAAATGATAGAAACTTCATTTCCTGATACACATAAATGTGTTTAAGCTTGGAAGACAATGCTAAGACATTAAAATATTTACTTCAAGTGGCAAAACAATTGTAGTAGGTTGGTGCAGAGTTTGCTAGCCTCAGAAAAATAAGATGATACATTATCCCATTCCTCCTCTTTTTTGGCAGCCACAGGACTCATCAGTTAGTGACAGAAATATTCCTAGTAATATCTGGCTCCTTGACACATTCCACTGGCAGCTCTGGAGTCACCTTTAACCTTGAAAGCGTTATTTTGCTGGTGGGCTGCCTAGTATTCCAAATTACTTGATGAAAGTCATTATAAAACACTGGACGCACATGACATTTTTTAGGGTTGCATCATAATCCTTTTCTCCAATACAGCTAACATTTCCAAGCTTGACTACATGTTGGAAAACTTTGTGTTCAGTATGTCACAGATTTGGGATGAAACATGGCAGATTATTGTAAGACCATTTCAGCTGTGTGTATCATTTTCCTCAGCCATAAGTTGTTCTGAAGTCAGTGTTTTTGTCTAAGAACTCTACTGCACAAAATACAGTTGAGATAACATAATGGAAAAACTTAAAGGGACTAGATTGTCAAGCAGCTAGAACAATCAAGTGTCTGTGAAAAAACAAAAGCCACGGGGTTAATCAAAAAGGCAGGCACTATGGTAACAAACAGAAGTGACATTTACTGTTTATCTCTGTTGTGTTTGGTGAAGACAATTTGTGACTTTTCCATCAGTTTGGATTCCAGCATGTTATTTGCTCATGCAGGAGCCACAGGCCCATTTTATCATCTTTTCCCTGAATTTGCATCCTCCTTTGCAAGCTTTGATGAGTTTCATTAATTCTAGGGACTCAGGGGGAAAGAGAGAGGCCTTCTTGAAGAATTTGCTGGCAGCTTGTATGTCTGAGATCCCCCTCAAGCAATTGAAAACAACTGGTTCAACTTCCCTGGTGTTCTCTAAGTTTGTTGTTCAGAATCCTTGATCCTAGCCTTAGGACTGCAGAGATTAAACCTCTCCAGTTTAGAACGAGCCAGGTAGGATTATTGGCCTGCTATCAGTGCCTCACTGGCTGAAGATCTTAATCTTTTATTTATTTATTTATTTATTGTTTTATTTTTCACTTTTCCTTATTCTTCTCTCTAAAAAATACTTCATTTAATTATCCCTGTGCCATCTGGCAAAATACCAGTATACTGATAAACTCAGATGTAATACAATGAAGCCCCTGAAGCTGGTTATCTGGGACAGGAATATTGACGTGTTCCATGCTGTACTCCTTGCTGAACCTGGGTACGTGCTCTTTTAAAACGTATGTTTGGAGGCAATGTCTTTTAAATGTACATTTGAACAACACTCTCAGGCACATGTTGTGATTATTGGGGCTGTCCTGTGCAGGGCCAGGAGATGGACTTCAACGAATCTTGTGGATCCCTTCCAACTCAGGATATTCTGTGATTCTGTGTTTAGTTTTCCTAGAAACTGACATAACTTCCATTTAGTGGATGTGCAAACCACAAAGTCTGTATGTTTTTAAAACATGTAAGGAAATTTTAAATCTGCTCAATATAATTAGTTTAACCCTGCAGTCCAACATAAAACAGGTTAAAAGTTGAAAACAGTCAGAGCAATTCAACTAAATGTAGCAATGTGTCTACTAAAGTAAGAATAGTGACCTGCTGACAAATGAGTTGTAAGCAGCAACATCCTGTGGCATTTTGATATCCCTCATGACAGTAATATGTGTGCCCAGTCCCCTGTCCTGTTGTCCCTGCAGTGTCATGTTTCACACTGGCATGGACACTCAGGGCTTGAGCCACTGTGATGGCAGACAGCGAAATACAGGCTGGAAAGCTCCTCCTAGGTTACAGAGTTCCCATTCTGCCCAGGGAATCAAAGTCTGTGGGAAATGCTGCTCACCTCTGAATTCTCAGCACATACTTCCAAAAGCAGCATTTAACAGAGCTGTATTAGGGATTGTGCTCCAAAATTAACTGATGCAAAGTAAATCCATGCATATTTATTAGTTTTGATTAAACTGACATAGCCATCGTTTTCAGAAGTAACAGTTCAAATCTGAGACTTTACAACAGTTGAATTATATTATATCCATTTCCTACTCATCCCCCAAATCTATGCAAAGCAGCATCATTAATTAGCCTGCCCACTGCAATTGCTAATGAGGTCACTGATTGGTAACAGAGCTCTCTCAATGTAAGCTGTGAAATCTGAAGCATCATTTTAGGAAAGATCAGATGGACTATGTCTCTCACTGGCATCAGGTCACTGTCAATCACTGTTCTTTCCCAGTGCATCTGTTCTTCCCACCACAAAGATTTCGATAATCTAAGGGATTCAGAAATGTTTCAATAATATACAAGACATCTATACTGTCTTGTATATTCACAGAATCACAGAATATGCTGAATTGGAAGGGATCCATAAGGATCACTGAGTCCAGCTCCTGACCCTGCATGGGATTACCCAAGAGTCACACCATGTGCATCATTGTCAGGCTTGGTGCTGTGAACATCTCCCTGGGAAGCCTCTTATGGTGCCCAACCACTCTCAGTGAAGAACCTTTTCCTGATGTCCAACCTAAACCTCCCCTGACACAACTGCAGGCCATTCCCTCAGATCCTGTCACTGGTCACCGGAGAGGAAAGATCAGTGCCTGCCCCTCCTCTTCCCCTCAGGAGGAAGTTGCAGACAGCAGTGAGGTCTCCCCTCAGCCTCCTCCAGGCTGAACAGGCCAAGCACCTGTCAAGCCACTTACCATAGACAGGGCTTCCCCTCCAGACCCTCACCCCGTTCACTGCACTCTTTTGGATGCTCTGTAAGAGCTTCATGTCATTTTGATATTGTGGCACCCAAAACTGCATGTTAGAAAACTTTGTGTTCAGCACTTGAGGTGAGGCTGCCCCAGTGCAGAGCAGAGTGGGACAACCCCCAGCCTTGCCTGGCTGGCAATGCTGAGCCTGTTCCTCCTCACAGTTGGCCCTCCTGAAGAGTTTCATGAGCTGTCTCTCTCTAAAGTAATACTTCTTCATTTTATACAGTTCAGACTGATATTTTCAGATTTTTGGAATTTAAATACTATCTTTTTGAAAACATACATACATATTTTCATTCAATAAAACACACTAAATAGATGCTAAAATTATTATAAGTTTAATTTTTCAATTCTAGCATATGAGAATATACTTTACTCATAGAAAAGATTGCAGCCACTTCTATATTTGTGAAAATTGGCAATGTGCTTGAATTAGGGGCCTTATCAGAATAAAGGAATAGAAGAAATCAAATACAACCTGTGAAACAAATGTCCCTCTATCTCTTTCTTAGTGAAAATGTAAGATGAGGATTCAGATTAGGACTAATATTAAAATTCTGTCTTGATTTGTACTCCCTATTTTCCTGAACAAAGGAAAACACCCTTACTAAACAGGCAGTAACCCTGGAGATCTGCTCTTTCCAGCCCCTTGCTCCATGTATTTCTGGCCTTGCTGTGACCAGAAGATGTAAAAGCATGAAGGCTACTCTAACTGATATTCAACTAGTAATACGTAGTAAGAGAAGCTGTGATTTTAATTAATGTATAACTCTCATCAATGACCAGTATCATGTACTCATAGATAACGTCAATCAATCAATCAATCAATCACTTGTAATTGGTCTTATTCTCAGCTAATTGCGATATAGTTCTCAATGGAAAAAATAAGCAGATTAATGAGAATATGGAATGAGAATATGGTTGTGGGATGCCAGCTAATACACTTCCAGGGAAATGGTGAACATATTCAGTGGAGCAGTTCTAGAATTGATTATGCACACCATAATCTGTGGGAACAATTAAGTTGAAAGTAGTGGGACAAGAATTGAGGATGATCTGTGTAGAAACATAGGTGGCTATTTAGCATCCTGCCTTCACTGAGGCTCAACAGTGGTGTCTGATAGCAAAGAGGCTTAGACATTACATTTCTGCTACATCTTGACAATTTTAAAGGTATTTATCTATCTACCCTTCAAAGGTATCCATTTTGTATTAGTCCTATTTAAGTCTTTTCTCCACTGATTGCAGTCTCACTGGCTCACACCAAAGAAGTGTAGTGCTTTGCAATCAAAATACCGAGCCATAAAAAGGTCAAAATTACAAATAATTACAATAATTTGTGAAATTATATTAAAACTTCAAATCCTGATGACCTATTCAGTGAAAAAATAAATTGTAATAATGTAAAATGCACAACAGGATTCCATTCTCTTGACAAGAGGCTGTGAAAGAGTTTCCAAAATGATCCAATAATTACAGAGTAAGATGTAGTACAGAGTTTTATGTAAGAGAAACTTAAATTGGAAAAGTTGGTCATTTAAAAGTAAAGAAATAGAGTTTTGTTCCTGCATGACCCTGGAGAAACAAACGGTAGTTGACTCTTCCTTGAGCAAGGGGAGTGGGATAGATGACCTCCAGAGTCTCTTCCACCTTCATCTATTCTGAGATTTTGTGATTCTTTCAGATACATACCCTGTGCACAAGCTTTATATATTTTGAGTTAATTACAAGGTCTCATGCTATTATTTTCCACAAGAATCCTGACCTGTTTAAGAGACTCATCTAAACCTCACTGAAGGCCACAGTAGTTTTTCCAATGGTATGCTTCAGTATGCTCTAAAAAATTCCATAATTCATATGATGGATGGCATCTCAAATAAGGGAAAAAGACTGACTTTTGTTTTGAAATAATAATAATCACAGCAGTATAGAGCAAGACAGCCAGGAGTACAATTGCTGTCAATGCAAATATTATTTATCAATGGATAGAACATTAAACAAATTAATTAATTGGTAGTTAAACAATATATTAAATACTTTAAAAAAAAATCACTTCTCAGTAAAGGAAGCCTTGCATTTATGTCTCTATTCAATACATGACATTATCTGATCTTCCCATTGTGAATCAGGGCTTGCTCTGTCTTATTACAGTATCAATTTAAAATAACCTCTTTACATTCAACTGAACTATTCCAAATTTATGCTGATCAGAATGGGGGCATGCTCAGGGAGGAATCAGCTGGGCTTTCATCTCTGTCATCATGGTTTAGTGCAGAAAACATGGAAGTTGGTCCTGGGATTTATTCAATTTTGCAGTGCTTTGACCTGGCAATAGAGCATTCGGTGCTGAATGCATTTGCTTCAAAGTATTTTTTCTTTAGTAGTGATTATTTTTTTTACTTTACCTTTTGGTTATTCTGCTTACATGCTGGTTGTTTTTCTGCCCACTCTTCTAATGTGACATCTGTTCCATCTTTTGAGCTTCACCTCTGTCTGGTGAGTGACACTTTATGAAACCATATTTTCCCATCATTTTTTTCCCTATAAAACATCTAACTTAAATAATATTCAGAGATTAAAAAAAAAAAGGCAAGGAGTTATGCATGCTAGACTCCAAGAAACTGGGGAACTGTAGAGTGATCACTGAGTCTTGAAAAAACATTCCTTACTGCAGAAACCACAGTATACTTTCTGGATTTGAGTCAAATTAATTTTTTTATCTTTTGGGTTTTTAGGCATTTTCTGGAAAGTCTGACTGAAGTGTTGAATACAGAAGAAAGAACGTCAGCTTTCTTCAGACTCAGCTCCTTCAGTTTCCTATAATTTCTTACTCTGACTAATTGAGCTCAGCTCAGCTCAGGTATTCTTTGCAGAGAGACCATTAATCTCCCCTGTAACTTTATAGTCAAAAGCAACAGACCCTCAAGCTCCTACTGTGGTCTCCGGCAGGTGTGTAGAGAGGATCTGCAGTAATGGGAGCAGCTACTACTGAGTGCCACTATCAAAAAATGCTGCTATTTTATGTTTATCAGCAACTCAGTTGGCCTTCGGAAATACACTTAATGCTACATAGAGACACTAAAAGCAGGTAAAAGCCTCAACTGAGGCAATTTTAAAAAATTCAATACTGTGAGAAGGCTGTACATCTTTTGCTAGAGGCTCAAGGCTTTTTTTCTTGGAAAAGAACATAAGTTTTTATCTTCAGGATACCATGAATCTAGAAATAATGAAAATTTTAAGGCTAATGGTCTGTTGTCTAAAGGGAATATATTTTACTTCTGTCTTGTATAAATAACACTTATATTCCAGTTATATAATAAATGAAAATTTCTGACCACAAGTGTGAATGCTTGTTAGTTTATCTCACTTTTGGACACAGAGGGTAAGATACTGAAATAGAATTCCCTGTCTAGCAATAAACTTAAACTGTATCACATTTTATTTTCATGACACGTTGTATTATTTCAGTTGCCTTTTCACCTTCCTAGTGGCACAGTTGCCTTTAAAAGACAGAACGGTATGGCGAAAAGCAAGAAACATATGAACTCAGCCAGAAGATAGTTCAGAGTCAGAAAAAATAAACAGGAAATAGCATTTTTTATGAATTACAAACAATAAACTATTGCTGGTATTAAACTGTGCTATCTTAACCTTGAACATGTACAAAATTCTAAGAAACTAAGACATAGAAAAACTGGACAATATATTCATATTAATTTTTGGATAACTAAGTTCACAGATCCACTGCAGTATTTTAGCCAGCTGTCAAAACCTCAGCCAGAAACAGAGCTTTTAGCCCAGGAGCTACAGGAGCCTGCTAGCTCATCTTTTGATTTTCTATTACCAGGGAAAATTAAGTCAAATTTCTTGAAATGGGAAGTGTAAAGTCTACAATAGGAAAAAAACATGAGCTATTTTCAAAGTAGTCTAGTCATGGGTTATATAGTGGTACTTTTGTGATATGTGCAATACTTGCTCTGTGCCTTATTTTGCATCATAATGTCACAGTGACACCTTTACAGAGAATTTCAATTTGTAAGAAGAAATAGGAGTGGAAATGCCTAGGCACGAATTTTCAGCATCTCCCAAACTGTCCAACACCTTCCAGATGGATGGAAAAAGTTCAGAGATCATCTTTACATGGCTTACAGCACACTCATCTTGTTGATGATAAATATAGCTATCCAAGAAAAACTATAAAACATATATCCTCATGTTTTTACAAGTTTGGTCATTCCCAAGCAGTGCAACAGACCTCACCAACAAGGCATAAGTATGGTGAAAAAAAAGGAAATCCTGATCTGTGTTTGCACCATGGAAAAGAGCTGATAAGTAGCAGTCTTGAGTTAGTAAAGAAAAGAAAAAGCAAGAAGCTGGAGACAGTAGAGTCTTCTCCAGTTGCCCAAGAGCTGTGATGGTGGAAGTAATTTAGTCATTGGTTTAGATAAACACGGGACAGAATACCATTTTAAGTTATCAGTAATTTATAAAATACAATTCTGACATGTCTTCTCTTTCTTATTAACAAATCTGGATGCAGGGAAAAATCCTGAGTTATTGGCCTGCCCCCAGGAGAGGCATGATTTTCTGACAATCCATGCTGCTCAAAATTCTTTTACTTCCATGTTATGGTGTAAGGATAAGGTCAGGACAAGAGTTTTTCCTATAGCACTCTCCTGCATCTCATTCCCAGATGGGAAACATCTCCTAAAGCATAAATGGCAAACAAGGATCATAGAGTGCCATGTCCCATCACTTCCACTCTACCACTTTTGCCTGTTGGAAATACGAGAATCTTAGCAATATGTATTTCTTTCTCCTGTGAAGGGTTTATGTGCAATAGATCTGGTTCTCACAGGTATGTCTTTGGTAGTGCTGACTGTCATGAAAGAGCATGAGTAGTCATCAGTGGTTATGCATACTAGCTCTACTAATCCATACTCTCAAGGCATTCCTAAAATTGGTAAAGCTAATAAATTGGTAAAGCTAATAAAATAGGTGTGGTGCTGCTGCTCAGAATGTCAAATTCTTTTCTTTTCTCAGAAGTGCCATGTCTTCTTTTGAAAAATGTGTGGAAGGGAAGTCTTTATCTGTAGTGCCATTAGGTAATGGATGAGGGTGCCTCCAGCTAATACATTATTTATACCTTTTCCTTAACTTTTTGCTTAATAAAATATAAGTCAGAAAGGAATGCAGAATAAGACAAAAAACAAGTATTTGACAATAAATTCAGTTAAACTTCATGCTTTTCTTCATTCTGCCTTTTCTAGAGGAAACTTTGCTAACCAAGTAAAACTGAGAGACAAACAAAATATTGAGAGGTATCTTTCTCATTTCACCATCCTGTGCCATGCCATCATTGATTTCTTTATCAAATGAAGATAAAACTGAATTGGGTATTTCCAACATGATAAGCTGAACAACTTTAAGAAACAGCAGAGAAGGGAAAAAAAGAAAAAAGAAAAAAATATGCTTCAAATGAGATATTTATCTATGTATGTTTGTTCAATTGCTGAGGCATTTCACTATTGCCTACAGCAGGTACAAACCATATATGCATAATATAGTAAGCACACCTGATCTCCTCCAGACCAATTTTGATTCTTTCGCTGCATGTCACAGGAAGTCATGAACAGTTGTTTCATTATCATTGCTTCGATTTCCAAAGACCTCTTGATTTTCAGAATAGTTTTCAGTAAATTCATTTTATATGTAATACATACATATAAAATATATGAAATATACTTATCATTAAGCATTCAGTAAATTTAAAGGAGATTATTTCATTTATGTGTTATGTTTGCCAGCACAATCTAATCCTAACATTCCAAAACATAACTTGCAAACTTCTATGGGATTGTTCCTGCTTGAACAAGAACTTACTACACAAAGAACAATTTTCCAAGGAACAAATGATTGTAGGTCTGTTTTATAAAAACAGTGGCATGAATATGAATATATGTAATGTTTCTTGCTCTAGAAATCAAAGCAATCTACAAACCAGGAAAGATAATTCTATCTTCAACCTAAAATCTCAGAACTGACAGTGACTGTAGACAATACTTTGCTGTCATGTGTCAGGCTCTGAACTACAGAATCATTCAATTTGGAAGGGACTTTCAGAGGTCACCTTATTCAGCTCCTGCTGCTTCTTCAAAAGCAATGACAACTTACATCACCTTGCTCAGGGCATGTCCTGTTGAGGTTTGAATAGCTCCAAGGGTGGATGTCATGTGACATCTCTTGACAAGCTCTTCCAGGGGATGATCAGCCTCAATGAGAATTTTTTGTTCCTAGCACCTAATAATAATTTCCCATGTTTCAACTACCATTTCTTCTCTTTTTTTTGTTTCAGCAAAAAAGACATCTAAAATGAAAGTCAGTCTTTTTTTCATGACAGTTCCTTCAAATGTTAGTCTGCTACCTCATATTCTAGAGAAAATGTTGAACACTGGAGATATCTGGAATTCCCAGAGCTAAAAGGAAAAGAAAAGTTTCTAGGAAAAAAAGGAAACAAGAATGCTTTTAAATCCAGCTCTGTATGTTTAGAAATGAAATATATATTTTCTGTCAATAAACAGTCTTGAAAATTTTTTCAGTGTCTGGACAGAAAGACAAAATATTCAAAATGTTGAAGCATTCCTAAGGAATCCCCAGGTATCACAAATGATAGTTCAGAATCAGACTACATCAGGTACATGGCTTTGTTTTTTACCACAGCTGGCTGATTACTCAGCTTTGTCTGTCACAAACCAACTGTCAGTTAAGAGAAAGGTCAGTGAAGATAGTTAACACCATTTCATTTTTTCCAAGTAAATTAAGGGTTAGTGTGGTCTTTGGGGGGGTGCGGGGGGGGGGGG
>VXBR01007105.1:0-19214 GCA_013400215.1 Cisticola juncidis | reverse complement strand
GTGTTTCTTTTTTTCCCAAAGAAGTAAAATCAAGAACAATTATTTTGTAGTTCCAGTAGAGACAGCTGACAGAAAAATATATGTCATTTCTTTTATGTCTTATTAAAAAGTGTCTTTGATCCAGGTGACTCAACTGGTATATGAGTTTACAAATACACAAGGGCAAAAGGATCATCCAAGTCTAAAGATGCTGCAAAAAAAAGTTATTTATCTTACCTGAGCAAAAAAAATTACAGCCTTTTCAGATTAGTAATTTATTCATGTTCATTCAAAAAAAGCAAATGTTTTAGTGACATTAATATATTTACCTATGCTTTAACGAAAGATAAATAAATAACCTATCCTGTTCCAAACTCAGTGTGAATAGTTGTAAAACAAAAAATTGCAGGACCTGACCTCCTGTCACACTATGCCTGGCAGAAAGCGAGATTTAAGTTGGCTTTTCTAATGACTTTGTACAACCTTAACTGCTCATTAGGTTTTTGTGTTGTAACACCAAGATGGCTGGGCACAATTAAACAAAGAATCTAAGTAAATGGATCCACTGTGCTATTAACTTCTTGTAAGAAATGAAATGGCCTTTGAACCTGCTTTGCAGGTTGAAAGGACCACTGCTTACTAAATCTGCCCACCACAGGATCTAAAGGTGAAAGAATGACCATCTGCACATCATCCACCTAACAGGAAATTACTTGCTGAGAATGAAATAACAGTTGCTGACACACAAGAAAAATGATGAGCAGTAATTTTTGAGATGGATGTAAGATGAATCTCTTACTGATGCATGCTGAGAAGCCTTCTCTTGCAAAATTAGAAGCTGAGCTGAAAATATATAAACTGTAAACCAAAGGATCTCATACTGCATGCTGACTTTTTAGTGAGTTGCCACAGGCTTTGAGGATCATGGTGGATGTAGGTTGATGTAAGGGGCATATGCACTATAACAGAAGCCAGAAATGCTAAACTGGTCAATGGAATCTGATAATCCACAAAACGATTTGCGCTGATCACCCAAGGCTTCTCAATCTTTTATGAATGTCTGGAAATGCCTGCTCCAAACCACACCCTCCTAAGTCCATTAACAGGCTGTCTAGTCTAGCTGCAACTAAACATAACATCACAATGTTTTCTGGGATATTTCCTATGGTTCTGCATGCTATTTGAATGCATGCTCTGTCTGCATTATCTGTTTCTCCATTTAAGATATTTGCCTTAATATGAACCCTTTAGTCTGGGTTTAATTTCCCAAATTAAAAAGAGAAAACTAAAGGGAAACACTGTCAAAGCAGCACTCAGAGATGCAGTCACCAGCGCAGGGTATGGCTGAGTTCCTGTCTAGGCTGCATCTTTGCCCACCTGGACAATCCTGGTGACAAAATTGAGGTAGGGACTAGAAATTCTCCACATCCAGCTTCTCTTTATTTCTTTTTTCTTTTCTCTGCTTGCATGGGAGCCACTCATCTGGCTTTCAAGCATAATTAAACTAAATAGTTGCCTGAACCCCTAAACTCCCCAATGCATCTCCCAGGAAAGGGCAAGGGGCAGGAGGTACTGGGTTTTTCTCTATTTACTCTATAGTGCAACTTCTATCTCAGAGAAAAACAGATTTCCACAGCAAAAATTTATCTTCTACAGACTGAAGACAGGCATTAGGATACAGCTAGGAATTGGTCAGTTTTTTGACCTGAGCTCTTAGTCTAAAGGTTGAAGCTTAAAATTCAAAATTCTCTGAAAAACACTACAGTATGGGGAATTGGCAAATCTAATTCTTCCTGCCTGCTAGGAAGAAAAAACTTGCAGCATCCTTACAATGTACTAAATTTCCCTCCTGAATGTAATGACTATGTCTCATATTGCTTTCAGTCAACTAGTAGGCTGAAATACCACTATAATAAACCCGAAGGCCTTAACACAAGGGAAAAGTAGATGGATTCCAGCTGAGAGACTTAGATTTCTCAGATCAGATCATTACAGGACTAGCTATTTGCACTTGGCTAACAAGTGCTAGGTTTTTCTAACATCTGTTTCAATTCCTGTGAGTTCTCTTTCATACCAGAGACTCACATTGTATGTGACAGGCTCCAAACCGTAAATTGATTGAAGCTTTTGTCTATCCAGGTATATTCATCAGGCAGAGGTAGGAAGTGATGCAGGTCTAACAGAAGAAGACTGTGATGGCTTATTTGTATGGAGGCACTGTTGGCAGCTCTGCAGAAGAGGCAGCCTAGGCAAGGGTACCTGTAACTAATCCATCAGTCAGTTGGCAAAGCAGAACACGGGGTTGTTTGTCAGGATTTTTTTCAAGGGCTTAAGGTTTGTTAAGGGAAAAAGACAGAAAACGAATAAGATGTGGAAGAAAAATTCTGCCAAAGTAGAACTTGGAGGATTTTGATCAGTTCCTTAATAAAACACCACAATAAACCACCGTGAGAGCAGAGGAAGGTGGGAAGCTGAAACAGGGAAAGGCATGTAGGCATTTTATTTTTCTGTCTCATCTACTGTGAGTTTCTTTCCAAGTACAAATTTAATAGGATAAGGCCTCTTGTTTGACGTGGTGGTCTGGATTGAACTTATTGACTGGTCAATATATGTGACAGCATTGGCAACAATTGCCAGCTGTTGTCAAAGCTTCAGCTCTACAGCATATGCATCCCCACTGCCTCTGAGAGCATTTGTTCTACTTGCCTTCTCAACCCCTTACTAGAGCCCAAACCAGCAGCATTCATACTTTCTTCACCAGAAAAAAAAAAAAAAAAAAAAAGGGGACTTTTCAGGGCACTTGAAGTAGTGGAAAACACTGGAGAAATCAATAATCCAGAAACACGCCTTTATAATGTGAATGGTGAGCTCAGCACCCTCTGTGGTCACACACCAAGAATCAAGTGTGCCACATACAGCATCCTGAAGTCCTAACCAAGCTCCTTTCCATCCCAAACCAATGGCAACAGCACAAATGGGAGGCTTAATACAGCTTCTAGAGAATCTACCACATCTCTCTCTACTTTCTCCCTGAAACAGTGGGGCTCTTCATTAGCAGCTGCAGTGCAATGCAAGTGGCATGTGTGGCACCAAAGCCATCAAGCTGCAACAACAGATAGGAAAGAATCTCTTCTTTACTCCCCCTCTGGCATATCTACATCTATATATTAAAGAGTCAGAATTGGCTGTCTTAAGGAAAAATGAGAACCTGGAAGTTTTGGATTTCTCCCATAATCCATATGACTGGAATATGTTCATCATCTTGATATTGGTCCTTCACTTTAGAATCGATCTATTTTTATTTATGTCCTTTATGGAAATATGAGAAAATGGGGCAAATAATCACTGAAAAACTACTCAGCTGCCTGAAAAAGAATTTAGCTGAGCAAACGTCAACTTCTTTCTGGATTCTTTCTGCACCATACAGGTGCAGATTTAATGCAAGCTCTTTCAAAACCTGACACTGTTTCGGTAAATGTGTACCAGGTATAACAGGTTGCATTCATACTGTGCTCTATTTTCCTTACCTATTAAATATAAATCACAGATCAATGCAGTTAATACAGACTGAAATTTGAATAGTCGCCTGAATTGTTAGTAAATATATTTAAAAAATAGGTCTTCTTTCATTAAGGTACTTCTTAGAGCCCCAAAGAAAATCCAAAGTGTATCTAGACTGGTAATGGGAGACAATAATTTCCTCCTGGCGTATCAGTACAAATCTAGCTCAGACTGGTAGTAACCTGAAATTTTTATTTTCTTGAAGCTACCTGATCACATTATTCCCTATAGACAAGTCTGTCCATTAGAAATATGCAACAGCTGGCACAAATTGGCTCTTGCTGGCATTTGCAAGAGCGAGGATGGGGTAAGAGTGTGGTTGGAATCTAAATGATTCCTCCCTTGAGGTGGTCTGGCCAACACGGATAGAGGCACTTTAATTTGAAAGGGAAACTTGAACTTTGTAGTTAATGGATGAATAAATGGAATGCTTCAGTCCGCAGGACAGTAAGACCAGTAGTTTTCACAAACACTTAAATCAAATACCACATCTGAGGGGAAGAAATTAAGTTGTAAATATCCAGGAGCGAGTGCCAAGACCAATGAAATCAGAAAACAGATTTGCAGTATTTTGCTTCTATGCCTCAAAATATAACAATACATCAAATCCTATTGCCTGTAAAATAGTTTGTCATGTTTTAAAAAAGGTACAAAGGACATAAAATCTTTATCCTCTGATCTGCCAACAAAATATTTTTTTAAAAAAGACACATAAATTGGCTTCTCTAAAAATTCAGATATTTATGTAGAGAAGGGTTAATTGGACACTACCATTGCTATCAACAGCAATTTCTCTCTGCTGATCATGAGCACTTTCCTGAAAATTATAAGCAGCCCGCTCCTGTTTCTACTGTGTAGACTTACTGATGAATCATGCCAGACAGACAATTTATAGAACACTCTGAGTGACCACTGGATGAGTCTGAAAAAAGTATTGGATATTCCCTAAGTTTACCCTGGACTATTTAAATACAATAGCCAAGATGTATTTATACCAACATAATCTAAACATGCATCAAACCCCCTGAGCTGGTGTCTTGGGTTATGTAACCAAAAAAAAAAAGTATATTCTATTTCATCTGTTGAAACCAGTTGGGAAGATGTTTCTTTTTTTTCTTTATCTCTTGTAACTCCAGGGGGGTGGGGGGCAGATGCCTTCTAATAATAGGCCAGCTGTTAAAACCAGGTAGGGCAGTGTTTCTTATCTCTTTCACCACTCTCCACACTCAGGGGAGGATATTGTCTGTTAATGGGCCATTGAGGCTCACCAGTGGCATGACACATTACATCATCCCATTGTGAGATGCTCCACCAGTGAGGGGGGAGCCAACCATTTCTACCAAGATAGAAACTGAGATGTAGAAACACCAAGCAGTCTGTTTTCCATTGGATTCTTGGAAGAAGACTGGACCCATCCCACCAGCACTGGACCCTTTTTTCTACAGGATCATCTCTACTCCAACAGAACTACATCTGTTATGCCAGGAAGACTTATTCAGACTGCTTCCAACACCCTGGCCGATAGGGTGTCAGGTCGTATGTCTGACTGTGTCAGGGTTTTCTAGGACTTTTGTTTGTTTGCTTGTTTGTTATTTTGTACTACTCCATTGGTATTTTTAATATTCCTAGAAAACGATTGTTTTTCCTATTCCCATATTTTTTTCTGAAAGCTCCTAATTGCAAAGTTGTAATAATTTGGAGGGAGGGGTTTTTACATTCTTCGTTCCAAGGGAAACTCCAGTTTTCCCTGACAGATACCTGTCTTTCCAAACCAAGCCAGCTGGTAAGAAAATGAGTCTATTGCTTTCTAGGTTGGCTGTGCAGGGGAGAAGCTGTGAATCCAGTAGGGTCAGCTGCTAGCACAGGCTTCACTGACATCCAGGGCACTTCATGATTCAGGAAGCCAAGCTACATTAGTCTACACCATGGACATGTAGTCTATATTCCTAACTGAATATGGAAAGCACCAGGTGTAAGGAAACATAAATTGTACAGTTGGTTTGGTTTTGCATATCAAATATATGCAGCGTATTATTCACAGATTCCATTAATTAATCCTGATGAAATCATAATGAGAAAAACATTAACACCAATCGATTTGGATGAGATGAAATTTCAGACCTGTGTGCCATTCTCATTTGTGGCACATACCATAATGAAAAACAACCAACCAGCTTTCCCCTTGCAATGTAAGCATTAGCTTCCCCAATGTTAAAACAGAAAGTCAGCTAAAAAGTTCAATTTTCTGCAATAAACAGCAATGCTTTCTACATAGAAGGGCATGCAAATATTAGGGCTATTGTTTTCATAAAGCTATTCTGCTGGTGACTATTCATAGCCACCCTTTGCCACATGCTTCCTTTTCTAAGCAGCCTTCCAATTTAGGTTTCTATAGGCTACAGTTGGACAGAGTGGCTAGAGGAATTCATGTATGCATATTATGAAGTTTCATTATCCTCTTTTCTTCCATGAATAGCATTCCTTAGAGGATGTGTTCTGTGGGTGCTCTGTGCCAAGGCAGCATTATTTGCACTTCTTGACTAATGAGGGCTCACCACAGAGAAATAAATCACTGGGTTGTGCAAAGTTTTTTCAAAGGCTCGACAGAAGGCAGCTCTTGAAAGTAAGCAGTTGGACCTTCATGAGAGTCCCCCTGGCAAGCAGTATGAGCTAGCACATTTACTGGGCAGGTCCGAAGCTGGTCACTGGGATGAAAGGCCCCTGGGATCTCACCACAATTCCCTACTTGCTAGGCTTGTGAGTAGCTGCCCATGCCAAACACCAGGATTGTACTAACAGAAATCATAATCCAGGGCAAAGTCAAGTCCATAAGACATTATCTCTCAGCCAAGCTGGAAAATATTGTGTAATTTCTCACCTAGAGTCTAATAATATTCATTCAATCAATCCTTTCCTTCAGACTGTGTACTGCTGCAGTTACACTTTTATCTTCTCTCTCTCAAACAAGACCATGTATTTCTATTTAAAATGCAAGTGACAAAATCAAAATGTACCTCTAGCTTTTCATATCTGTATTTTGATTCTGTAATACCTCCAAATGACTAGGTAAAGTGGTGAGTACATCAGAAGTTTTCATCAGAAAATGTAAAAGATGCAGTTTCATTATGCAGAGGTAACACATTGCTTGTTGCAGGGAGTTCTGCAGTCTTCTGGAAAGAAAGAAAAAAAAAAAAAAAAGCAAAGTAACCTTGGAATAAAGTATCCACCTTTGACTACCCTAAAAGAGAGTCCTCTTTGGTCATTTTAAAAGGCTGTGAAAAAGTGTCCACTTTACACTTTCCTCAAGTATGCACGAATTGGGCACTTTTTATCTTTTGGTTTCTTGTCTCATGGCTTGTGAAGGCCTAGAAATGAGTGTGTATCATGCCCAAAGTTTATATCCATCTGTCACCAGCACTAGAGACTGCTGCATTTTAAATCACTTCAGCATACTGCTTTCACAGTGACTCAGCCCTGACAGGGATGTCCACCCTGAGGATGAGAAAATGATTCAGTATTCATTAGTCTAACTTAATGCAGTCTCTCCTCAGCAGGAGAACAGCCAATCATGCACCTTATCTGTGCCTGCTTCTGTGATTTATCCACTGAGGACTGACCTACAATCAAGAACTTTACTTAAAATCTTTTGACAGACAGCTAGCTGCCAGCCTGGAGATAAAGCTAAGCTAAATACACCCATGCTAATTTCAGACTTTGCTTTTCTTACAATCTGAGAGCTCTCTGTAAAGTTTTTGAATAAAAGAAGTCAGACATACTGCTTATATACAATTTTCATAAATCAGAGATGTTCTGTTTCCTAAATTGATCTTGTGGGGTTTTGTGTTTTTTTGGGGTTTTTTTGGAAAAAAATATTGAAAGAATGACACTGACACTTAACTTTCCAGAGATATAGGCTCCAACCTGTGCAGGATTTCAGGATGGTGTTTAAAATGAAACCCCTAAACACCCTAAGCCTTCTGAACTTTTTCATTTGTGCAGGTGGAAAGCAGTCTGCTTGACTAAAGAAAGAGAGAGAGTGGGTCTAATTCCAGCACATTCTTGTCAAATAAACCTGAAGTTGAAACATTTGGAAGCTCCCTGTATCATGAGGCAACCTAAAATGTTTTCCAAGGGTGTCTGATTTGATAACAAGATGCAAAGAGAAGGAATAGAGAGGCAGAGCTATATCAATATATATACCTATATAAAGCAGTCTTCTTTCTATTCCTGTGCTGAATTTTCCTTGTCAAACTTTCCTTGTGTTTGCAGGTAGAAGGGTAGAAGAGCAATAAGCTGGTTTTTGTTTTAATTTGCTTTGGTTTCAATACACTCCCAAATATGATTTTCCTTTTTTCCCCAGCCTAGGTTAAGAAGCGGTTGTGGGAATAATATTTCCAACAAACATTCTGAATCTCAGTAGATTTTGGTCTGTATCTTTACAGAGCCTTTAATTCAGTCAATATGTGACAGTTTCAGTTTAGAGAAGGCAGGACGGAATGCCTTGGCCCACAGTAAAGGGGAAACAAGGAGGATCAGCCCTGAAGAAGGCCTATTTTTAAAGGATTCTTTGGCCTTATGTAAATTTAAATTCAGAGAGAGGAAAAATTATTACATTTTTTTCTTGCCTCAGGGTGAAATTACTGGACTCCCAAGGAAGCTAAATAGATTTGGAAGATTCAGGTGCTTTCAAACACCTAGTCAATTTATAGATAGCAGTTTTTCATATAATCCCGTGATTGAAGAATTAATGAATCTGACAGCCAGCATCTCAGGAAGGTAAGAAATCAGACTACTTTTTTTTCCAATGTCAAGTCAGTGTCATTTTGGGATCAGTTTTCTGAGTTACTCCTGGCTTCAAGAGAAAAAAGAGAGAGGAAGCAGACCACAATTAATATAAGTATAAACATGCTTTGATTGGTTTCAATACCTCTTCCTTCTGTCAATTCCAAGCATAATCAGATGGAGGTAGCCTTAGCCATGAGATAATTCTCATAAATGTTTTTTGTCTACACATTTTGTAAGTTATGAGATATTTTTCAGTAATCTTTTCTTAAATTTGGGAAAGTTTCTCCTGGCTCAAGAGTAATATAGAGATTTTGCTCTTGTTTTGACTTTGAGATTTCTTTAGTACATTAAAGAATGAATTAAACCCTAGCACTGAAGGTTAGAGATGGAATTGTAAGAGCAGTCTACCAATTCTCTGTCTTTTTTAAATGTACTGGATTTCTACTGGGTGTCATACATTTGAAGTAATTTAGTTTGTTTCTTTGTAATTAACACAATTTATGTTTGAAATAGCTATTTTAATTTGGGGGTGTGTGTGTGTGTAGAAAGTAATTTTCTGTATTGTATTGGATGAAGAGTTGGTAATTCCCAATGTCCTTATGACTTCTTTAAGCCCTGGTTTAAAAAAAAAGATTTTCAAGTCTTGTTTAGCAAGAGTTTACTTCTCTTTAAAAACAACAGATGATTTGTCTGCACCTGAACGTTACCATTTTTAAGACTGCCAGACAAAGCCAGTAATAATGATTTGTATGTCTGGTATGTACTGGTATTTTTGAACTTTCTGCTTTTCAGATAAGCAGATGGGAAATGGATGAATGCTGTGAAGCTCTACAGAAGCATAAAGAAACATAAATAAAGTGGTGTAAACCCATGTGTTCAGCTAGCCTCCAGTTTTAACTCCTGCAAGCACTACAACAAAGAGATGGATAATATATATTGATTAAGGCTTAAAGACAATAGGCATTCCATAAACTAAGATGAACTATGTAGAACTGGGATTTTTATTTTAAATTGAAAATATGTAATTAAAGCAATTAAAGCCCTGGTAATATTCAAGTCAAAATCCCAAAGCTGAGAAGCACCAAAATATATTTTTGCATTGCTAAAAAGTGCATCTGCATTTTTTATATGTAAGTGCAAACAGTACCTTTTCATTTTTAAGGTTGGTCAAGAACTGAGACAATTGGGGTGCTTCTTATGTTTATTTCACCTTAGTATGACAGAAAGTTATGGACATTTGATTCTGTAACCCATGGAAAATCATGTGTGAAATCATTTATGCAATACCTTTCACAAATGCTTTTTATCACTTATGTCATGTGAAAGTTGCTCACAAAACACTGCAGAAAAATGTTGAAACTTCTGGTACTGCAAGGTCAATCTGGATCAAGAAAAAACAACTACATTTTTCTTGCTTTACTTTCATAGTTATAGAGACTTTTTTCTTCTTTACCTCGGATTTAGCGTTTTGTTTTTTTTTTTTAACCTGACAGAAGCAAATCAGACTGTGCTACTTCTACCAATATGCAAGTACAGGAATGGAAAAAAGAATTTCAAGAAGAGTTTTCAAGTGCCCTCAAAGTGATCTTTGCTTTTGTATATAAAAATAAATTAAACATGTGGGGTTTTCCCACTTTTTTATTTTTCTTTTTTTTTCCTTTTTTTCTTTTTTTTTTTTCTTTTTTTCTTTTTTTTNTTTTTTTTTTTTTTCATTTTTATATTTTTTCTTTTTGTTTTTCCAGGGCTGAAAGTTAGTGAGACTGTTTGAGTTTTTATGAACACTGTCAGGTTTTGAATTTCACCTAATGTCCAGTCAAGTTACCAGAATATGTGTGGATGCTCACTCACATCATTCAACTTTGAGCCCCATATTTTATTCACCAAACCTGTGAAATTGTGTGCAATATTTTTCCTTGCAAATTACTGCTAAGCCATTTAAGTAATTTGCTTTTTGATGGATTTAGTGCTTCTTCAGAAAAGAAGATATCACTCTAAAATCTATTTAGAAATAAAATACTGACTGATGTAACATGCCTCCTCTCTTCTTGTGATACTCATATTTAAATGTAAACAATTTTCTTGTCATATTTTACTGAATCTTTTCACTCATCATGTGACTTTCTATCCTGTCTGTCTGTATAAAATTTTGAAGTAGCCCACAATAACTTAGAAGATCATGTAATTTTGCAATACATTATAGAATCAATTTTCATGGCTGCTAGTTTAGCAATATTCAGCTCTTTGGTCTGAAGACTTTCATTCCTGCTTCTTAGGAGGATGAGGTTTGATTCTATGAGAGGCAGAAAATGTAAAGAGACTTGGTAATCTAAAAGCTGTGAAAGTAATAAGATGTGTCTGTATTCAAGTCAATATAAGACGAATATGATGTTAAAAATTTAAAAATAGAACGATGTTAAAAATAAAACCAAATATTTAGAAATAATGTTACTATAGCCACTTCTTTTCCTCACAAGAGAAAGATAAAGATAAATATTACTTGACCCAAACTCTTATTTTAAAATATACATGTTATACACAAACACACACATATGTATAAAATATTACATTAAAAATAAAACCAGACAAAACTCAAAAAAATACATGCATTCAAAACAGATTGCAAGTATATCCTGAGAGTCCTCTGATCTCACTTCATGACTTCTGGTAATACCAACTGTTATCTTGACATCCATGTGAAATAATTTTCTCTGTGAAATCACACTGGCCCTACCTAGCTGCTTTCTGTAGCATATTCCTGTCTAAAGGGAGAAGGAGGAAAACCACAGATGCACCAGAACTGCAACTTTACATTATGAAGTGTGTTCTGTTTTCTGAATTGCTCCTTGGAGTAGGAAGTTCTGGAATGTGCATTGAGCTGCAGATTGAAAAGGATCAGTTAATAAATCTGTATGTAAATACCAATAGCTATAAGTGGCTCTCTTAAATGTTTGTAACTTCTTCATGAGTATTGATTAAAAAAATCTAGTGTTCAAAATTGGACAGATACTGGATAAGCTTTTCCATTTCCTTTTTGCAAGGGTTTAATTTCCTTTACTCATTTATTTGTGTGTATTTCAAAACTTTCAAGGTCACAGATTCTCTTAAAGAGAGACTCCTCTTAAAAATAGATTTGCAAAAGCAAAGAAAATCACTTCAGCAAATATTGCACTAACCTGATGGAATGCAAATGCGCATTTTTCAAGACAAAACAGAAAAAATCTTTGCCAATAGGTATTCTATTCGGTATCTAAATGTTAGGAATTCATTTACAGCTCCAGCTCAGATTTATAAGAACCCATCAGCAGCTGTTTGGTCTTCACAGGTCAGGGGAATTCAAAATCACCTAATGCAACTTGGGCAAACTACCATGATATACAATTGGCAGGGATAATCTCCTTCCCAATAATAGCAGCTTTTGAGCACTGTGAAGGCTGAAAACTTTGGATCCACTTGTCTGTTAAAAACAGTTCTTTTGCAGCAATGTGGTCTCTTTGCAGAGCAAAGATGTGGTACAAAGAGTTAAAAAACCATTCTTAACATAGTGGATGAGAGTGTTCTGAATACACATAGTTTCTTTTAATTTTTGGGTTACAAATTCTTTATGATAGGGAACAACATCTCCTAATAAATGTCAAGAAGTCACATGGCTGCCATATAATTTAGTGGTTAACAGCACATAATGGTCATATAAAAAATGTGGTTCTCTTCAATTTCATAGTTATTACTGGTGAAATAGCTGAAACATAACCAAACAGATAATTTCATATTAATAGATTCAGTAACTGATGTTACACTGTGTACTTTCACTTCCCATGGTAACCATGAATAGAATGCATAACTATTAAAAAAAATTAAATTAATTGGACTAAGAATCAAAATTAAGAACCAGAAGTAATAGTTTATTGATGTATCAATATCGTCTGTGTCATAAAAATGAGTCATTACTTCTGTGATTAAATGAAGGGAGGATGTGTTCATGGACATTCTATTTTATTCAATCTATTTTTGGTGTGTAACTCATATAATGAAAAGTTTGATTGACTTTTAAGGGGTATTTTCATCTCTATGAATTCAGATGGTGTACAGCTTAGATGATAGCCAGCAGAGATACAAAGAAAAGCAGGTATCTAAACATTTAAAAGGAGTTTGAATTTGGGCCGTGTTCTACTGAACTATGTGATCCTTACTGATCTTTTCTTCAGGATTGTTTTTCTATATGTTAAATTCTGCTACAGCATATTTACACAAGAAGGTTCAGACTTTCCATTTCACAACCCATCTGCAGAACAAAAGAAATGCTGTCACACTCATATAATTTTAATTAGTAATGTATTTAAGATATGTAGGGGTAAATAAGGCAAAAATAATCACAGTCTCCAATGGTTTCCTTTCTCCTGACATGTATGTTCTTCCACAGTTGTCTTTCTACCTTTGACATCCTTTTCAAGATTTATGTTCTTCTCTGTTGCTGTTATGACTGGCTGTAAATAAACTAGATCACTATAGTTCTGTCAAAAAATAACACCTGTCTTGATGACTTATACTCTCAGTTTTTTTTCCTGTAGACATGTTGTATACTGATCTTCTACACAAAGACAAACAAATTCCAGGTGACCAGCTAATGTTGGAGCCACAGCCACCACTTCGGAGAGCACAGGGAGCACGGAGTTAAACACCTGCTAATTTGACTGGGCTGGTTTGCATCTTAGATTTTAGTTTGATTTCAGTGCCAGTGACCATTATCTAACCTTGCTATCAGAGGTACTGATGGTGTTCCCAGTCTCCTCCTAGCTGCCTCTGTCGGTCTCAGCCAGGACTCGGCCTGCAAGGAGCGGTGGAGACATCCAGGCCTCCTCCAGCACCTGCCCCAGGGTGCCTGCAGGACCCAGCTGAGGCAGGTGGGCATCCAGGGCCAGCTCCTGGGTTTGCTGCAAGAGCTCTTGTGTGAGCAGGCTTTGGTAATGAGGGAGCTACAGCAGTGGTTCTGTGAGAAACTGCCACAGGATTCCCCCATGGGAAACAAAGCTAATTCCAGCCAGCTCCAGGAGGGACCTGCCAATGGCCATTGCTGAGCCCACCAGCAATGGCGGTGGTGCCTCTGGGATAACAGATTTAAGAAAGGAGGGAACTGCTAGAACAGCAACCAGAGTGACAATATGCGGGAGAAACAGCTCTGCAGACAACAAGATTGGTGCAGAGGAAGGGGCAGGAGGTGTTCCAGGCACTGGAGCAGAGGTTCCCCTGCAGCCCAGGGTGCAGCCCAGGCTGAGGCAGGATGTGACCCTCCAGCCCTGGAGGTCCATGGAGGAACAGAGATCCAACTGCAGCCTCTGGAGGGCCCCACACTGGAGCAGGTGGAGGTCTGAAAGGGGCTGGGACCTGTGGGAAACCTGTGCTGGAGCAGGGCCCTGGCAGGAGCTGTGGCCCCACGGAGAGAGGAGCCCGCAGGGAGCAGGTTTGGTGACAGAACAGGTGACCCATGGAGCAGCCACTGTGGAGCAGTGTGTTCCTGAAGGACTGCACCCTGAGGGGGGACCATGCTGGAGCAGGCTGTGAAGAGCTGTACTCCATGAGAAGGAAGAGAAGTCTGTGAAGGACTGTCTCCTGTGGGAGGGACCCCACACTGGAGCAGAAGAGTGTAAGGAGTCCTCCCTGTGAAAAGGAAAGAACAGATAAGACAATGTGTGATGGATTGACACAGCCCCAGTTCTGCATTCCCCTGCTCCACTGGGGAGAAGAAGATAGCCAAAATCTGGACTCAAGTTAAGACTGGGAAAAAGGGAAGGGTGGATAGCTTAAGATTTAGTGGTTTTAGTTTTAGATCTAGTTTTTATTTCTCATTACCCTACTCTGATTTGATTGGTAATAGATTAAACTAATTTCCCCAAGCTGACTCTGTTTTGGCTACGATGGTAACAGTGAAAGATCTCTCCCTGTCCTTTTCTCAGTCCAGGAGCTTTTCATTATATTTTCTCTCCCCTGTCCAGCTGAGGAGGAAATGGATAGAGCAGCCTTTGGTGGGCACCTGGCATCCAGCTGGAGTCAACCCACCACACAACAGCACTGACACAGAAACTACTTTCAAGGCAGACTCCCTCCACTGTTAGCAGCCTCTAAACTAAGGCAGGCCTTCCACTTCTGGATATACAACTGCCTGCTTAAACCTCTCACAGAGACCCAGTGTGCTCATTCCATCCAACTGAGCTGCCTGAACACCTCCCATTGAAAGGGGCTGGTTTCCAGCTCACTGTTTTCAGAAGGGCATCTTGACTATTCCATATACTGGGAAGCTTACCTGTCACAGGGCATATTGCCTTGCTGAAAACAGAGCTGTTCTAACAGGAGCTATGGATTGTTGGGAGTAGATGGTGGCACAGCCAGATGTGCTGGTGCAATGCATGAAAGTGTACTGGCTGCAGGGCTTGGCTATGACCCCAAGAAGAAGGGGTTTATAAGAGGACAAAACCATTATCTGTTTTCTTGTACAGTGCAAAAAGAGCAACCAGCAGTGGTGCTAGCTATCTTGCTCTTGCATATTATTAACACTCTTCATTTTCCCTGATAGTAGGAGATTGTCTCACTAAGACCAAAGTTAGTCTTAGTTAGAACCAAGTTTCCCTATCTGCCGCAGTGCCTCCTTTTTAGCCTTTGGCTCTCGCCCCTTGCTAGCCCAGGCACTGAGGCAAGTGCAGTATAGGGTCAGTCCACAGCCGAGCGGGGCTGACTCCTGCGGGCTCTTTTTGCCCCTAAGGGGGCTGGAGGAGATGTCGTTGCGGCAAGGCGGAGGGAAAAGAAAGAGGGGTCCAATCCAGGTGCAGCAGAGTGGGTTTATTCGCCCAGTTCTGAGCCCCGAATCCGACCCAGACATGCAGTTTGCATGATGTTTTAAGGGATACAAAAGGGGAGGAAATAGGGGTGGGGTTGGCAGCTTCTAGCCAGTGGGGTATTGTCTCTGGGGAAAATGGGGGTGAAGGATGGCACTTCAGACCAATTACAAGGAGTGGGGAGGGGGGAGTAAAAGGCGGGCAAGGGTCTACAACGGCGGGAAAAGGTCTGCAAAAGTCGCGAAGGGATCAGCAAAAGGCGGGAAGGATGATGGACAGGTAACGGGCTGCCGCATAGCAGCAGGTGCTTACACGTGGGGGAAGACCAAACAAAGGAATACCAATTAGGTAGGGGGCAGGGTACATGGGGCTGAACTTAACACAAAGGAATTAAACTTTACATCAAACAGAACTTATTACAGAGTAACATATTCAAAACACACGCACTGCCACACCTATCACCCTGTTACAGTCCTCTATACAGACAATGATCTAGTCCTCTTTCTAGAAAGGGAATGCACCATGCGGTGCTTAAACTGCCTTTAAAAAGAATATCTACTGTTTGTCTGAATTGTTACTAAAGAAGTGGATTTATCCAGCTGTGGTCAGTTTTAGATTTTTTCCCAAGTTCACCTTTGACATCATCCAAATTCTTCCATTTGCTTTCACTGGGGATCTAAAGTTGTCACAGCCAACATAAGAAAGGCCCAACAAAATGAGCAAGAAAAGTGATGATTAAAAATGTGTTGCATCCTTGACATTTAGAAATATGATTCTCCAAAAGCACATGACCCCTTTTGCTCTTAAAAACCCTTATTCATTTCTTGATGTTTTAAACTTTGATTCCTCTATTGACTTCATTCCACCATCTTTTGCTCAAGGATAGAAGGCCTACACATTTGCATAGAATAGTTTTGATGACACCTTTGTGTAAAAACAAAGTCACTGTTCTTATTTTTTCTGAAGGAAAAAAAAAGCTTACAGGCTTTCTGTTCTCCAATTGGCATATTATTCATATGTTTACAAAACTTTCACAATCTATGAAAATATTTATGTGCTTCACTTCTCTAAAGTATTAAAGTATTCTTTAATTCCATCAAGTAGATATAAATTACAGTGCTATCCGAACAGGAAATTATCCAGAATTCCAATTTTTAGAAAAGCAAAGATGAAATAATGGTTCCAGGGAAATAGCTAACAGTTTAAAAACTGATTTTGAAGCACCAAATTTTATTTTAAAACTTGATATCTATATATAGGTGAAATCAATATGCTGGGCTTGTGCCTCACATCATATTGCTATCATCATCATATATTTGTATTATCTGGCACCCTGGAGTCTCCATTCAAGGTTAATCAGTGTACAAAAACCAGATGTTCCCTGCCTCAGAGGATGGGTACAGACAGGATGCTACAAAGAAGCAAGAGAATAGTGTTCAGCCAGAGACATGATGGTATCAGCACAGCACCACCAAATGGAGATGGTATCAGTAAAAGAACTTGGAGGACAGTCAATTAGAAATAACTCTTGCAGAAGATGCACTGTAGTCAAAGGGGAAGTATATGGACTAAGCCAGAAGTCTGAAAGTACTGTGTGCAGAAGTTGTGTCAGATGTGCAGGAACACCAGAGTCCAGAAAAAAGTCAGAACAAAGGTACTCTCCAAAGTTTATGAAGCTTAGTAGTGGTCCAATATAAATTTAGAATGGAGCTCAGCACTTCTTGTTTTACTCAAACACTGTCAATTCTGATCATCATCAATACTCAGATTGAAGAGATCACAGAATCACAGAACGGTTGAGGTTTGAAAGGACCTGTGGAGGCCATCAGGTCCACCACCCTTGCTTAAGAAGGGACACCAACAACACTTTGTTCAAGAACATATCAAGATAATTTTTGAATACCTTCAATGACAGAGACTGCACAACATCTCTGGGCAACCTGTGCCAGTACTTGGTCACCCTCACAATCAAAAGTGCTTCCTGATATTCACAAGGAAACTCCAGTAGTTCACTTTGTGCCCAATGACTCTGGTCCTGTCCCTTGCTACCACTGAAAAGAGCCTGGCTCCTTCTTCTGTATACCTTCCCTTCAGGTATTTGCACACATTGAGAAAATGGATGAGTTTTCTCTTCTCTAGCCTGAATGGTTTGTATTGTCTCAGCCTTTCCTGATATAAGAGGTGCTCTAGTTTAAGTCTATTGATTCTCCTGTTGGTGATGAACTTGACTCTTTGCATTGTGTCCAAATCTCACTTGCATTGGAGAGCCCAGCAATGAGCACAGAACCCCAAGTGCAGCTTCTCCAGGGCTGAGTGGAGGGAAAAGATAATCTCTCTTGACCCACTGGTAACACTTCTAATACAGCCCAGAACAGCACAACAGTGAGGGCACATTGTTGTCTCATGTTCAATATTTGACAGTATGGAAAAAAAACCCAAGTGTTTGAGATTTTTTTTTTAAACCTTGTTTTATTTTAGAAAAAAAAAAGTTTTTAATGAGTTTGAAAGGGCAAAGATATTAAATCTATACCAGACCAAGAGGAATCCAAGGTCCTTGGATATGGGATTATTAACCAACCCTTTAAAGGGCCATTTGACAGCAAGCTGATGCTCCATAATAGGTTTTTATCAACAGTTAAAGTGTAGAAAAGTCATAGAATCATAGAATATGCTGAGTTGGAAGGCACCTGCAAAAAGCATGAAGTCCAAATCCTAGCCCTGCAAAGGACACTGCAGGACTCACACAATGTGCCTAAAAAGCATTATTCAAATGTGTCATGAACTCAGACAGGCTTGGGGCTGTGACCACTTCGCAGTGGCAAGTGCTCAAACACACTCTTGGTGAAAAGCCTTTTCCTTTTATCCAACCTAGACCTCACCTGAAACAGCTTCAGGTCATTTCACTGAGTCCTGTCACTGGTCATAAGAGTGAAGAGATTGGTACCTGCCTTTCCACTTTGTACTGGTTTGAAAGCAAAACCAGTGAGACTCCAAGTCAGAAATACAATTTAATAGAGAGAGAAGACACAAAAAAAAAAAAAAAAAAAAAGCAATAGTACAAAGGAGCACTGACAGAGTCAGAATGCAAACCTGATACCCTGTTGGTCAGGGTGTTGGAAGCAGCCTGAGATAAGTCCTCCTGGAGTGACAGATGTGGCTCCGCTGGAGTAGAGATGATCCTCAAGAAAAGGGTCCAGTTGTCCTCTGGGAATCCAGTGGAAGTAATTCATGATGCTTGGGATTGCTGGTTTTATCCCAGTGGAAAGGCTTTGGCTCCTCCCACTGGGTGGAGCATCTCACAATGGAATGAGGTGATGTTATCAGTCATGTGAGAGGCCTTAAATGGCCCATTCACAGGTGATGTCCCTTGGAGGAGGATGGGTGGAGGAAGAGATAAGAAGGCACTGCCTTATCTGGTGTTATCAGTTGTCCCATTTACAGAAGTCATCCACTCTCTTCCCCCCTCCCTTGAGTTACAGGAGATAAGGAACAGTATCTCCCAACCAGTTTCAACAGATGAAAATAGAATACACACTTTTGGTTACATTTTTCAACCCAAGATGCACTTCCCTTGTGAGGATGTTGAAATGTGCAGTGAGGTGTCCCCTCAATCTCCTGCTGAACAAATCAAGTTCTCAGCCACTTCTCATACAGCTTTGCCTCAAAGCCCTTCACCATCCTTGCTGCCCTCCTTTGGGCACTCTCTAATTAATTTAACACCTTTTTTATATCATAGTGACCAAAACTTCACATGATATTCAAGGTGAGGCTGCCCCAGCTCAGAGCAGAGCAGGACAAGGACAATACCCTCCCTTGCCCAGCTGGCCATGCTGTGCCTGATGCACCCCAGGACAGGGCTGGCTCTCCTGGCTGTCAGGGCACTGATGGCTCACATTCAGCTTGCCATAGAGCAGGACCCACAGGTCCCTTTCCATAATGCTGCCCTCTGGCCTCTCATTCCCCACTCTATGCACACAACCAGGGTAGCCCTCATCCCAGGTGCAAAATCTGGCACTTTTCCTTGGTAAACTTCATATGGTTGGTTGAAATATTTACCCCTCCTTC
>VXBR01007104.1:636834-706506 GCA_013400215.1 Cisticola juncidis | reverse complement strand
TAGAGGAATTAGAGGAAATAATATAATTTGAATCCTAAATAGAAAATACTTTCAGATCCGTTTTCTTTTAAACACATTGTCATCATCACAAACGGCAAAGAGCAAAGGTTGCACACAGTTATTGATTATTAGCAGAACTTTCCTTTTGTTTTTAATTATCTTTTTAACTGAATAAGAATTTAGGAGGTGTTAAATAGCAGGATTTATTGTATCGAGGACCATAAAGGGGAACTGTGTACTACTTCCAGTATTTGTTTTCATTTGTGTTTCTTAGCTTTGCAGTGCTTTCTAATGTTTTTCTTTTGAATAGTTTTCTCATTATAAATATGTACTTTCATCTTCACCACTCTTTTTCAGAAATAAACATGAGATATAGCACTCTGCACCTGGCACACTACAAACCCAGAATATGGTTTTCAGAACGTTTATTAAGGAAGCTATTTGCTTTAGTAGCATCAAAAAATATAGAAAGTGTACACAAAATCTGAATCTTGCTATATGCAGAAGATGCACAGCCCGCCTTGTCTGTGGGTGTGACGGAATGCATTTCAGAATATTTGGGTTGTCAAGGAACTAGGCAATATCTGAGAGGGTCCCTGAATGCCATGGCATGCATTTTTAATGGAGCTGACTCCAGCCTGGGGGCGGTTCACCTCAAAACCATGATTTTGTGTGAACAAATCTGTTTACTAAGGTAATGGGGAAAAAAGTATGTTTGGATAATGTTGTCCAGTGTTAGGGTGCTCTCTAAATTTTCTGATTGACTGATTTATTACCATCATTTTCTCTGGCACTGAATTTAAATCATCAGAGGTTACCTGATATGGAAAATGACAGGGACCTACCTTCTTTTCTTAAAGCAAATGACTATTCTGATCCAAGAAAGGTTGATTTTCTTGTCAGCATCTCTAGATTAGATGCTGAAGCACCTAAAATATGCTTGGTTTCTACTGAAAAATTGTAGTGTTCCATTTGTCTTCCCAGGTGGTCAAAACTTCTGTGGCATACACAGCACTGATTATTTTTATTATTTCAAATGTCTCATCTTAAGCTGACTGACACCACACTCCAAGGACATGGAAAACTAACATATGTTCTCTGCTGCTTCAAAAACAAACCAGTGGGAATAAAAACTGCTGTTAATATTCCAACATTTAAAGCTGAGATTTCTCCTTCTTGTGTGAGAAGAAAGCAGGCGGAGGGACTGCATGCATTTTCTGATTAGTATAGTCTGGGCTTGAGGAAGGTTGCCTAACACACATTTAGTACAAGTCAGAAACAAAGCTATTGCTAACTCCCTTCAGATTCTCTTACTATGGCAACCCAGCAAGATAAAGATGAAAATAATTCACTATCTTCTGCTGTTCCTCTAAGGTCTGTCTGTATGCAGTCGCTTTTGAATGCTTTTAATTAAAGCACTTTGAAAGATTTTTGAAAACTTGGAGAAAAAAAAATCAGGAAATGAGATTGTAAAAATTACTGTTATGGAAAAGGTAGAACGCAGGTTTTACCTCTCCTCTCCCTTTTCTGTCAGTCCCTTTTCAGTCCTGCTCTCCAGTTCATTAATATTTGGGGTTTTAGTATGTTGGTTACAGTAACTAAGTGTTAATTTGTTCCTTGGCATATTACACTGAGATGGAGCTGATTAATTAAAACAGGAAGCACCATCCCTGACGCCCCATGGCTGGAGCATTGGTGTTGATGCCTGGGGTTTTGTGTGTAATGAGACTCCTAGCTGCAGGCAAAGGGAGACTGCACACTTCCCCACCTCTGGCGTGGAACAGAATGAAGCATTAACTCTGTAGCAGACCCCTGCTTATCAGCAACCTTGCTATTACTATACCAACCCTGATGTGCATAAGCAATATTTTCATCCACTTCCCAAGAGATTTATCTAGCTGTTGAAGTAGAAAATGAATATTTTACAGTTCACTTGTCTGATCAATTACCTACAAGCTGCTGCAGTATTTTATAGCCAGTGGGAGAGCTGTGTAGGTGATGATAGAGAAATCTGGAGGGAATCTGTTAGCCAGCTACAAAAAGGGGACTAAAACTGTGAATGAGCCATCAGTAACAATCCTTTTGTTCATAAGGGTCTAGCCAGAAATTACAGTGTAACCAATTAAAGTACATAAATGATAATCAGCAGAATGTGAATTCCAGAGGTGAAGAAATTTGATTGCTTGATTTGAGGATAATGAAGTGCAGAGATGATTCAAAGCCAACCTCTTCTCAGTGAAACATCTCCCTCAGTATTTTATTTACCATTTTTGTCTTTTAGATAATTGGAAGAAACTCTTTCCCAGAGACACTTTGGAAATTAAATTAATCAACTCAAAGTTAAATTGGGTACAATTTTTAGGCAAGGTATTACGGGTCATAATACAAAAAGTTTCAGCAACCTAAGCTCCCAGAGGTTTATTTTAATAGAAAACCTTTGTGTTGGCAATTCACTTCAAGAACATTACACATGACATCTTGAATAAGTTAGTGAAAACCCTCTTATCTGATTGCATGTGAATTATGTTTTCTCTCTAAAAACCTGTAAGGAATATTAGTCTGGTATTTACAGAATGAAAAGTGACAAGTTCAAATCCTTATTTAAAAATAGTGAAAGCATGAAGAAGAAACATGGAAGATTTACAAGGTAGTTTATGTTTGGCTGTTCAAAGTTCCTGCTGTTTAGTCCAAGACTTTTAAACATATCTTCATTCTTTAATTTACAGATGACCCTGTGAGAGAGATAAGTTTGTAACAAGAAAATCAAATGTGATTTGTTTAGTGATAACAGCAAATATCACTTAGATTTAAATGACTTTTGGGTCTTCAAATCTAAAGGAAAAATAAATCTGGGATCAGTTAAAATTCAGATATAATATTGGAAGTCTGGACTTTTTTTTTCTTATTCTATAACATCATCAAAAAGTAAAGATTGTAAATATATGTTGCTGCCAGAGTGCAGATTATTTGCCTCATATTTTGCCTCATAAACTTGATTAACTGCATTTTCTTTTAGGTTACACTTTGCTTTTGTGTTTTAGGAGAATGTGTCTTCCCTATTGCAAGCTTTTGATTAAGCTTTTTTTAATTGAACCTTATCAGAGTTTATTAAATATAGAAAACCTGACTGAAGAATGAAGTTTTTTTCTATAATAAGTTCCTTTTTCACTAGCCTTTGCTGGAAGTATTCAAAACACAGAAAAAACAACCACTTTTTATACATATTAAAGAAAATTAATGTGTGAAGAATTGCACTTATTAAAATTGTCTTTCACTATTTTTACTCTCAAAACTTTACTTACATCACTACAATGGCAGAGATTTTATCCAAAGGGAAGAAAATAATCTTCTATTATATATCTCTTAATAAAATATTTTGTATTAATTTTACCAAGTCTCCAAAGTCTTCATAAATGTCTGTTACTGTGTTGGCCCAAACTCACAGCATAAGCTATCACCAAAGTTTAAAATTTCTTTCCAAGGCACATTACTTCTGAAGCAATGCAGCTGAGACAGGACAGGACATTCTCTGTGCTCTGCCTATGTTTTCTTGTAGAGCAACTGATCTCTCATTTTTTTGCTTGCATCACATATTTTAGGCTATCTAATACCAGTAACAATCCAAGAACAGCAGTTGCTTGAACGCTGGCTAAAAACTTGTTTTGAAAATTTTAGCAATTTTTTTCTTTTTAATCTTTAATTGCATTATTTGTATAACCATTAATTATCCAGACCGGGGCCTGCAAGAGTCAAATAGAATGCAGTTGCCTAGTGAAATTCTTTGTGTTACTTGATTTACTCTTATTCTACAGCTCCATTTTGTGGCTGATTTTACTGGAAATTTGTACATTGTATAAACAATGTTCCCTATGAGATTTAGTCTACCAAAGTCTTCCCTTACCTGCAAGGTGGACACCAAAATTAATGGTGTCACAGATGGCTTTAGCAGTCTGCCCACTTTACAGACCTTGTCAACACTGAGTTCTGTAAATTTATTGGGCCTCAGTCATATCCTAAAAAATTTCTTACCCCTTTAAATATGTTTTCTTGTGCATGCTCTGAAAATGGTGAGTGTGGGCGCTCCATCACTAATAATTTTGATGGCACTCCTCTGGGATGTACTCCATGAACTAGTCATGGTACCTGGAAAACAGCCCTTGTCTGACATGGCTGACAAATCTTCTGTAATGGCCACAGAGCACTGTAGACTCCAGGTTTGTGTTGTGCAACAGCCACAAGAGGCATAGTCCAAAAAAACAGTGAGAGCAGTGAGGGGGCACTTGCCCCACTCTCCTCCTTCAGATGAGCCACAAGAAGGCAGGAGCTCAGCTGGCAGGACAGGAGGGCTGTGGGCAGGAAGGACCATGGATCCACTCTGCTGTGGGAGCAGAACACATCAATTTATGGTTCTTTCCACCAGGCCTGCGATTGCTTTTTCTGCAGTGAAATTTCAATGTGAAAGGCACAGAAAGTCCAGCATGGAGCACAAGGTCAGGCCTGCCCTGAGGACCAATTCCAGACAAACTAGACTTCTAAATTGAGAAGATAGAGTGTAGTCCCAAGTTTCATCATCTCTAAGTCTAACCATAGTGCTCTAAAAAGCTACCATACCAGCCAAGAACTAGTTAACACCATCCTGTTGGGAGTTAACACTGTCCCACTGGACCAAAACAGGAAACAACTCCTATCTTCTACATTTCAGAAAGAAGCATGTTTTATAATTTTAGATGTAAATTGTACTTCATATGTAGATAGCAAAGTGTTTCCAAATTGGAGTCCTTTGAAGTATTAGCCATCTGGGAAAAAAAAAAAAAAAGAGATGAAAGGACCTATTTTATCTGGGATACTCAACATCACAGAGGAAGTCAGTGGAATAGGACAATAAAATAAATTTAACCAGAAAAACAAGCAAAAAAAACCCACTGAGACAGAGACATATTTCTGCAACCTGATAGATAAAATAGGAGAAAAATAACATATTTCAGGATTGGATAGAGACTGAAAGTTACAACCTTTACATAGATTTAAAGAATATTTTTCTATATTTATTTTAATGATTTGGTACCAAAAAAAGTCTGAAGCCATTTTTTGTTCTTGGAAAAAGCTTCATTTAAAGGTGTAGCACATCAAAGAACTTGACTGTGTTGTTATTGTGCCACTAATATGATATTGCTACTTTATGCTAAATTTTCAGACTAGCCTCAGTCTAAACTAGCAGCTAAACTATTTCATGGAAGTGGTTAGTTCCACAGACAGACCATACATTGCAAATTGAGATGACTCTGTCTTTACCAGGGTCCACTTGGCTGATGTTTTGTGTGTAATCTGCAAAAGCAGCTGCTTCTGGACTGTTTATTATGGAAAGAAACCACAGCATCTGTGTAAACCTTGTGGTTTCTTTCATTTTAGAGAAAATATGGAGCTCATAGTTTCGCAGGAAATGGTTTTTCCTGGCAAAAAAAAAAATCCATACCAACATACAAGGTGAAGGAAAATCTGCTTACCTCCTTTACCAGAAGTAAGAACTTAGCAAACATATCTATGTATAAATTTTTCAGGAGAAAATGAAGTAGGCAACTTCACTGGAAACTCTACAGACATATGAGCCAATAAGTAGCATAACAGAAGTGAATAAACAATGTTTATTCTGTATTGTAATAAAGCAACCAGGAGCACACAGTGGAATTAGCAATGTTTTGAAAATACACACCATTTTCACATGACACATAGAAACTGGGTAACTTCTTACTACAGACTGTTGTAAAGGTGAATTAGACAAATTGAGCTGAATTAGAAAAAATCATGTAGGATAGGTGGTATCAACAGCTATTACACAAAATGACTAAAGGCCTAGGAGGCCCTTAAACTACATATGGACTGAATAATATTCTGTGGAAATTATCCTACTTTATCCCACTTCTGCTTTTTAAGCAACCCCCATTGGCCACCACTAGAGATGAGGTTCTGGGAGAAAGGTTTTTGATTAAACTTGTTCTGGCAGGTTTTGTTGTTTGTTTTTTTTTTTTTAAAAAGATAGCTATGTAATGACAAAAATTTATTTCTTCTCAAGATTATTTCCAGAACTGCTGTTCTGAGCAAACCTTTACTTCAGCATAGTTCTGCACCTATAGTAGAAGAGCAGGTTTTCAAAATTAATCCATTGTGTGTTTTCCTTCAGATTAAAAAATGCTTATAAAGTATTTGCTTGACCTATAAAATAGAAAATAGAAATATTCTGCAGGTGTAATGCAGTAAAAATTAATTTCCAGACAATTTTTTCTTTTTCATTACTGATAGTCTTTGGACCAAAGATATTACATGGTGGTAATTTGCAGAAATGCTCCAGCTATGGCTAAAGCACTATTATAGGTACTTGAGTTCCATTTTTCTGCTTTTTGACCTCCTCACCTCTTACCTTTCTCTACCTGCAACATTCTCAGGACTCCCATGATTCTCATTTCTACAGTAGAAGTCTTATTATGATGATAATAATAATCTTTAAGCATTTGGCAATAAAACAGTGGCAGAAAAGGTAAAATTACTTTATCTGGGGAAATGTTTTTTGCAGCAATTGCCATGGTTTTGTGGATTCACCATACATCATCCATCCTGGTGCATTCATACAAAGAAAAGGAGCATCCTTCTACCTGTTCTATGTATCCTAAGAATAACAAGAAGATCAGTGCAAAGCTTAATGCTTCATCTCATTTATTCTATCTTCTGATGATTCAGTACTTTGCTTATACTGTAACAGAAGAAAATTAAAAATATGAGATTTATGAGATTTAATATATCTTCTCATAAAGATAAACTTTAATTTTTTATATATATTTTACTAATTCAACAGAATTGAGGTTACATGCTCATAGAGCATGTTTTAACCTGCTAAAAGCTAACCTGTTTTAGATTAGCTGTGCATTTATTTTTATTTCATAACCCACACAGTCAGCATTAAAATTATCAAAGAGTCATAGAATCATTTAGGTTGGAAAAGATCTTCAAAATCATTGAGTTCAACTGTAAATCCACTGCTGACAAGTCGACCATGTCCCTAAGTGTCACATCTACATGTCTTTGAAATACCTCCAGGATTATAGCTCCACCACTTCCCTGGGCAGCCTGTTCCAATGCCTGAACACCTTTTCAGTGAAGTAAATTTTCCTAATATCCAACTGAAATCTCCCCTGGCTTAAGTGGAGGCCATTTCATTTCATCCTGTCCCGTGTTACCAGGAAGAACAGACAGACCCCATCTCTTTGCAGTCTCCTCTCAGACAGTTGTAGAGAACAAATTTTCCTGTGATCCTCCTTTTCTCCAGGCTACACAACCCATTCCCCAGCTGCTTCTCACAAGACTTGTGTTCTAGGCCCTTCATAAAACCCTGTTTTCAAGCAAAATATATATTTCAAGCAAAATTCAAGCTATATTGACCACACTTGTCTCAGTAAAAGTTCACATTCCTCATTCACCCAAACTATCCTGGTGTAGTTACAATTTTGACAAGATATTGACCACTAGTTTCTTCACTGTTGCTAGAGAAGGAGCAAAAGGCTGATACGGCACAGCCACCCGGTAGTTACAACAAAACTTTTTTCAACTTTTCACTATGAATTCATACACACAATACTCGCTTCTATTTTTAGTTAATTTTAGTGCTAAAAGAGCTGAGCACCCCAGATGCATGCAGACATATATTCTTAAAAACCATCTATTTCAAGTAATAGCGGAAGATCTTCAGTTTGAGTTTGGGAAGAATATAATCTCCCAGGCAGGTATGAAATCAGTGACTTAACTTTTTTTGCCAAGATTTACATCACACTGAACAAATATTTTCAGGCATTTACTTTTTCGACTTTCAGGTTCTCCTTCAAATATACTCAGAACAACCAATTTAGTACAGCTCAATATTGACAAAATTTAACTTTTATTCAGTGAATTTATATCTTTTCACTAATTATGCAATATATGAAAGTATATATTTCTATGTATTATCCAAATATTATATTATCCAAATTATTGTAAAGGGTTGGGGTTTTTTGTCATTTGGCATGTTTTATAATGTATAAATATTTTAGTTCAGCAGCTTGACCTAGGTACTACCATGCTACCTCAAATGCAGTTGTTTTTTTTTTTTTTAATGTGTTACTGCAGAAAAATATTATGTGGCTGAGCTTTCCAGAGATGCAGAAGATGGGAAAGCCTTCAATGAATATCCACAGCAACTTAAAACTAAATTTACAGAAACACTTTCACATATTGAAGTTCTACCACTGGAGGTATATCTATGAAAATTAATGTAAAATTAGAATAAGGATAAAGCAGTATCCAGTTTATTTAGAAAGCCAAAGTCATTTGCTGTGTAAAAAAGATTCATGAGACAAGTTACTAACCTTAGAATGGGCAGTTTATATTCTGACACTGAGTACACTGACTATTGAACCTGACAGTTGTGTGAAACTTATCTTACTTGTTTTTAACTTTTTTCAGTCTAATCTCTGTTCATCATTTTTACTTAAATTGTAAGAAATTCATAGCTGATACTTTGTTCCACAATACATTTTGCACATTTACTTGCACAGCAAGCCTTTCATGTCTCCAAGCACTCTATTAGATAGTGCAACATATCTAAGAAGACTACAAGAAGCCCAAAATTTTTGGTCAAATTAGGTGTCCCTAAAATGCAAAAACCTGTATTTAACCAAACCATTTTTTTTTTCAAAAGATCTGAAGCTCTTAATAGCCAGCAAATACCTTAAAACCTCTGAAGGCTTAAGTAAAGGCACACTTTCATGCATACCTTTTCCTCATTACAGAAAATATGGGTTTTTTATTGGTTGGCTCTGTCCACATTCCAAAATTGCACATGATATGAGAATTCATAGGGTATCACCTTGCTCATTACGTCTGAAATTTCTTTTGCTTGCTCTAAAGTCTTTTGCATTATGAATGAATGCCCTTTGGACTGAATTCATCCCCAGTTTTCTGTCAGGAGTTATTACCTCATCCTGGCTGTTATCCCAGGAGCAGCATTTGATGACACTGCTGAGAATGCCTTCTCAATCAGTCTGAGCCTTGCTCTCACAGTTATTTCAACTTCTTCCATGGGCACCACTGCAATCATTAGTTAAAGCTAAAGCTGAGACACTCCCAATGGACTGTGATGGTTTCAGTGTCGTGGGGAAAAGCCTGTGCTCTGTAATTTCCACAGAGACCTAATCTTTGAGATACCATTAGCTACTTTTATAAAGAGGAAAAGATACATCCAAACTACACTTTACAACTTCTTTATGGATCATAATCTGCCAGTTATAATGATACACCTATACATGGTGTATCAGGGCATATCCTGGTTGTCTTGAAGCCCAAAGCTTAGATGGGACCTAAAAAAAAAAAGACCAGCAGATGCCTTGTTGAGCTGAGGCATTCTGGCTTTAAGCCTGTCCTGGGGCTGGGACAAAGGGATGTGGAAGGATAAAGCAAACAAAAATGTTCCTGAAAAAAAACAACCAAACAAACAAAAACAAAACCAAATGGGGACTGTTACAACAGTAGTCTATAAAATCACAGTAGTTATTGAAAGGAGAAATAGGGGATGATTGTTAAATGCTATGAGAACTACACAGCATAAAATGTCAGGTGGCAAGTTTAAAACAAAAAGAAGGAAGCTTTTCACAGAAGAATAGTTTTTCTCACCTTCGTAATTAGGCTTTTAAATCTCCTACTACAGAAGAATATGAATCTTGAAGTGCAAAAAGCATTCAGAAAGCAAGAAAATTCCTGCAATAAACATCTATGAAAGGTTACTAAAACTTGTGAAAAATAAAACAAAAACAAGATTTCAACAAAATTGTGGAGACTGGGAGAGTTTAATGGTAAAGCATGTTTACAATGTACTTCTAAAATGTTCTTTCTGGGTCCCACTTGGAAACATAATTGTTGACTACATAGACCCTTGACTTACAGGAGTATATCCTCTTTTAGGCAGACAATGATAGCTTTTGGGAACCTCAGACAATCAACTTTCAATCACTCAGTATCTGCAGAGCAAAAAATTCCATTTTTGCTGTTAGTACAAAGCACGTTATGGTTTGTGACAGATCAGGTGGAAAGGTAATGATACAGGACTGGAAGTATACACATCCTATAACACCTCCACTTTGCTCCTGATACTTGTCCTCTGTTAACATGTATTGTCACATAGATCAGTAAAGTGAAGAGAGGAATACTAGATAATTTCCTCAGTGTTGTAGGATGCTTTTTTCCCTTCAATGTCATTTTGATTACAGAAAATTAGTGGAGGAATCTCCAACAGTTTGACTCACTGCACAAAATTATATGTAGGCCAATCACCTATTGACACACAAATGAAACACTTTGAAAAATGGTGACTCCAAACAATGAAAGCTGAGATATTCTCAGCCATATCTCTTCCTTAGGACTAAAAAGATTAAAAAGTAGTGGGAGAATTGAAAGATGGAGAAATAATAATGAAAGAAATGCAAACTATATTTAGCTTCAGTATCAAGTTTCAAAATTATTAACAATGCCTTCTAATATGTGAACCTATGGTATTCAGAGAATAATATAGTCATAGAAGGTTCTCAGGGTGGTCAAGCATTACTTCCTCATGGAGAATTCATGCTGACTACTCACATTGACTTGTCTTTCATGTCCTGGAAATGATTTCCAGGATTAGCTGTTCCATGATCTTCCCAGAGACTGACACGAGGCTGACAAACTCACAGTTCTCTGGATCTTCCTTCTTGCTCTTTTTAAAGAGAGGAGCAAGATTTGCCTGCTTCCAGTCCTTAGGCACCTATCCCAGTCACTGAAGATTATTGAGAGCAGCCACAGAATGACCCCAGCCAGCTCTCTCAGTACTTATGGATTACCTTTGTTAAACTTTTTCCATGAAGGAAATGCAAACACCTCATGTCCCAGTAATTTGTTCTGGCAGCTTGTTGGGTGGCCAACTTCTACAATTCTGAAAATTATAAAAAATCACTCAACATCCTTGGTTAGCCAAAAAACATATAGTGATGTTATAAATGGAGCTATAAATATTCTGAAACAGCATAAACTAATTTGCTCTGACTTCAGAGCTCCTTGAAAACCTTGAGATTCTTGATCAATATTTGCAGGTGAGTTTTGGGAAAGATGACATTTACTTAGCAACAGTAGAGACTTTATACTGTATACTTTACCTATTGAAAGTACTTGTAACTGTACAATGGTGTTTGCCCTTACAATAATTTCAATATAATGTTGACCATAGAAAATGAGAAAAGCAAGTAGAGAAGATAGTCACACAGTTATAATTCCAGTACATTACACTCACAGTATGAGAATGAAAACAGACTAATATTTCTGTAACACCCTTATTTAACTTCTTAGTCTGCTCCCCATGTTTTTTTTTGTTTTGTATTTTTGTTTGTTTTTTTTTTTTTTTTGTTGTTGTTGTTGTTGTTGTTTGTTGTTTTTTTTTTTTCATTTCTTTTCCAGTATGATAATTTAAGAATTTTGTTTTAAAATATAAGAGAGCAGAGATTTTAAAGACATATTTCTGGAGTATATGATTTTTCTAATGCATAATTTGTTTGTAACTTCCCCTGTAATTCACAGGAATTACAGGACAGAGTCTGGAATATATAAGCCCCTTTCTTTCTAAAATGTATTGTACATAACAAATGTAATTTGAAATTTTGCACCTAGCTTCAAAATGCTTCACAAATATCTAGTTATTAAAACCTGCAGTACTTAACCGGGAATGAAAATTAAAATGGAGATTTTATCCCAGTTATTACTCTTTTATTTAACAAAGTTTGTGGATGAGAAATTTAATAATCTTCATGCTACTCTAGCAGCAATATTATTGAAAGAAAATTGCTTTTCCTGTAAAAACTTCATCCATGACTATATTTCTGCTGTAGGGTTGTGAACACTTTGGAGATCTCCCTGTGTAATGTATCCATGCATAACTCATATGTCTGTTGGTGGTTCTTGTTTGGCCCATTATATATAATCCTTTTCAGAGGTTTATTTTTAGTATTCATCTTTAAAAGAAGAATTTGTGGGGTATCAAGGTGACATCATCCCACATTGCCAGAAATACTCAGTGCCAGAGAAATGAAGGTCCTGACCAAGAAAAAGGATTGAGTTATACTCAGAAGTGCTAAAGCACTGTAAGACCTAAAAGTGCTGAGTCCGCATTTACAGATTGTAAGGGAAATTTAGTTTTCTTACAAACAACCAAAAAAAATTAGCATTTCTGTGTCTTAACTGTCCTCTAGAAAGTACTTGCTCTCTTTCTTGTGTATGCCACTGATTAATGTGTTTGAGAAGGAGACATGGTGTTTCATGCTGGCAGCCACCTGCTGAGTAGCACTTCTGCTGGGAAAGGCAGCACTGAAGAGAAGGGAAGGAAGCACAGCATGTTTTGCACAATAATCTTGCAGTTCAGGCATTCATGCAAAATACAAGAGCCCCCAGCTAACTTACTTTTCTTTGGGAAACATCTTTTCATCCCAGAAGGCAGTCCTCATCAAGCATCAATAGATTTATTTTGGAGTTAAAAGACAGGACATAATATAAAACAGCCCAGGTTGGAAGGCATCTCAAAAGATGATCTGGTCCAACCTTTTGTAGAAAAGGGAGCTCAGATGACATTACCTAGCATCTTGTCCAGTAATTTAAAAACCCCCAACGATGGGGACTCCACCATGGTCTTGTGGAAGGTCATTTCAGTGATTGATTGTTTTCACTGTAAAAAAAAATCTTTCTTACATCAAGATGAAACTTCTCCTTATGCAACTTGTACCTGTTGCTCTTTGTCCTCTCTATGTGACTCCTTTTGGAGGGAGACTCTCATTCCTCTTTGCAGAGGTACTGTAAGTAATGGGAAATTGTGTTGAGGTCCTCCCCAACCTCTCTCTTCTCCAGGGTAAAATGACCAAATGCCATCAGTCGTTTCTCATAGAACAGGTTCTGTGCTGTTTATCTTTCTGAACTGCCTTTGAACCCTTCCCTCCCTGTCTGTATATTTTTTGAAATGTAAGGACTAGAGTTGGGCATGCTACTCTGGGTGCAATCTGATATTTCCATCTTTATCTGTTCAAATAATTGATTTTCACAAATAAAATATTAACTCTCTAGACAACTGGTTGGGTCCCCCATTTGAAAGGCAGAGATGGAAAACAGCTGGTAGGCCACATTCTTGCTTAGCAGAGGGCTAAAGAATATTTTTCTTATTCATATTTTTTATATATATACAACAGTATCAAGGAAAATTTTTTACCTGTTTTGTTTCCATTCTGACACTATCTTTATGAATATGAGAATTCTTTCCCAAGAATGGACTATGTGGATAGGAATGCCTTAAGCAGATGATGACACTTAATTAAAATCTTCCCCTCTTTGGACAAAGTGTCAAGTCGAAAGAGAGAGTACATTAATAAAAAAACTTCTAACCATTTGATAGAAATGCTCAAGACAAAGGTGAGGGTAAACTGGGGAATTTTTGCCTGGAATGTGTAGCATTTGAAGTCAATTTCTTCCCCATTGTGTCTTGCAGCTGATCTGCTGAACCCTTCAGCAGACATGACTCTCATTTTGGAGTAACTAATGTGTCCATAGCATTACAGTGGGCACAGGATATTCATCCCACCCTCTGAGCTACAGACCTCAAAGATAAATATAGGAAAACACACTGCAACTACTTATGCCTTTCGTTAATGTAGACTCAGAGAGCAAAAGAGAATTACTGTCAGGCAACTTGTATTCCATTGAGAATCTAGGAGACTGATATGCCTGCACTAAATTTGGAATAAGAAATTGAACTGAGGTTCCCATTATCCAAATTTATTGATCTACCCAATTTTTTTTTTTTTTTTGGAGATGTAGTGGTTTAACCCCAGCCAGACACCAAGCCCTGCACAGGTACTCCTCACTCCACCATCAGTAAGCCTGGGGAGAGGATCTAAAGTGTAAAAGTTCAAAAACTCATGGGTTGAGATAAAGACAGTTTAACAGTAAAACAAAAGCCATGCATGCAAATAAAGCAAAACAATGAATTCATTCACCACTTCCCATGGGCAGGCAGGGGTTCAGCCATTCCCAGGAAAGCCGGGTTCTATCACATGTAATGGTTACTTGGGCAGACAAACACCATCACTCCAAACATGCCCTCCTTCCCTCTAACTTATATCTTGAGCATGATGCCTCAGGGTATGGAATACCCTTTTGGTCAGTTTAATCCAGAAAAGGCCTTGGATCTGTGTAAGCCCTGCACAGCAATAACAAAAAAAATATCTCTATTATCAGCCCTATGCTGAGCACAAATCCAAAACTCAGCCCTATACCAGTTGCTCTGAAGAGAAGAAACTCTAACCCAGCCAAAATCAGCACACCACAGAATTTTCTGCTTTATGAAACATAATTTTTAAAATCTGAAGAGAAAGACAATAAAACTCTGCTTGGGAGGGATACACTTATGTTTTTAAAATCAAGCCTTTCAGTTCTGGAAGTTAATGGCTCTGTATAACATCCCAGATAAACTTTGGTTCTCATCCATGATAACTCACCTACACACAAGGTATCCTTACAAAATGCACCTTTTATCTTATCTATAATCAAGCCATTGTCTAGATTGTTTTGAGGAATTAATAAGTTTATGATCATTCACCAGACATTTCCAAATTGAACTTCAACTCCAAATTAACTTTACACATGGATTTTTTTACACTGCTGTTTTTTCCTACCTAGCTCTAACTATAATTAGTCACCAAAAATTTTCTCTACGGCTGAAAAATGTTTCATACTCCAGCACAGTTCTTTTTCTTTGCTTAAAAAATCCCCTAGCTACTGAAATCTCAGATATCTAATGATCACAAACCCATTCAGGAGCATTCATGACCACTCTTCATCTTAAAAAAACCCCTATAATTGAGGCACAACAGCCATTTATTTTTTAATGCAGAATGGTGTCTTTAAAAGTTAGGAATAGCTAACAAGTATGAAAAATGTATTCTCATGCAATTTTAATAACATCTCAGTTACCATAAATAGAATGCAATATTTTTTTTTAATAAATATTTCTAGTCCATACACAGTTTTAAAAATTACAAGCTACAAAGCATGCTAAAATTAAATACAGCAATCTGAAAAACTTTTAGTTATATTACCGCTCATTCCTGGTAGCTAATCCAATTAATCTGTTAATGTTTTGTCTTTCAAATTTAAGAGAAAATGCTAAATCAGTTTTATATAATTTCAAAGGCTAGAAAAATTTATTTTGTTAAATTGAAGCCATAAAATAGCTAAATGTGAAAGCCATAAAACCAAATTTGTTTAAATTGTCATTTTGCCTTGGACATTTTATATTCTCTTATGAATTAGAAGCTTTCTAAAACAGACTGGACTTTGTCAGTAGTAAAACTCTCAGTGAACATCAGAGGCCACCCGTAGTTTATCTCTTTTCTGGAAGGCCATAGCAAAGAAAATAGTGGCAAACCCTGGGAATACATAGAAAAATCATAAAAACATAGAACTATAGAATGCCTTAGGTTGGAAAGGACCTTAAAGGTCATCCAGTTCCAACCTCCCTGCCATAACAAGGCACACCTTCCACTGAAACGGGTTGTTCCTGTTCCAGACCCATCCATCCTGGCCTTGAACACTTCTACAGATGGGACATCCACAAGTTCTCTGGGCAACCTGTCCAGTGCCTCACCACCCTCACAGTAAAGAACTTCATCCTTTTGCCTAATCTAACCATCCTCTTTTTCAGATTAAAACCGTGGGACAGACAAGGAGAAAACGTCAACTAATCAAGTGCTTTGTTCACAGATATGTAATTATGTTCTGATAACGATTCTTTACACTTCCTTGCTAGGAGTTTAACTTTATTCATATTCTTCCTCTAATAGTTTATCAAAGAAAAAAGATACATATTTGGCAAATAAAAGCATGAAATCTCTTCTCCAAGGCATGAAAAATGTTTAAGTGTCCAATATTATACCTCTTTGTGTTACCACCTTGTCTGAAATCAAAACTACAATTTTACTTGGAAATCAGAAAGGCAAGGAGAATGGAATATCAAGTCAATAAAAGATACTTCAATAATTGTCTTGTAAATATTTTATGGGTAGGCCTTTAAAGTACTAGTTTTATGGGTCAGATTTTAAATGCAGCTAAGTGAAGCCTGGTAAAATGAGTGCTGAAGAAGTGGGTATTACTTTTGCCTTTAAACTGTGCATCTGCTCACATCACTTAACAGCCTTTTATAAAAATATGAAAAGAAAATAAAACACAAAAGAACAGGGAAGATGGAGCTGGACTTTATTCTTGAGGTTATGAACCAAACCCCAGTTTTACAAAGCTGGTAGAAAACCTAGGTAAGCTGGTGTGGTTACATGGCACTGTGAAGCAGCAATTCCAGGTCCAGTGGCAACAGGGCTGCAGTGACTGAGAAGGATGATGCAGCTCTACACCAGGCTGCATTGCTTCTAGTTCTCAACCCAGCTCAGAAAGAGTGGGTTTAGCTGTGTTCCCCTAGCCCTTTTCAAAGGTACACTCTCTGACAGTCCCCAGAAGTCAAATCAGCTGGAAACATGGTTTGTGCCAGGGCAGGCATATCAGAAGCAATTGAATATTACTTCTGAGTAAATCACTTTGTACCTCTTCAGCCTTTCAGTTTGAGGGTCACAAAGGAAGGGTGGCCTTCAAAAGCAAAGCTGGATAAAATGGATGAGACACAGTGAGGATGGAATAAATTATCCAGAGTAATTTATTTTTATCCAGCATCAGAACAATGTGCTTTCCTAGTGTTAAAAACATTTACTGCCCAACATCTACCTTTACACAAATCAATTCAAACAGCCTCTGCAAAACAGGGACCCAGAGGCATTTCTCCTATAGAGACGGTAAGAAATGGGGAAACCTTCTGAGGGACAACCCCAGCTTCTTGCCCTAGTGCCTTCCCAGGACTCCAACTTCCCATGCACTTCCCTTAAAGGTTTTAAAGTGTTGTTATCATGTTAATTAATTATTGTTGTTTATATATGAGCAAGGCTTAGAGAAAACAAAACTTAGCACATAAATTCAGCTGAGTCAGACACTTAACATAGAAATTTCAGGCCAGATGTTTGTCTGGCGAAACAGAAGGAGAAACCTGTGCAAGAGTCACCCTGATGTACCTTTAGTTACATTTTACATGCAAGTTTGCTCAGTGCTTCAGTTGCAAGAATGTTTGAAAAGGTAGGGTGACAGTCTATTTGCTTGTGTTTTGTGGGGTAAGTCTGTTATGTTGAAAGGACAAATATAGCAATAGCAGAGATATGAAGAGATTACGAGAAGAATGATGCAGAATGGTTGAAATAATGAAGCAGCTCTGGATAAGAACAAAGACAAAACTCAGAAGAATACTGAAAAAGAATAGCAAGCACACAAGAGTATCTAAAATGATCCTGATAATTCTGAAAGAAGTGGCAAACAGAGTGACATTTCTGTTTACAGGAGGAGCTATGAGCAGAGAGAAGCTAATTTAGCTGCCCAGGAAAAACAAAGCTGCCTACCTTCAGCACCAGACTGGAAAAAAAAGGTGTAGTTCAAATTCACACCTGCAAAGGCAAGGTCTATTGGTAAGACTTTATATGCCTCCTACTGTGTTCCCCCACTGCTGCTTTGCTTCATTCAAACATTCACAGCTTATACAGATTTGAGTAAAAATCCTACTGCAGAAAACATTATTATGTACCATGGGACTCTGGAAATCCATGTACCAATAACATTATTATGTACCATGGGACTCTGGGAATCCATGTACCAATCTACTTAAAATATTGTTGTTAAATTCAGCTTTTAGAAAAATCCTCAATACTTCCCACCCCATGACAATTTTGCAAAAGCAGCTATGTTACTCTTGCTTTTTCTAGATAATGTGCTATTTGACAGGCATACAAATGAACTTAACTCAGTATTCTATCTAAAAACAATAATAAGTTTTGAAAAGCAAAAGATTTTGTTCTTCAGGTTTAGTTTCCAGCGGGAAATAGAGGCATCTCTGACAATGTGTGGCTCACTTGTAAACATATTAGTAGACATCACATTTTTACATCAATTTTGATAAGTTAGTTAGAATTAATGAGATACTTTTTCTGTGCCAAGACAGGGGATTTTTTGTGAATATATATATATTAAATGTTCAGACATGGGCCAGTAGCGATAAGGTACAAAGAGACTCTCCGTTCCATTGACTTCACTGACACCAGTAAGGACAAAAAAGGTCTGCTTCTCTCTGGCAGACAGTAATGTTGTTGGACCATTCGTAAATAAGTAAAAAGTAGTTTTAAAATGGTTAGCTATTTTACAATCATTAGCTCAGTAGCAATATATGTAGCCTATGCAAGCATAATTCTCTTGATGTAAAACAGATGTAAAACAGAGTGGCTTCTTGTTCTTTTCTTGAGTTTGGCAGGTTTGGAGCAAGATGCACAACTATCCTATCCAGTCAGTAGAGTTGGCCTATCCTTTCACTAAAACAACAGGCTACTGCTCACAAAGGGCATGACAGTTGTTACAGAAAAAGCTGTCCCAGCCCTGATATTCCATGAATTACAAAGCACAACCATTGTAACCAGTGATCTGTTCTGAACCAGGCATCCCACACTGGTTTGGACCAGAAATTCTACCCTGAATTGTAAATGTGTGGGAAAAGCGCAAGTTCTGACAAATCTGAACTATCTGATGAAAAATATTCTGCTGTGTTTCTGCTCTGGTCCAGGGAACATGTAAAATCTATACGGCCCAAGTCATTTAAATACTTTGTCAAGTGGCATGCATCAAGATGTTTGCATAAGCCTTTACAATCTTTGCTCTTAATTCTACTAGCAAATAATTTCTGAGAAAACCTAAAAGGGACAATAACCCAAAACAAGGAACATAAATTTTTTACCACAAAAGGAATAATTTCTTATTGATGTTGAAAATTGAAGGGTTCCTTTTTTCCTCCTTTTTCTTCATTTTTTATTTTTCTTACTAAATATCTTGTGATTTAAATTTGAGCAGCAAGGAAGCAGAACTTCCCACAAATTATTCAAAACATTATTTGCAAGAAGACAGCAAGAAGGTCAATGAACACTGAATGTCAATACATATTGTGAATGCAATCAGAAAATATTCTGAGAGTTGTGGCTGCATCTGATCTCATCAATGTGTGTGTACATAAAGTCACACATAGGATAGAAACCAAGTTTGGTGCACATAGTGCAATAAAGGCAGGATTTCTCAGTTCCTTTCACATGGAAAATATAAATCTATTTCATTTATTACATATATTAGGTCAGGTCCTATCCAGAGGGCAGAAAAGTAAATGGAAAAAAAAAATATTTTCAAGTTTCCTAGTGGCAGTCTGGTTCTGTCACATATTTTATTTCATCTCTGGATTGTACTGATATAGGTAAGTATTTGATCTAAGAATGTAAAACCAGAATAAATAAGTTTCAATCCCAGTAGGTTCAACTACTCTTAGGAACAATTATTTACTTGGAACACAGCTTATGCTTGATAGTAAGTTCAGATTTCTGCTACTTGATTATAACAGTTATCTTTTGGAGTCTAGATAGGGAAAAATAAATATTATCACAAATATGAAGCTACATCTGTGAGGTTTTATGCACTTCAGGTTCATTGTTAATGCCTCATATAAAGAAATAACAACCACATATAACCATTAGGGGAAACAAACTGTGGTTCTGAGGTGTCTTGGGCACTGTACCTGCTCAGGCAGCTGTCCCCTCCCACAGGTTGCTGTGCTATTAGGGATCTTCAGGAGCTGGCAGGGAGATGAGTTCTCTGAAATCCTGAAGCTGTTCACCTTTAGCTGAAGACAACAACGTTTCTGTTAAGGAGGCAATTAGGAGGTGATGTGATACAAGCATTAATTAGAATACCCTTCAGACTCCCTAGAGAACAGATACTGACCTCTTTATCATCTAGCAATTACCTTCCTTCTACTTGTAACTAAGAATCAACTGAATATCAAAATATTATGTTCAGTATTATTCATCTTTTAATCCTTCTGCATGTTGCCTCACTGAATTTTAATTCCTATCTCTCTTCTAGGAACTATTAATCTGCCTCCATATTTGCTCCACCCAGTCCATAGCCTGATATGTAATTTTCTTCTCAAAAATATCAAACAGATTATAAAGTTACATCTAAATGGTGATATTTCCTTGCAGTTCATGAATATCTAGATATGGGATAAAATGTCAAGTTTATGTGCACACAAATATAGACTTTATTTTCTCAAGTTATTAATCTGTAGAAATTCAAAACATACTCTGTAAAAGAAATAGTTCATGTTGAAATAGTTGAGCATATGCCACTTAAACATATGCACGAAAGGCTGCTTTCTTGACAGGGATATTTTAAGTCTGGTGCAAAAGGAGAATGTGGACACTGAGTGACACGACTTCCTATTGTTTCTTTTTCTAATTTTATTTTTGTGCTTGTATATTTAAATCTAGTCTAAACTGTAGAGGATTAGAAAAAAGAAGCTGCTGTGCACGGTAGAAAGTTTGAAGAATCAGACATTTCATATGTGACTGATTTTCACATTTTTTGGTAGTTTCTTACCTATAAATACTGGGACCGACAAGTTCGGCATCTGCTGGAGTGAAATTTTAAATCTCATTTGGGAGATGTCTTCCTCATTTCTACTGTTCTATGTCATGCTCTTAGAATGCTCATTTGGGGTTTTTAGTAAATACTGTTTTCCTAGGAGCTATGGAACGATCCTTTAGTTTTGAATCATGCACCTGCTGGCATCATATTAAGGCTGAAAAGCTATGCTCCAACTATCTCTCACTCATAAAATAGTCAGATTCAATTAAACTGCAAAAGTGATTAAGGTGGAAAGCGGGGTCTGTGTGTAACTACAGCTCAAGGGTAATGATAACTGTCACCTTTAAAGTTACACAGCATAAGATAGTGATATTTCATTTTAAAATAATGGGATTTCTACTAGAGTCATCATGAGATTTGAGGTTGCTTCTGTTTTGTGTTGTTTACTTCCACTGAAATACAAAACATCTGGTCTAGAAAGCACACACCTATGTGTCAGAGGAAGATTTATAGAATTATGGTGATTAAAAAGGAAAAGTGTTTCACAATAAACTGACACATTTGCCATGAGTCAATATTTACTTACAGGCAGCTTTTGACATCTTATAGTTTACTGTTCTTCCTCTACCTTCTTTTTGACTGAAATCAATATTGAAAAAAATAAAAAGGAGAGAAATTGCAGTTGGCTAATCTCTTTCAGGAGATTGTTGCACTGGTTCTAGGTAGCAGTAAAGGAAATGATGACATTTTACTATTTGTTTCAATATTGATCTCTCTGGGCTACATCTGCTTTTTCTACGGTCCGTTTTAAGCTGTCAGTAAGACATTGTCCCCATAGCTGCATTTGATTGCTTTGTGTATTCAGCTGGGCTTGCTTAAACCATGTTGGCATGTGCTACATATCTGTAAAAATTAGATTTTGCCTTTGAATTAACCAAAAAATCTGTTCCACCCCTCATTCTATAATCTATGTTTTCAATGGGTAGAGCCATTTATTTTGGCACGATGTAAAATCTGCTTTCCACACATACTGCATGAGTAATCGAATTACATCAGATTTTAGTAAGGAAAAAGTCAGTTGTGAATCTCAATTTTAATTTTGTCTTCTTTCTTTTGTTTAGAAAATGTGTCATGTTAAAACTAAAAGAAAGCAATTATAACATTTCTTGGTAGAATATATTTACACATTCTGCTTTTTGAAGGGAGTATTTTTTCTCTTTCTCAGAACGGGATAGTTTCTCAGTCAAAAAAAGATTAAAAACCCCCATATGTTACTGAGTATCTCACTTGAAATAATTAAATAGTATGAATACTTTAATTGTCCTAGATTGGCCTAAAGTCTAGAGTTATCTCTGTTCAAGCTATCCCTGCTGGGCAGGGTAGAGTATTACAGAATGCATTTACAGATTCTCTGAAAAGCAATTTTGCTGAATACACACTTCCTAGTTGCACTTTCTGACAATATTTTGAAAAAATCTGGGTGAGACAATCCATAATTTCAATAGAAACTATAAAAATACATTTTTTGAAATAGCCTTGAAATTCATGTGTATAAGACACACAGAGTTCTGAAAATCAGAATATGTTAGCCAGCTTTTGGATATGTCATGATTTTGTGTGCCCTACCACAAGCTTGTCACACTTCCCTAAAATTCTTTTTGAACCTCAATATATTCCACTCCTCTGAAAGCATATGTCTACCCTGTATGCATTCTCATATTTTCATAAAATTTGTGGCGAGATAACCTGTGTTTTTTGCATCTTTTGTTCATCTGATTGTTGTCTAATGGATTAAAGACGAGACTGTATGGACCAGCAGACTAATAAACAAGCACTGTGACTGGACACTCTTTGCATGAAATCAGATAAAACATGCAGCTGGTTTACCAAGGGTATAATTCACTCACTAAGGAGATAAAACAGTGCAATAAGACTTCGTACTCTGAAAACATCAGAAAAGAAATTTTGTGTGAAGTTGTGAATGCAGTCTGGAGAAAAGTGTAGGTAGCATTTGGAGAAGTAAAAGCAGAATAAAAATGCACACACTTTAATGCAGTGACTGTACTTTTAGAATTTCCAGACATTGATTTGCCATAGATCCCATTACAAAGGATTAAATGTATTGGCTTACTTGAGAAAACCCAATTTAGCCTAAGGAAAAATGGGTCATAGATTACTGCTTTTGCGGGAATGACTTTGAAGAATTTTAATGTAAGAGCAGACAGGAGAGGACTGAGTAGCCATCATAAAACACCTTTAAGTTTTGAACTTGGTATAAGAACATCTGAGCAAGCTTAATGCACTGAGTACTGTTGGTGCAATAAAAAAAGTCAAGAACATTGGATTGTATTGCTAGAGGGCACACAGTACAAATCAAAGTAGTTGATACCGTATCCATGTAAGCTATAAATTGAACATTACTTAGAATGGTGTATATAGTTCTGTCACTATATTTTAGCAAGGGTATAACGGTGCCTGACGAGAGGCTGTATATTATATTAACCTGTAGACTAAAGTTATGTGCTAAAGATTTATATAATAACTAGAATTGCAGAAAAAAAAACCCCAAACTTTATTAAGACTCATTAATTAGAGACTATTCATTTATTTGCTACTCTTAAAAATGAGCTGTTGACAGCAACACTGAACCCCAGTGCAAGTTAAATTCACACTTTTTTTAAATACGAAGACTCCTACTATTTACCAGACCATAATAAAAGACAGAATTCAGACCCTCAGAAGTCATCTGAGAGTTCATTACAACTCCTGCCTTGGAGAAGGTTGCCCAGCTGAAAAAAAAGTCCAGCATTGTAGTCCAGGCAATGGGTGTGACAATAGATCCAGTGAAAGATCCAAACCTAACTGAGAGTACAGATCCGTGGCAAGGGTTCTTGCAGGATATCTCAGGATAGTATGCAAGTGATGGAATGGGATAATTTTGCAATATATTCACCTGTATTTCCTAGAGAAATAGAGTTAAATAGGTTTTCCCATAACTTGAAGGCAAAAAAACCCCCTGTGTTAGTCTTGTTTTGCACTTGGGAAGAAAGTCTTCAAATAGGGTGTCAGGAAATACTACATTCACTCTTTTGGGGAGAAAGCTTCTATATATGAAAAAAATGAACTGGCTTTTTACTCTCCCTTGCCAATGAACATCAAGATGTTTTGATGTCTTCAGTTTATTATGTTTTTGCTCTGGGAATTTGAAGCTGAAATTCACTTCAATATTATCTTATTTTTGAAGCAAATTGTTTCATTCCCTGATCCATCAAGTAAAGCACACAGCACTGGATTAATTTAGATTAAGAGAAACAACAAGAAAAAAAAAATACAAAGAGAAATCTTCAATGAGACAACAGTGCAATTGCCTTTTCTATAGGGATTATAGCATTGTTTCCAATCAAAGGAGCACGAGAACTTTATCTGGAAGGAAAGTTCTGAAATTTAAGGGTGTAATACATAAGAAAATAAATGTTATTTATTCTACAAATTTTTAGAATTTATAAAATGATACAGAAAAAGGGCAGTAGCTTATGTTGCATCCCAGTGACACTTTTGACATTTTTTGACCTTGATAATGACCTTTTCCCCTTAAATCTGTTGCTTTCAATCTACCTGCTGTTAAGAGTTTAACCTCTGGCTTTCCTATAACTGGTCTTTACTTTTAAGTACAAGACCATTTTCAAGCATCTCCTGTCTCCCTTTAGTCACAGCAACAGGGAAAATAACTCTTTCTATATGCCATTTGAGCCATAACTAAGTGATATGAAAAAAAGTGTTAAAGTAATTTCTAGAATCATATGGGAAACAGGCACACACTGTAGAGGTTCTTTTTCCTTTTCTAAAGGGTCTTTCACCAAGATATAGTTTTATTACATTCCTGCAGTATTACTGCTACTCTCAACTGACATAAAATCTATACTCACAGGAACTTGGCAAAGACTGTCATAAAAGACAAGTTCCTGTGGCACAGGTATCTTATAATACATGTACAAAATTATGACTTTGCACATAGGGCTTACTGCAGCCTTCCAAAGGACATTGATCTAGGATCCTTTTTTCAGTGTGATATTTTGGGTGATTGAAATATTCATGTAAGGCATTAGAAAGGGTCCCTCAACTGGGAGTACCAGGCTTTTCTGATTACTGTCTTAAATTTATTCATTTTTATTTTGTAAGAGACTGATGATTCAGGGTAGATATTTTTCTCATCATAGTTATGCTTAGAAAAATAAAATAGACAGCAGACATATACAAACACATAGTTTTACCAGCAGGAAAGGCCTTATAGTAGAGCAACGAGAAAAAGTCTGATGGTAAAGCAGAAATTCTGAATAACTGACAAATAATTACCTTGCTCATAATAATAATATTGTTTGCTGTATTATGTGCTCTTGATTTCAGCTGTCATTGACAATTTTGATTCACTGTCATATAGCAGTAGAACTTGGACATTTCTATGCATTCGTGGTAAAATTTTAGGGACCTTAAAAAAAGAAATGTATTCGTGCAATGCATTGCAATCATTATGTGGAATGTATAAATGTACTATACCTGTCTGATCCTTTTCATGTCTCACCTTCTTGTAACAATTAAGGTCTTTGCCAATCTCAGAACTAGACACAATACACTTGCAATCCAACTGGGAAACAAATAATAGAACCTTATTTTCTAGGGACATTTTGAAGGAATTCTTATTATTCCTCTTGTCTTTTTGTAGCCGTGTCCTACAGTGTCCAGCACTGAACTGAGGTCAGGGTTTAACTACCTGGTGTGTAGAGTCTGAAAATTGCAGCATCTAAACCATTCATGAAGCAGCACTCTACAATGCATAAAATGGCATTAACCATTAAAAAGCAATAACCATAATTAATTTTTTTTCTAATTATTTTTAAAGCAAAGGAATTAAATTTTTATCAAATAAAGAAAGCACATCTAAATTAGAATTTATAAATTTTTTCAGTCACTGTAACTAAAAAATTACTATAAAATATCTTCTATGCTTACTGTTTTCACAACCCCCCCCCAAATCCAAAGAAAAAACAAACAAAAACCCAAGCAAACAAACAACAACAACAACAAAATCCCAAACAGCAACAACAACAACAAAAAAACACCAACCCCCAACAACTACAGATAGCTCGCTTTCACTTTAGGGGAAAATCATTGAATGTGAATCTGAGATGAAGGATGAACAACTTAATTTCCAATGTAAGCTACTAAAAATAATTGTTTCCTGATCAAAGTATCACATCTGCTGTAATCTTAACTTGATTCAATCATATAATCACCACATCAAGGTTACTGGAAAGCCCAAAATGTTGAATGCACTATATATGTTGATAAGGTTTTTGGAGACAAGATGAGCTGTGATTCCTTTGTTGCTCTATGTTCTATGGCTTCTATCAAGTAGAATCTTAGATTAGATTATTTTAATGATTCCTTAAAGAATATGACTAACAAAATTATGATGAACTCTTCTCTGTCTCAGTGAAACTATTGCAGAATTCTTCAGCTTTTTATAGAATCAGCTGATAGCAGGTGTCTTCAATCAGTAATATCTGATACCTTATATCAGACAGCAAAATATGTACAATAGTTCGTGAATATTCAAGTGCCATTTCTCAGAAAACACATATTCTAAAGCAAAGAAATATCATACTATGAATCAAGACTATACGTCATGAGGATTTTCTGTATTTCTTCAGTGAATACTTGATGGCACTTTTTTGTAGCCTTTTAAAAGACTCCTTTTATGACTTTTTCAATTGCGTGTGGTCTTCAATCCCTAAATCTTATTATCATATTTATTGAAAGAAATCAAATCCAAACAATTAGAAATAGAAGGAAACTGGCAGGTTACTGCTGTACCTGTAGATTTCTGTTTCCCAGTCATTCAGACTCGTACCTGTAGATTTCTGTTTCCCAGTCATTCAGACTCGTAAGACTCTCTTGGATCCAAATTCTACCAACTGGCCCCTTCACGCCTAACAATGCATTTGGGAAAAATTAATTTCTATGAAAGATTCGTTTTCTTTCTTATAAAAAAACCTCTGTGATGCATAAAAGTAATCTGAGAGCCTCTATAAACACGGTTACCCCAGAGAGCCAGGTACTTATAGCACACATATAATGAAATACCCACCTCTCTTGAGTAATTATGTGTCTCTGAAAATGTTTACTGGTAATTGGGGAACCTGACCCACCACCTACCCAAAGTGCTGGTTTTTTGTTTGGTACATGACAAAGTTACCTGGAAAAAAATTGATTGCCAAGGATTACACAGAATATTCTTTCATCATCATACATTGCAGAAACAGGATGGAGAAAAAACACAAAAGAGGTGAGATGAAAGGAGAATTGCAAAGGAAGCTAGACTTCTAAAACAAGCTCTGTGATCTCTCTTTCTCTCAAATAGGTGTCTTCCCCCCTGACTAGCTCAATGTTATATTAAGTAACAACTATGTGACATTTACTGCATCCACTATGCAGAGAAAGGCAAAGAAAGCACTGTACTACCCATTAGGATGAATCAGCTTATCAAATAAAAAACAACTCCAATTTTCATCTACAACTTGAAGCAAACCAAACCTTTTTGAGGGCTCTATAGATGCACAGTCATGTCTGCATGTACATACACACACACACATATATATATATATCAGAATATATATATATATGCATATACAAATATAATGCATCCAAAAACTCTGTGAAAGCTAATGTCTCAGTTTTTTGTGCTTATCTCCACCATGCCATCTCCACATTTTCTTTTAATCTAGGACAGAGATGTCTTCAGTCAATAATCTTATTCATCACAGATGAAAATTACAGCAGCAGTTTTGATGGGAACATTTAAGTCATAAAAGGATGCCTTCAAGCACTCCAAATGCCTTCCAGGCTATTTTCACAAGAAACCTCATCAGTATTAATGTAGCATTAAGTATAGATGTCTTTGCCAGATAGTAGCAACAAAAAATTGCCAAAAGGTTTGCCCCTATTCTTGCAGTTGCTGCCTCCCTATCTTTATCTGTTCACAGAAGACAGAAGTGGGTTTTGGCTATACACCTTAGATGATGAGTGTGATGGGACCACACCATTCCAAGGTGAAGAAAAGGTTGTGGCACAGTCGTGTGACTTTTCTCCCTTCCTTGTGACATCAGGAAAGATTTGCAAGCAGCTGCTTATCCTCAGGTCCTACTCCTACCCATTTCAGACAAAGCAAGGCATAGTAGTCACCCTTGCTCAGTTTCATCAGGCTGCAATATTTGTATTCCTTTAAGTCTGAAGTATAACTTGATTCTCTATGATTCTCTTGTATCACTATTTTTTTTGCCCACCATTTTAGTAGCCTTTCTGCTATGGCTGGTGGGTTACTTACAGCTGTCAGTGTTGCACAGAACACCCATTTGATAGTGGTGTGAATCATCTGCCTTTTATGGCATGATCCTTGGCAGTATTTTAGACACAAATCCTTCTACAATGCATGCAGTCCATTAAGATCAAAGAGAGCACTTTTTTCAGAGAGAAAACTGACTCCCAGCTAGTAATGAGGAATTAAGATCTCTCTTAGCCTACCATGCTCTGCATTTTATTCTCTGTAATTTTATATTGCTGTATGTCAGGGTAGTGCCAAGTTATTTCCAGGTAAAATAAACTGTTGCAGAACAGTTCCTAGGAATTGTTTCTGTTACATCTGTGCTGTTACTTATAAAGGGCTAGAGTACGAGCTTGAACTTTACTAAGTGATTTTTAATACTGTTTAATTGTGAACAGACTACCAAACTCCATGTCAATCTTTCCAATTTGCACTCCACAGAGAATATTTGGACACATTTCAAGTATTGCAAAAAGACACTCCAAACAAGCACCCCACCCTCTTTTGCCGGGAAGTTAGTCTTTCAGTATATCAAGGAACAGTTTCGTTTCATACTTCCCTTCAGGACCAAAGAATAGACTGTTGCTCTTTTCCTTGGGTCTACTTGTCCTTTGGAGTGTTGCATATTACTTTTTATATACAGGAGGCAACACCTGAGCATAAGGCTCAGTGCCCACAATGTAAGTGGAAAATCTCCATTGCTCTTCAAGAGCCATCCTTAGATGCACTCTCAGACACTGCTGAGCTTTTTCATCTACTCAATTTCTTCCTGTGCACAATGCACTACACCTAAGCTGCTCTGATCATTTTCTTCTGACCCTCAAAAAAGAGGCTTTCTATGCTGAGCAATTGCATCATCCTCTTCAGTGCAGGCCTGCAAGGAGAAGGACCCAGGTCTTTCTAGCACAAGCTGTCTTCTCACTTTTAATAATTTTAAAGTTATTTCGTGAATTATCTCCACGTTTGGGGTTTTTTTTTCTGCAAAAATATATGTGCATGTTAGTAAAAAGTTGCTGGCTCATAACCATGAATAAAAATATCTCTCTCTCCCTCTCCAGCCACTGACACCTACATCCAATTATCTTTCATTCAATCCTTGACTTTTCTTCATCTCATTTCTGAACATCTGAGCTGTGCTAGTTTATCATATATGCATTCAGCATCAGAACTAGTAAACATTTTACAAACTGCTGGAACACTTACAAATTTGCTGTTGCGTAAGCCTCAGCTGGTTACCTTCTTAACTTCTTGGGTTTCATTTTCTTGAAAAATATTCACAGTGAAAAAAGACTGGGAAGTGAAACTAGAAGGATCTCCAGTAATTACCAATCAACACAAACATCTCATATTTCTTTTGTTTTGTTTGTTTGTTCTTCTTTTCTAAGAGAGGATAAATAAAACAGGAGAAAAAGATCTAAACTGAGGTCACAGAATGCTTTGATTTATAAATACAGAAGCACAGTGTGCATAGTTGTTTTGTTTTTTTTTTTTTAAATTCTGCTGGACGGAAGTTTGGAACCCAATTTTTTGAAGAGCTATTATATAGCAATGAGTCTTGCACCTACTAGAAGATAGAATCAACTCTATTAACCCTATTTTTTTTTTAAGAGATGAGATAATCTTGCTATGTCATCCAGATCTGGCAGTAATCTCTGCTTACTTAGTGAATTAGAACTTATTTGATGAAAAGAGAATTTCTTATTCTTGCAATCTCAGCAGTGCTGTCTTTATAGTTACAGGAGTGGTAAATCTCTCTCATGAGCAGCTGCATTAGGTTATAGTCAAATAAAATTGCAGCAAACCTCTCATTTTTGTAACTTTAAATCTACCTATAACAGTTTGCCAGAAAAACATGTACACTATTTTCATAAAACTTTAGCATAAGTTGCCAAATTAAGTTAATTGGGAAAAAAAGAGCTTAGAAACCTGTACTAGGTATTTATTATGTATTACATACGTATTTCTTACTGGTTTTGGTTTCGTTTTAGTTTTGGTTGTTTAGTTGGTTAGTTTTGGTTTTTGAGAAGGGAGAGATGTTCAGGGACATCTATTCAAGTTAAATAATGCAAAGAATCTATTTAAGGTAAATAAAGAAAGCCAGAAAATAGCTATATGCTATGCAAGAGGAAGGACAGCTCACAGTTCTTTAGCATTGCCCCTAGTGTTCTATCAGTTCTTCAAAGAAGGGAAAGAATTGAGGAGGGGGACACGAGAGAAGGCTGGGCAGCCGCAAAAACTTTCTTGTGTTTAGAAAAAAACTGACAATTTTCCACACTTACAGTGATTAGTAACATAATCCACCACTGGAAAAATTAAGTATTTCTGGCAGGGCACAGCCTCATGCAGGATGATAAGCACCAAGAGAGGAGGCATTGCTTCCTAGAGAAAACAGTTCCTGTGGTTTGGAGGCATTTCCCTGAATCACTGCTGTTATTCTAGTGAGGCTGATGAAAAGCCAGTCTAGGCTGGACATCCCCTTAAGGGTGAAGGCAGCAGGTATGGTCATACTGGAGAGGACAAAGAACAAAGATGCCACCATAGGGAAAAGGCTAGGAGACTCTGGATCTGTGTGTTTTAAAAACTTGACATTGTAGCTCTTAAGCAGATTGTTTTCAAAACAAGCTTCAATGGCTACAGACCAGTTACTCCTCCTTCATCTGAAAGTTAGCTTTCAGACTTATTTTAATAGCAACATCCTAAGACATCATCCCAAAAAGTTAGTATGACGGTCTCTGAAAACATCTGGAAGCATGTGATTACTATTACTGACTGGAACACACACTAGGATTTAAAGTTCCATGGGTTCCCCTCTTACCAATGTCCAAAATAAGAATAAATTACCTTGGAAGTAGACAGACAGACGTAATGAGAAGATATCTGTGTTTCAAAAATGATGCTGCTTTGGGGATTTTTTAAATGGACTGCTTTTCTAAGTGTACATGGCCATTCACAGAAGAAAAATTCTCCAGAACCAAACTGATTATTGAAATATATAATAACAAAAGATAAAATCATAGAGGTTCAGGTGTTATCTCTGAACAAACACTATCAGGATCCTGGACATTTATTTCCGATAGTGCATATGATTTTCTCAATTACTCTACCTATGTTCCATTCCAAAACATACAAAAATAAGTTCCAAAACATTAAAAACTCCAAAAAAAATCAAATCTTATTTCCTCGCTATGTCTATTCACAACAGTGTTTGGTTTTTGATCACTTCTAAAGTCTTTTTTTTAATTAATTCAAAACATGTAACTGAAATAATCCTCCATGAAATACTGAAATTGCATTTTACTTGCCAAAAAGGCGTTTCCTTATCCTCATAGATTATTTTCAATGAATATTTATCACTTTCTCTAGAGTCAGTAAATTCCCCATACATCATTTTCATACCATTCTTTATCTCAGAGAACATGTAAAGTCCTAAATTTTTCATTCAGTAGATAAGAAATTGATTTGTTTTCCTGACTGTGGCCCAACATTGCACCCCTTTCTTCTGTCCTGAATTTCCATTGGTACAATTAGTCCCCCAAGGTGTACACGAGGTGTGCAAAATTTAGTGAGCCTGACATGTCTAAATAAAACCTTTAACTGCATGTATTAGGTTCCCCTTGGTGAAATTGTGATGTTCCTGAACATTCCTCATCAAAGGCAGATGAAAAAGAAGAATCTATTGAAGATGTGAAGATCTACTGAAGTGGTTTGGCTAGTACTACCTGTTTCTGCTTCTATTTTTGCCTACATGTCACTAATCTCCATAATCTAATGACCTTACCACAATTTAGTTGCAGGAAGCAGAAAGACCATAGAACTTTCAGTTGAGAATAAAATTATCCATGTAGGTACAACCCATTAATCCATGTTTGTATAATACCAGATTTAATGAACTGTAGGGAGATAAATTCTAGGTTTGTTGCTTGAATAGAAAAATCTCTCGAACTGATGACAAAACAAAGCAGGTACTGCATCAGCCTTTCTTTCCTGATGACTTTTCTGTAGCCATAATTTTGCCTTACAGTCTGTTACGCCTTTGACCTGATCTACAAATCGCCAAGTGCTTCAGATATAGAGGTGTTTAATAGATGACCAGGCACTTAGCATTGCACTGACTAAAGGTTGATATACAGGAAATAGTGTCCAATTCCATATTTGCAATTGATTGTGAACCCCAGCATTTGTATTCATATATTTAATTACTGCTGTAAAGTGACTAATGAGAAATACTGAAGCTGTCATTTTCATTTGTAATTAATGACACTGACCTTTCCCATTCACAATTTATTTATGCATAAAAACTAAAAATAAGATATATTTATTTTTTACGTTTTATTGTTTTGATTATTTTGACCTACGGATTCTAGGCATACGCTCCAGAATAAGAAGACAAGATTTAAGGCTTAACATTTTTTTTCTAATAAGCTATATCACTAAAACAGAGTGAATACTCCTTATGGACACAGTATCAGGAAGAAATTCAGATCATCCAGGCTTAAAGATGATCTTTTTTAAAAATATACCTTAGGCACTTAGTATTGGGTATGTATTGACAGCTTTTCATATCAGGGGGTCACAGAGGTGGATTCTGTGAGAAGGTGCCAGAAGTTTCCTCCACGTCCAGCAGAGCAAATGTCAGGGGGCTCCACGACAGAGGAGCCACTGGCTAAGGCTGGGCCCATCAGAAATGGTGGTAAAGCCTCTGCAATCACAGAGAGAGAAAAAACAAAAGAGCAGGTGGATGTCTGAGAAGAGTCATCCTGTGAACCTGTGGGAATCCCACCCTGGAGCAGCTCCTGGCAGGGACCTGCACACCCGTGCAGAGAGGAGCCCATGCTGGAGCAGGCTCCTGGTGGGATATGTGACCCTGTGAGGGACCCATGCTGGAGCAGACTGTGCCTGAAGAAAAGCAGCCCATGGAAAAGGGACCCACACTGGAGCAGCATGTGGAGAACTGCTGCTGTGAGACAGAATCCTGCTGGAGAAGTTCATGGAGGAGCTGGAGCAGGGGAAAGACTCCTTTCCCTGAGCAGAGGGAGAAGCAACATGTGATGAACTGACCATAGCCCCCATTGCCACTGAGGCAGGAGGCAGAGCTGGGAAGGAGGGAGGAGTACAGGGAAGGTGCTTTTAAGGTCTTATTTTACTTCTCATTATCCTATTCTGAGTTTGTTAGTAATACATTCAAAAAAATAGCCTAAATTCTATCCTGTTTTTCCTATGTTGGTATCTGATGAGTGATTGCTCCTTGTCCTTGTCTCTATCCATGAAACCCTTATATTTTCTTCCTCCTGTCCAGCTGCAGAGGGGAGTGATAGAAAGACTTTGGTGGGTACCTGGCACCCAGTCATGGTCCACCTACTACACACTGAAATAACAACATGTAAATGTCAAGGGATAATGAGACTATGGATAGGATAGGTCCTTCTACCCCTCTTGTATCACAGATAACTTCTTATGTCAAAGAAACTGACCTACATGTGTTTCTTTCAGCTAAAAATATCTTTTTTCTTCTTTCATGTTATTACTGATTGTTGACTGTTTTCTTTTAAAATTATTCTTATATAGACGTTGTTAAAACCCAAGTTTTGTTGGATGTTGGAACCTACCATTATGCTATTTTTGTGAGTTTAGAAACCAGCTGCCCATAGCACTATAATCAGTATGAACTTCCATAATTTTCAGAGTGTTGGGTATTTTGTACTAGTCTTGGTGAAAAACTTGAGACAAACTCTTTCTTTTCAAGTAACTAATTACATGTAATTCTTTATGTGAAATATGAAGGAAGCTTGCTTAATACTGGCAATCTATAATTAAATATTTGATCTTTCTAGGTGTTTGCATTTTATTTACAGTCAATGGAGAATCTGAGATCTCCAGATGCTGAATCACCTTCAGCATCCCAGACACATATTTTCGAATGAAACTAATTACTCTCTGAAATCTGTGGCCTTAATGGTGTTCAGATGCTTAACACCTGAATAAATCAATGAGAGCTGGGCACTTAGATACCTTTCAGGATCTACATCTCGAAAGCCTTTGACCCCTAGAGAAGCTGGTAAGATCAAAATATTTTATTTAGGTCCTTTGAGAACACAGTCCTGTATCAGGATAGTAAAGCATGCACAATTCTAAACAATAACTGAAACAGCTGAAATGCAATGTGATTATAAACACACATACAGCCAACGTAGAAATTTTGTTTCCTTCTTGTTGTATACAATCTTAAAAAGATTAGCAAGCCTGAATACTTATATATGCTTTTAGAGGTATAATAGCCCACCAAAATATTTACTAAAAAACCATAACTTTAGAACCGTCACTCCTAATTACTCTTTTTAAAAGCATTTGAAGGAGAAATTTTCACATTGAAACTTTTGGGGTGCAGAATGCTTGCCAGACATCACCTATGAAAATTAGAGACAAAAATTAACAATTTTAGAAAAGTAACTTACAGCAACTACTGGGAAAATTACTTAAATATCTTCTAAACAGTGGGAAAGTACATGTTAGCTGCATGTATATACATGAATGCAAATTGATCTTTGAAAACACTTGAGTGTAGAGTTCTCTGTGAGTGTAAAGGATACACTAGAGCAAATTGTCTGTATGCAGACAATCCTTTTCCTCCATGTTTGGTCATCTGCCAAATCAAACCTTATCTAAATTTTTTTCTTTTTGTCCTTTTTTTTTTGTTTGTTTGTTTGTTTGTTTGTTTGTGTAGGGGCAATTCAGAGTTTGTTAAAAAAAATAAAATCAGTGAGTGAGTGAGTGTAAGTCCTCATCTGAAGAGCAAAGAGAATTTTTTTTTGATACTAAGTTTGATGGCTCATTGACCTCGGCTCTACCACCCTTGATAAAGTTAGATATGAAATAAGGAAAACATCTCTAGGGCAAACAGATGTAAAAGAACTCAGGCTAAGAAATACGGTACTCATGAAATAAATAAAACTAGAACAATCAAAAATAAGTCTAATTTCTCTTCAACTACATCTTTTTCTATCATAAATATGGGCCTTTTACACAGCTTGTATACATAATCACCACAAAGACATTTAACTTTTTGGATTTTCTGGCCTAAGTCTGATGTAAACATCTCTAGGAGAAAGCTGAATTAAGTAAATGCTGATTACAGTGGTTTATACTTGTTTTTTAAGCTATGAAAACATTTATATTAACTTGTAAAATTTCTAGGGCTAATATTTATGTCAATAGAAATTCTGAATCATAAAAAAATGCAAGAATATGCCTCAAATTTGATGCATAAATTATCTGAAAATGCTAAAATCTGATATATTCAAAAGCTATTCTTCTAAGAGATCTTGCATTAAATTTGGCCACAACCTCTTATCTTTATGCATTTTTGACCAGAAGAAAGCAGATCTGGATATCAAAAACAAAATACCCACACATTAAGGACATAGAATATTAATTGAAAAACACATTAAGTATTCATGAAATATAAGATTATAAGATTACTTCTGTGGTAGGTATTGCAAATGTTTTCTTACCTTTATGTTGATACTTATATCAATCTATATAATCTTTCCTTACCAGTGTGATAGAAGAGAAATACAGAAGAAAACACTCATTGAAAATCTGCCTCATGGTATGCCACAGAAATGGACAAATGACTGATTGTTTAAACCTGTTTCTGGGTTCAGATTCTTGCTTTTAATTCAGGTCTACCTGAGAACAGCTTTTAAGCAAGATTTGTGGATAACCCAGGAGTGGAAAACACCAATGGGGGCAACCATTTAAACACACACCTCCACAGCCAGCACACAGAGAAAGAAAGCTTCCTTTAAACATTCCTAGTCCTGGTAGACCAGAAAGGATTTCTCAGGTTCTGCATGAGAGCTGATTGCAGCAAAGGAGGCTGTAGGACATTTCTTATTCTAAATGACAGAAAATCTCATTGCTACATAACTTTTCTGAACGGTGAGAAATCCACACAGAGTCAATTTAGTTTAAATTTAGGCTGAATATAAATGGAGTGTGAAGGTGTATCCCACTCAAGTGTCTGATCATTTAGCTATCGACTGTTATATCATGGACTTTTTCCCTCTTACACTCTTCTTTAATTTTCTGGCCAAATTCAGTTTGTCTTTCCCTCATGATCACAGCATTATGGTTTAGCCTTCAAAAAGATTTTCTGGCACACCACAACTCCTTCCATCTTACTTGGATTAAGTTTCAGACAGATACTTTTCATATAGATATTAAACCTGTTGAAGAACCCACTGAGCTGCATGAGGGTGCTGTCTACAAATAGTAAAAAAAAAATTGCTTGTTATCATCATAGAGCTGAAACTGGAGACCATGTTAATTTTATAACCTTCCCAATTTTAGTATACACAGGACTCCACAGGTAAGTAAGATCAAGGTAAAGGATTAATTGTCAGATGGTTCCTTTGAGATATGTGTGAGGAGAGATGCAAGTATTTATTCAAATCTTTCCACTCTGGAAACTCTGGAATATATTTGACAATATATTTTATTAAGTGTGTATATTTGAGGCTCAGATTTGGTACACTTAGAGAGTTCTCTGTTGAAGTAAAAAAATTATATTATTACTAGGAATATAAAGCAGTGGATCATTCTCCAGACCCCATATCTAGGATTTCAAATACTTTTAAAATATCAAAGCATAGTAGTGTAGACATTTGTCCACTGGCAATAGAACAGAAGAAAAATGTTCATAAATCAAACAATTTTTTCTTCAGAGATAAAATTCCTGCATTCAGACAGCTTAATATGGTTGCTCCTATCCATTCACAGGGTCAGGTTTATTTGGGGCTGTTTTACTGTATTGATGTAAAATGTGAACATTTTCCCCTACGGTGCTATAAATCACTCACTTTGCCTCTCCTATTAGGAACTTCAGCAGACACTAATTAACCCTCTGGAGAAAATGTTTATAAAAATAACAAGGAATTATTAGCAATGAAGCAGAATTTTTTTCCCCCAACAAAAAAAGTCAAACTGAGAGAGTGAATGCATTATTGTTAAATTGTGGAGTTAACTTGCTGGTTGAAAATTTTAATGAGCTGAGACACACAACTAGAAAGGCTTTTGAAAGAGGCAGTGTGTGTCTGTGTGTGTCTTCCCAAATGAGAATCTCTCACTTCTGAGCAACCATCAGAGAACATATTCTGAAATGTACACAATTTTAAAGAAATTTTTTACTTTGTTGTTTATGAAGAGCCATATGATTCCTAGAAGTGGCAAGACTTTTCACCTTTTATTCACAAAAATATAGCTAACAATACTATACTCCTTTTAGGGACAGTTTTTTAACTGGGGGAATTTCATCTGTACAGGGGCTCCACCATCTTACCAGTAGCTCTGATTCAACAAAGTTTTATGATGGCTTAGGGACTTGTTGAAACATCTTTGCCCTAATTTTTCCTGCCAGGAATAAATACATGCATCTTGATTATTCTCCTTAATTTCTTTTTTTCCTCACCTAATAATTTCTTTGTATACAAACTGCTTATAACTTAAATAAAAGAGATTTTTTTATGCATAAAATTTCAAGATTGAGACTTTTATAGATCTTTTTCAGTTCTAAAAGATAGAAAATATTTAGACTATAAAGCTTTTCAGATTTGCTTTCTGCTGCCTCCAAAACAAATGTATCAGCCTTTACATTTCCCCTTATTAGTTCTCAATTTACTGTCTTCTACTTATAGTACTTTCCTCTTCCCACTGTGCTTTCCTTACAAGAAAAAAGAAATAATTGCATAATATAACAGCTCTAATAAATTAAAATTAGAATACATAAATTTTGAAAGTTATAAGAATTAAATATATTTTTACATTTCAGTCCCATGCAGGTGATAGGTGTTCCTCACCCAAAGTGATAAAATTTCATTTTGTTCTTCTCTACCACTGACTGAGAAAACCCTTAGATATCTTGAATACTAAAAAACACATCCAGGAGCACTTAGTGTTTACTTTGCTTCACTCTAACAGAAAATTACCATCTGCAAATTGGGTTCCCAGGCTTTTGAATTTGAGAGAATTTGGTCCTTATTATAAGATGGATGGTTTACTTTAAATAACATAAATATTTGATTCTGCTACACAAAACATACATAAACAAGGAGCATTATACAAATCACTTACTGAATGCTCAGGAGATCACAAACAAAAATTGTTGCTTCTTACAGCCCTTGCCTTCTGTTTCTTTTAAGATAAACTACTTCCTCAAAATTATTACAGGAGATTTTTAACATCTTTTCTTATCTAAATCAGTGTCTTTTCTGGAAGGCAATGGAAAAATGTCATCTATGTAATGTCCAAGTATCTGTTACGTCTTCAAAGAGAAGAACTCAGTATTCATTCAGTACTACATATCTGTACTACTAGCTCAGAGTTTTCCTAAGGTGGTGTAGAAAAGGAATGACTAAAATGAAGAAAAACCTTCCTTTCAAACATTTTTTGTCAATAAAATCAAACATATTCACAGAAAATTATGAGCAGAACAAAATTGCATGCTATTTCTTTGAGAATTACATTTTTGTTTGAAGAGTTCTCTTGCATATTGTTTAAATATAACTTCATTTCTCATACAAAGTATTGAAAGCACTGAGCTTGTTCTATTCTGTTCTGCATCTGGTGGGAGGGTAACACACAGAGCCTTAACTCCCTCATTCCCAAAATGCTAGGTAAATTTAGTTCACCATGCAGTGGAATAAATATTGCTGCTGCTGGCTGGTGCTGACTTGTTACTTTCCTTCTGCTGAGAGAGATGTGATTTAAGAATCAACTCTTGTAACTATGTATATCTAAAAATTATTTGTTGTAGAGTGTCCACTCTCAATGCAGCCAAAAAGACATCAAGGCACTCAATACTGTGGTAAAATACAGCTCAGCCTTATTGCTCTAGAAAAAGGAAAACAGATAAAATCCCCCTCTGGGAATGATTGCATACCCATCTGATTCCCCACACATACATTTGGGAGACTAGAATATGAAGAAGTTAATGTTAGACCCAGATTAAATTGTTAGGAATTAATCTAATTCTAGAAAAGCTTATTTCTACATATGAAACAACAAAGACAACTAAAATAAGACTTAGAAAGCTGAATTTCATATGTCCACATGGGATATGAATTTCAGATTCTAAAGATAACATCTCATCTCTAACTGTAAGTTTCCTCCCTGATTATTAGTAAACAGTAGATTTCAAAGAATGTTAAAGTCTGCAGCAGGGCATCTCCCCCACCACAAGAGCTCATTTGTTGCTCATGTATGAGCATAAATAACATTCATAACATAACATTTCCATTATGAAATAACTCAGGACATGTTGCTCTCACACAAGCCTTGGTGAAATAATCTGGACCCTTTTCCATGTAGTGAGTTATTCCAGTGCCGTGGGATCGACACTGTCAGCTGGCAGTAAATATCTTGCTATGGAAGCAAGATGTAGAAAGATAAGCTGGAATTTCTGATTGACAGACACTTCACTTTAGAAACTATAAAAGCTACACCAACCTTCCACAAAACAAAAATTTTCTGCACATTTTCTGGAAATGTGTGGAGGTGTCTCCCCAAAGTTTGGAATGCCTGCTTTGTGGTTACTCCTTTCAGGACAGGGTAAAAGGACTTTGTGTACAGTATTGTCATTTTGGTTACATTGACTTCTAGTCTATATTATTTGCTTGCTAGCTGTAATAAAGGTACCCTAATGTCATGCACTGTTTTATGTAATCTATTAGTAATTTTATTGTTTCATACTATGTAGTAAGTAATTCTATTTGAAGTCTTTTGTCTGTTATCTCCTGTCTACTATAACTCATTTTATAATAGACCTTATCGGCCATTCTTAAAACTTGCAAGGCATAGATGTATTAATAAAAAAAAGGAAAAAAAAAAAAAAAAAAAGAAAAGAAAAAAAAGAGCAAAGCTTTATTAAAAAAATTAGTCTATCTGTTTGAGGAAAAGTCACCAAATAAACAACAGGTGAAGCAGTCATTCTGCAAAATAGAGAAACAAAAAAGCACAGTTATGTTTTACTGTGCTTTGGTAATCATTCTTTTTAAAAGAAATTGGAACCTTATTTTTAATTGAAAAATATATTGGGTGTTAAAGGTTTCACGTATACTGAATACAAATTAAATTATTTTTTTAGTATGTTTAGCTCATACTTCTCTAGAAAAAAATTACTTCAATAATTCATAATTCATATCTTGCAACCAACTCAATTTATGGCCTTTGATTTCAAAGTTCTTCATGAACAAGCTTCCTGCAGTCAGCTAATTAAAATAAAATAAAATAAAAAGTTATTGAGATCATATCAGAGTCGAGTAATTCCTGGTTTTTGTTAAAGCATAGTAACACCATATGACCATATTTTCATCTTTAGTCACAACACATACTTCAGGTTCAGCTGAATATTCTTTAAGAAGCCCAGAGCCAGTAAGAAGGAAATTATTTAATTATGAAATCTCATCAGTATATGGATTTTTTTTCTTAATGTAACCTAAAATATCTTGACTAAAGGAACAGTGGCAAGAAAACATTTTGATTTTTAAAAAAGGATCAAATATTTATTTTAACCCTGAATGCAAAATCTGATACTGTCATTGTAGACTAAAATTATTAGGTCCTGGTAAATTATATGCAGCTGAGTTCTCCTGTATGAATACCAGTAACAACAGAACGAATGGGAATCACAGGAGAGAGGAAGGAATAAATGAAAGCTGATATTGACCATCTGGCAGTACAAAATCAGGTGACCATCAAAGGTGGGCTCTAACTCTGAGTGGGAGAGCAGGGAATAAAGTTGTATTAAGTAGCTCAGCTTTTTTCTTTCCCTTACTTCATGTGCTTTCAGAATTTAGCAATTCATCATGAATATGATTTTATATGAATAACAGAAATTGGTATTTAAAATCATTATTAATTGATGTTTAAAAGATATAAGAGATCACAGTACAAATCCCTGGAAATCAGGAATTCAGGAAAACTAGTAGCTCCTTGAAATACTATGCTAAGTATAATATGGTAACTTCACTTGGCAAAGTATAAACACTCATAAGAAAGCAAAACTGTATGCAGTTCTTTTTCCTCTCACCTCATCTCAAATAAATTTTGCAATACCGTTAGTCTTTGACAATCCTATGCCATTCAAACCTAGCTGAGCAGTTGTTACATGCATTCCTTCATTCCATTTCTTCTCCTGGAAATGAATTAGTCCACCTTTCACTAATGTCTTGATAATGATCCTGACCCTCTTAAGCTGCTTAAATGCAACACAGCAAAGCAGGAGCTCATTATCATTCCTTTCTGCCCTTTTCAGGGAATCTGCACTGATTCCTTGTTACATTTGGCCATACTATTATCTTCTTTTCCTATCAAACCTTTAATCTTGGTATAATTCTTAGTTTTATACTGTCCTGGTTTCAGCTGGACTAGAGCTCATTCTCTTCCTAGTAGCTGGTAGTGCCATGGTTTTGATTTAGGGTGAGAATAATATTGATAATGCAATGAGTTCTTTTTTGCTAACTGAGGCCAAAGTTGGCCAGGGGCTGATGCTCAGGAACATTGTCTTGACAATAATTATTATCATTATTATTGTCATTTTCTTCCTTTTCTTCATTAGATTCTTTGTCTTAACCCATGTGTTTTCTCACTTTTACTCTTCCACCTCTCTCCCCCATCCCACTGGCAGCAGAGGAACGAGCTGCTGTGGTGGGGCGAAGGAGGAAGGGGTAGGAGGAAGGTTTTTATAAGGGCTTATTTTACTTCTTATTATCCTGCTCTGATTTTGTTAGTAATAAATTCACTGTGTATCTGTAAGCTGAGCCTGTTTTCCCCTTGGAGGTCTTTAATGAAGGATCTCTCTCCTGGTCGTTATCTCAAAGCATGAACATTTCATTACGTTTTTGCAGCTCTGTTTATATTTTCCCCCAACCCTGCTGTGGAGGGGAATGAGTGAGCAGCTTTTGTGGGTGCGTGGCATCTGGCCAGGGTCAACCCACTACAATTTCCCAGTATATTCCTTTTTGAGGATCAACTTTACACCTGACTCAACAAGGAGAATTACTTACAGATTTTTGCCTGCAACACAGAATCACAGATTCATAGAATTTTTGGGGTTGAAGGGCATCTTAAAGACCATCTAGTTCCAACCCCCTTGCCATGAGCAGGGACATCTTCCACTTGACCAGGTTGCACAAAAGACCCATCCAACCTGGCCTTGACCAGGGATGCAGGACCCAGAATTTCTCTGAGCATTCTGTTCTAGTGCCTCACCACCCCCATAATAACGAATTTCTACTCAAAATCTAATCTAATCTAATCTAATCTAATCTAATCTAATCTAATCTAATCTAATTCTATCTTCATGCTGTTCATAACCATCACACTTTGTTCTAGCTCTACCTGTCCTTTTACAAAAGCACTCTCCAGCTTTCTTGTACGTCCTCTTACTGTACTGGAAGGTGCTTCAAGGGCTCCTCCAAGGCTTCTCTTCCCCAGGATGAACAACTCCAACTATCTCTGTCTTTCCTCATAGGAGAGGTGTTTTGGCCCACTGATCATCTTCGTGGTCCTCCTCTGGACCTGCTCCTACAGGTCCATGTCCTTCCTGTATTGGGGGCTCCAGAGCTGGATGCAGTATTCCAGGTGTGGTCTCACCAGAGCAGAGCAGAGAGGAAGATACATCCTCCTCAAACTGCTGGTTGAGAACCAAGGTCCATCTTTGTAAAATGTTCTTATATAACTGGAAAATATTATGGCTGGGTTTTGTGCTCCTTTCACGTCTCAGGGAAAAACTGACATCACACTGTACTATGTAAACACTGATCCTTGTAAGGTTCTTCTCATAAACACCATGCTCAAGGCATTCTCAGTGGAGTCCACAGCGTGAGTAGGTGTATCTCATAAATAGAAATATCTTCTCACAATATCCAGGAGTTCAAAAAAGCAGAAAAATGTTAGCAGCCACCAAATGCATGGTCATAAATGTATGTACCTACTGGATAATGTCAGAGTTTTTGCTTTTATTACTTTTAATAGTGATTAGTATGTATTACTTCAAAACTTTGAGCAAATAACATAATAAAATTGCACATAATAAAACTACATAATATTTTTGTGATGAAAAGTCCCTGTCACATATTGCAAAAAGACCTGTAATCTCTTCTGTAGTGTAAATAAGGACTTATTTCAGCAGGAAAAGTCTTTTTTCATAATGCATCATCTCATTTTCCCATCATTCAGAGTACAGGTATGTTTTTACACTACTAGTAATGGAAGATAGAAAACTTATCTAAATCAACTACAGTCTCATCTGATCTTTGAAACATATTTCAGTAGTATTTAGAAAATTACTGGTATCTGAGACTATATTAATAATGTGGATACACACATTTATAGTTCATATTTTTGACAACTACTAAAAGTACTAATGTCTGTTACAATGAGAATAAAATTATAAGAAACTTCATCTCAAGTGAGTCAGTGACAGACTGCAACATGTGTCATCTTAAATTCTTAAATTTTGAACCCAAGTCCTGTGCATTAAAACTTCCACTCCAAAATTTAAGGTATTTTGCTAACAAGCATGAGAAATGTACAGAGTTATGAAAGAGAAATATTTGTACCAAGACAGCAATATTACTGCATAAATGCCAATTTCTCTGCTTGATATACATTAAACATGTTTTCTGGAGAAAGGCATATTTAAAAAGAGAAGTAATCATTTCATGAGGTGACTGATCTCTTTTCTGTCACATTTGAAAGAAATACAGTGACAATTTGGTTTTAAACTGTATTTGAAATGGCCAGAAACACATTTCTGACCCTGTGAATGTTCTTTAGATTCTCCTTCTCTCACCACCGAAATTTCTTCAGGATCAAATATGACTCAAAATGAAATTAGATGTAAATGCCATATACCTGCCATTGTAAAGAAACATTTCAGTTGATTGAATTTCTAATTCTGAGACACTTTGTAGCCCACCAAACATTGGGAGAGTTGGAGATGGAAAGGGGAGAGATTGTATGATGTTAAACACAATCATTCATCACTAAATCTTCTCTGCAAATGAAAAGCACTTGAGAAGAACCATTCCAAAAGATTTTTAAAAAAATTTAGTCAAAATCAGCATTTATTTCCAATAAATCAAGAAGCGTTTTATTTCCAATAAAACGCTTCTTGATTTTTTTTTTTTTTTATTTTTTTTGCCTAAGATGTCACTTGGCAGGACAAAATTGGTCAGGAGAGCTATTTTGCTTTACTTCTAAAATTATTCTGAATAAAACAATTTAAGACATTACTAAACAGTTATAGTTTCCTTCCTGTCCTTGTCCAGTGTACATTTTTGATCACACACCTTCAAAAATATAGGATTTTTTTGTCATATTTCCAAAAGTAGAAAAAATATTGCAGTGTAACACTATGTTTGTTATCATTGTAACAGCAATGGAAATAATATAAAAACATCTTGTTCTAGAGGTCTGAAGGATAAATATTTAGGCTTTACTCGGTACATTTATTCATTATGGCTCCTTCCTATTTGAATGATATCTCTCTCCAGTTTACATTGCCTGATAACTTCTCAGTTATTAAGCCATCCCTGGAGCCCAAAGTTCTAATCATAACAATCTTAATACAGTCATCCTATTTTACTTCTATAATTTTGCTCAGAAACTGAAAACAAATCCACAACCACATCTGAAATCTTCTGGAACAATAAAATTGCAAATACAAAGCTCAAAAAATAAGAGTATATTATTCAATATTGTAGGATAGCTACCTTTACAATCTTATTTGGAAGAAAGTGAAAATAAGGTGCATGTGCAATATCAAAATAAACCAATGAAATTGTCTTTACTAATATGTAAAGTTCTGGATCAGAAACATCCAGGAACTCACACTGTATGCTGAAAAGATGATCCGATATGTGTGTCTATATGCTAGTTGAGAAAATTATAAAGCAGAAGTGGGAGAAAAACAAAATCGTTCATCACGTTTTTGCAGTTGCCATGGTTTAACCCCAGCCAGCCATGAAGTCCCACACAACCACTGTCTTACTCCCCCACCAGCACAACTGGGAATGGGAAGAGAAAAAGCTAGAAAACTTATGCATTGAGATAAATACAGTTTAATAGTGAAATCAAAAGCCATGTATACAAATAAAACAAAAAACAAAACCAAACATGGAATTAATTCACTGTTTCAGATGGGCAGGCAGGTATTCAGCGATCTCCAGGACAGCAGGACCCCAGCAGAAGAAACAATTACTTGGGGAGACAAACACCATCACCCTAAACATCCTCCCTGCCCTCGTCCTTCTCACCAATTTACGGTCTGGAATGTCCCTTTGATCATTTGGAATCACCTGTCCTGGCTGTGTCTCCTCCCAACCTCCCATGCAGCCTCAAATTCCTCACCAGCCTGGCAGTACAAAAAACAGAGCAGGCCTTGCCTCTGTGTAAGCCCTGCTCAGCAAGAACAAAAACATCCCTGCCTTATCATCACTGTGTTCAGCACAAATCCAATACATATCCCTATATCAGCCACTGTGAAGAAAGTTAACTCAACACCAGCCAAAACCAGCACAGTAATATTGTGGGAAATCTGTGTGAAAAAATGTCTTTGGTGAGAGCAAAAGGGAAATTCAAATGTCATGAGTCACATGGCAGGGAGTTGTCTCCTTTGATAAAGCATCGTCTACACACAGGAAGTCTGCTAAAAAGGTATAACTGTAAACTGAGGTAGGTGGCTACAGAAAGAAAATTCAAAGAAAAAAAACGGATACCCATATTAAGAAAGCTAATTTCTCTGGTTATTTTTCTACACATGCCATTGACTCTCCTGAAAAAGCCTGATGCAGAAATGATTGAATGCTTGGCATTTCCAAAAATATTTTTTGAAATACATCACTACAGAGCTGTGTAATAGGCAGAACTGCATTGCTGTTTTACCTACTAAAAGGTCAGCACTTCTTTTTCAAGCTTCTAATCTATCTTATGTCATTTTCGATTGGTGGTGTGGACTGACTGTTAAAGCCATCCAGTTCCATAACAGCATTACTACTCAACAGTCAGCTCAGAACCCAGAAGCAGCTGGGAATCTTGTCCTCACTAGTAATGAGTAGATAAATTGATTTAATTTGATAACAGTGTCCAAGGACAAAAAAGTATGCACCCCATTACATAATTCAAGCTGCAGCACAAGGAATTCATCTCAGACAAACAATTCTTGAATTCAGAGAACAAGAGGACTTAGAAAGGCATGCATACCTGCAGGGCTATGATCTTATTGGCAACACAGAGATGTGCTGGGATGGTTTCTATGACTGAAGGGTTGGGATAGAAGGAAACAGTCTCTTCAGGAAGGACATACAGGGAAGACAAGGAGGGCGTGTTGCCCTCCATGTCAGTGACCACTGGAGTGCATGGATGTCTGCCTGGGAATAGAAGGGATAACAGAGAATTTTTGGATCAGGATTAAGGTGATGCCAGGGTCAGGTGAAATTATAGTGAAGGTCTGCTACAGGCCAGCTGACTAGGAAGATTGAGTGGATGAAGCCCTCTATATTGAGTGGATAAGCCCCCTTACAGAAGTGGCCAAACTGTCACAAGATTTGGTCCTCATGGGAAACTTTGACCACCTTGATATCTGTGCAAGAGAAAATACAGCCAAGCACAGGCAATGCAGGAGGTTCCTGGAATGTGCTGATGATAACCTTCTTTCCAAAAAGATTGAGGAGACAATGGGGAGAGGTTCTATGCAGGACCTTATTCTTGCCAAGAGGGCTGGTAGGAGTGTGAAGATCATGGGCAACTTTGGCTAGAGTGACCATAAAATGGAGGAGTTTAATATCCTTAGGACAGCAAGGAAGCTGGTCTTCAGCTGGTCCTCTTTGGGATCTGTTTCATAGAGTACCATAAGATAGAGCCCTGGGGCTCAAAAAAGCTAGTTAATATCCAAGGCTCACCTCCACCACAGTATTTGATAAGTTGTGGCAGCCTGGTGTGAAGCTCCTACCAACTCCAAAAGGGGAAACATAACTCCCATTTTCAAAAGTAAAAGCAAATATAACGAGAAACTGCAGGGCTGTCTTACCTCTGTGACTGGCAATGTGCCGGAGCAGATCCAGCCAGAACTTCTTTGTTGAAACAAAGAGGAACCTCTTGTTATGAAACAATATATACCACAATACAGCAAGAAACAGCAAACTCTGAAAACTCTAAATTATGTTTCTATTTGTATATTCTGAATAATAAAGATGGCATAAAGAGAACTAAGGAGATGCTAGCACAAGGAGATTATAAAAAAAAAAAAAACAAAGCTCCTCTACCTCTCTAATTGAATTGTGTACAACCATTTCTTTTTATGTATTCATACACTCAATATCACAGATTGAGAGATTATACAATTTATTTAAATAACTGTTGATTTTGTTGAACCAACTGCAGTAAAGCTCTACCCAAAGAATTTACATGAATAGAATATTAATGGGAATGTATTTCCTGAATTTATATCTCATGTTTGCAGAGTAGCAGAAGGCTGTAGAGACATAAGGAGACATAGCATTTTAATAGTGAATATGCAGGATGGTAGTGTAAAAACAACATCCCTTTGTTTTCTGTGATATAAACCAAATTTAGAAAAATTCTGTGTTATAAATTAGAGATTAGAATTACAAGATAAATAAATGGAAGAGAGAAATAAAGACGTGACTAAGTTAAAAACTAGAAATTGTGGGATCTTGGTGTTGACTGTGAAAGGAATAGAAACCGTTCTGTTCTACTGATTGCATTCATTTGTAAAGCTAAATTCTTGATTGTGTCCACTTTTAAATACTTACAAAAGTCACTGAAGTTGAACGACCTTTCTCTGTCATCAGGTAGTAAAGTATCTACTGAAAATATAAGAAATCAAAGGTTGGGCTCAATGATCTTGCAGGTTTCTTCCAACTTTATGATTCTATAGTACTATGAAATATGTGGATCTAAACCAGGAGAATCTAATATTTTCTTCATTTCTTGCTCTCCACAATGACCCAATAAATTATATATTAATTAAACTAATTTATTCATTACCAATCATTTCTGCTCTACTAAAATAAATCTGTCTGCAGCAAACATGGTTTTATTCTTTAAGCAGAGTGCAAAAATTAGACCAATAATATTTTAGAAGAAGGATATCGTTCTAAAGTATGCCTTGAATATATCATACAATCATAGACCAATCATAGACCTCTCTACTCTTATTCAGAAAATGATCTGCTGAGACTCTTCTGCTTTATGAAGACACTCTGATCTTTGCTTTTCAGAAAAACCTATTATACACAGATTTGGAACTGAGGTTCTTTCATTGTCCCTTGTCCCTTTTATTGCTGTTGCCTTTGAGGATTTTATAGCATCTCTCATATAGGTTGGAAATTTCAATATGCTTACCAACTTTTATTGCAATATCCACATTTACACAAATATTTTCTCATTGACAGCAATAATCTTTACATGAATATTTAAATTTATTTTGTGAAAACAATCTGGAAATAATTAAAGATGGTCATAATACTACAAACAGATTCACTTACAAAGACAACCCCTGAAACAAGATTTAACACAGACGATGGATGGAAGTAGAACTATATAGTATTGCCAATCTCTATTGCTTTGGATAGGAGCACCTGAAAGGATCTAAGTGTAGCATGGCAGATACTGATACTGATTTCAGTGTGCAAAGAGCTATTTGTGGTTCAACATCTGATGGCATATGTCAGCTTTAAAGGCAAGTAAAAATAAAGGAAGGAGGTAAGGAAGTAGAAATCCTTTTCTATCTGCTTGCTGGGAAAAGAAAAAAATAGATTAATTTCAAGAGTGTGTGCTTCTGGACATCCCTGCTAGTGCAGCAGGTGATTCCCTGAATACTTCTTTACCACAGCCATGATGTTCCATCAGGATGTGCTCAGTTGCCTTAGGAGGTTACTTGTGCTCATTACATGAGTATCACTGCCTGGAGCACACTTTGATCAGCTGCAGATGATGCACATGATAACTGAATATTGCTGTGCAAATGGATATTTTAGATCATGCCTGTTGGTTATTGAAATGACCATTGTTGACAAACATTGCCTACAAAATTCTGGTTTCCTAAAATAAAGTTATGTGAACTAATATGTACAAAGCAAAGGGTAAAAACTGGGGAGGTGCTGGGGAAGAACAACCAATACTCACATCAGTGGCAACTGTCACCCACAAGACACTCCATGTAACATGACAATGGCAAAGACATGGCAATGATCCGCACTGTCTCAAAGTTTGCCAGTCAGAGGCATCAAATTTGGATTATGAATCCGAGATAATATGTGGAGACAAGGTAAATAGGAAAATAAACTGTGCACAAAGTATTGTAATGTTAGAAAATTAGCAGCTGAGATGAACTAGGAGTAAATGAAGGAAAATCCAGAAATGCAACAGAAGTGGTCTGCCTATGGATTACGAACCTGGTTTCACAACAAAGCAGTCAGCATTTCCTTTCTGCTTCACATCTCACGTGTCTGGAAAAGTCATATTTCAGAGAACTTTTCTGCCCAATTTTTCTTTGTCTCTACTTGTTCTTTCTTCCTCTCTCTATTTCTGTTTCAGTCTGTGCTATTTCAAACTATTTCTTCACCCTACTTTCCCCTGCTTTAACACCTTCAGTGCTCCAGCTCTTCCCCTTTTTTTTCCTTTCTCATTTCCTTTGGATTCTTTCTTTTTGTTCACACTAATGTATGTCTCCACATACCAATACTCACATCTTTGTATTGTGCTTTAAGATTTTCCTCTGAAATGTCAGAGATTTCTTTTTCTCTTTGCCTCAGAAAATCCTGCCTCCTTTTGTTCACGCCTCCCTGTCTGCTTTTTGGCCCCTCAACCATTTTTATTTTCATTCCCCTTGAGAAACTCTGCCCTCAGCCATTCCTGTCTTTTCCCCTTCTTGAACATACTCCAGTATCTAGGGATGGGGCCACTCAATTTTTGAAGTAAATTGAGGATGTTCGCGTTAGTGGAGTAAAAGTCAAGTAAGTTTAGACTTTGATGAGGTGAAAGAGCAGATACCTGTAGAAATGCAATGAATGTTTCTGGAAAGATAAAATTATACTTCTACTTTTTCAGTCTCCTCTATAGACAGTACAGGAACACAGTAAGACTCCAGCTAAATTTTATTTTAAAGAGAGAGAGGTAATATAAGTAATAGATAAGTTTGATTTTTTAATAAATCAGATTTTGAAGGTTAAAAGTTTTTTAAAAGCTAGTGTATCCCAATGGCCAACTTCCCAAGCCTTTGATTGTGTTATTAGATGAAGATGGAGAAAAAAGTTGGCAGAACATATTAAGAATATACGAAGAATAGTCTCTTGAGCAGTCAGTTTAGCTGCCCTAGAGATATCCCTCTGCAGTAGGGGTTACAAAAAAGCAACATTGCCAGAATAAAAGCTGAAAATGCAGTTCTACAGGGACACATCACTCTACCTAAAGCAATTCATTAGTGCCCCTGATATTTAGTAAAATAGCTTTCATGCTCTCCCCTTCTGCACTCAGAGCCACAGAACTGGAAATAGCACATAGGAGATGTGCTCCTGCCAGTACTGTAGATTTTCTCTAATGCTGTACTGCTCAGAAAAACACAGATATAGGACAACGGTTTGTTTTTTTGTGTTTGTTTTTTTTTAATTTCCCTTTTAACCACCCTAGTAACCTACTCTCCCACTGCAATTTCACCAGGTATGGAATCCATTTCTGTGTAGATTTATGTGTGAAGCCTCAATTAAACTCACTCAGCATTATGCACCTAACACAGGAGACTTTTTTTCCTGTAGGTTTGTAAAAACAATTATTAGGCTGATTTTCATCCAGATGCAAATATGAAACCAGTCCAAGCAGACTGGAAAGCCTGTAGGCTGCTGCTGACAGACTGAGGAGTTTCAAAGCAGTTCCCTGTTGCCAGTGTACAGCAAGGGAGATGGTTAAAAGATGTGAGGTAGACAGTGTTGTGGTATTTCTCATTACTAAAGGTCACTGCTATGCTAGTTCATCACTATTTTTTTTTTTTTTGGAGAGAACTGCAGAAGGTTGTGTCAGGGAAAGAAAAGTATTATACAGGAAACAAGAAATACTGCAAGGCATTAGGCAGACAAAGAAAGCACTTAGTGATTTCAGAGGAGTTGCACGGATATAACCTGGGGCAGAGTTTGGCTCTGACTGCTCTATCTGCATATCACTTCCCAGGACCCAGTGCACTAAGTGGTGGTCTTACTTACAGGGCTGTAAATCCAGAGTATCTCTACTGAAGACCACTGTCCCAAAACAAATCAAGGCAATCCAGATTGATGGTGCTGTAAATGGAATCAAACTCTGACCTCAAGTACTTGCTCTGTCTCATCTGCAGAGCTCAGGTAACATTTTTTTTTCAAGTCATCCTGATAAATAATTTTTCATCATAAAATCCAGCTTCACTGTTTTTGTGGGTTCACAGTGCTATGCTCTGACATTATTTTGTTTCTTCTGAACTGTCTCCATTTTAAAAGAAAAAGACAGTCAAAGTTGCTGTAGCCATTTTTGTAGGACAAGGGTGTAATGCAAAAAGAAGGCAAATTTATCTCCTTTCTGTCATTTCATCAGGGAATCATTCATTTTTTGCTGATCACTTATTTAAAACATTTTTGACATGCGGCTGTCTTTAAAAGTTTGACCTATTTCTCAGACTTCCCTCTCCAGATAACCTTCCTAGAATCCATCTCATTCCACTGTCTCTGATGATCTCAATTGCAATGCTTATTGGCCCAGCAAGATAACGAAGGCAGCAAATGCAGCAGTGCAAGTGAACTGCTGTTGCCAGTAGTGTGCAGAGCTGAGCAGACAAAAAGCAAAATGAAATGTAACCTTTTACTTCTTAAATATAACTTTTGAAACTAAGTTTTAGATCACTTGAATTCTGTCACTCTAAACAAAAATTATTGACCTGTTTGTCAAAGATGGTGGCGAGTTGGGTAGAGCAACAGCATCTCTTATTTTGGCAGGAGCAGTAACAGGTAGATCCATCAAGTCACTCCAGAAAACGAGTCAGTGGAAAGGATATCTCCACACCTGCTACTTCCATTACTAATGCTCTCAAAATGGTTTCACCAGCTTTCAGTGCTGCCACAGCTGCTGCTTCATGTGCTGAATGTTTTAGTCTTTGGCAGCAAAGAAGCCAGATGATGCTACTTCTGTAATTTATATCCCTTGTGACATATACAATTAATGACAGGCCTTCTTTCCTCCCCACTGCTTTTGTTGCTCTGAAGGACTACTCCAAATCTGAAGGACTTGTTTCATGTTTATTGTTATTAATCTGAATCACACTTGCTTCAAGACAGGTCAATCAGAATCCCGTTGTATTAAGTGTCCCACATAAAGAATTTGATCCCTTTCAGAGATTAAACGTGATCCTTGGGTTTTGAGCCTTTTTTTAATGTAACTCTCATTTTTTACACACAGATTCTTTCAGCTTTGTCTAAATGCCAGCCATCAACTTCACTGCTGCTTAGCTGCATTCACTGAATTGGCCTTGGTGAAAAAGCTGCTAGATTGCACATCCTTCGCAAGAGTGGATTGCACATCCTTAGGAAGAGTAGATTTGCTTTTTTGCTCCTTTTGTAGAGCACCAGGCATATGTGGTGTTTCAGGCTGTATCAATTACCATTGCAACTCAATTATATGCTGCTATATAATTAGCTGATGGATGCAGGTCATTACCCCACCGTTGATATAATAGCTCCTCTCCGCTTTACAAACACACAGGTGGAAAATGAAAGGAAAGGGTTTTTGTATAGCTCCTAACCCACATGTCCAAATATTTTTACTTTGTTTCCCTGCATCATATAAATATATTATTTCTTCATAAAAACTGTGTTTCCAATTCCACTTTTTTACGCTTGCATAAATTCAATTCCAGTCTATTAAATGTGGTTAAGCTAATTCTTAATCACCAGGAGGGCAAACTTAGTAGACCATCCTAAGTCTCCTTTAACTAGTGCCCTTGATTATTCATCATTTAAGAACAGCTTCGTGCTTCTCTCTCTGGATACAAAATTCATCCACTGACAACATTTTATGACCACAGGGTAGGTAGGCAGTTTTAAGGTGAGACACTGTGCTTCCCAGAGACTAGCTAGGATCTTTATGTACCAGGGAATATATTCATTTCTAATTTAACAAGCCTGCAGAAGGCCATTTCAGCGTCTGAGATACAGACAAAGCATGTACACACTGGAGAGGTTTGAGGAAAGAGACAATTCCAAAGAACTCTCCATTTTCTTAGTAGGGAAAGAAAACACAACAGCTATTATCCATCTGAGGCATGTAAAAACAATAGGCTAAAATTACAAGGCTATTTACATAAAGAATTTATGACTCAAAATCATAGCATATTGGTCAAATATTAACTAGAGTCTTTATATTAAAAATTTTGGATGATATGGCTGTCACCAACATATTCATGAGGTTAAATTTTTGTTTATGACATGATTGGACTAGGAGAGTTCATCTAGAATCATAGACTGCCACAGAAAATAAAAAATCTAAAGTTCTGAGATACATAGCACAATTCCAAATCTCACTCATCTTAGAATGAACAAGAATTTAAAATGCCTTGCTGTGTATTGTGTTAAGAATCATACTTGTATTGTATCAGTTTGACCCTTGCAGTATGAATCTTATCTATGCAAATGAAAATGGTTTCCCTTGTGTTCATTATATCAACATATCAACATGTTCATTATATCAAGAGTATTCTTTCTTGGTGCTTTTTATGTGTAAAATACTAAGACTCACATACTGACGGCATGAGAATCGAATTAGATAAGATTTTAAATGGTTTTGTATTTCCCCCAGCTACACAGTTAGAGAAATGTATTAAAATGTCCTTCAATTAACTAACCCTTTTATAATTTTAGCTATATTTTGTATAATCTTAGTAAACTTCTGCTTGGTACAATCCCTGGCAGCAAAACAGGTACTTTCTTATAATCTATTTTCAACAAAATGCACATCAAGACAATTTGACCATGCAGCAGCTGACATAAACTGCAAACAGGCATCTTACTTTTTTTGTAATTATATTCCTGAAAAATATTTTTTTATATATATTTTTATTAAAATATATCATTTTTTAAAATTTATTTTCTCTGTGGTCTGGGAAGCCTATTTCCTTCCTATTCAGACTACCTAAGACACTACCTGAATATCTGATGCAAATCTGTGTACACTTTCAAAGTAGAATTTAATCTTGCTGTAGTTTGAATGTAATAAACACGGAATATAAATATTTTTGATCAATCACATTACTCAATATAACTTCAGAAGTTCAGTTGAACTAGGAGTCTTTTTATTTATTATAGAAAAACTATTTCTCAAGTTTTTTCACATTGCTATTTATCATCAAATTGCAGTGGGAAATGAGACTTTCTAAACAAGTTGATGAAAGTATAATTTCTTAAGTGAGATTCAACAAGCCTATCTTTATATAGGATAATTACAGGGAAATATGAAGTTTAAATTTAAAATTTTAAACTCCCTCTGTAAGCAGTCAGACAGATAAGATGAAGCCTGCTCACCAAGCAGATTGAAGTTACAGTTGGTGAGTGGCCTGCAGTACAGATTCCACCTTCCACCACCTCCCTCCTCAATTATAACAAAAGTGCTAAATAATTTTTTCCCATTTTTCCAATTCTCTCACCTCTGAAAAATTAATTCTTTAAAAAATTGTTGTCCTTGCAAGTTAGATAAGGGAGAGTATATGGAAAACAGAACCAGGCTTTCCTAGAGAAAGTGGCCCAGTGACAGGAAAAGAGGTAACAGAAACAAGTTATGACAAGGAAAATAATGTTTAGATATAAGAATGCATTGTTAATGATAAAGGTTCTTAAATGCTGGAACAGGTACTCAGAAGGTGATGAAGCCTTGTTTTGACTCAGACTGGATGGCCTCTAAGTCTCATTCCTGATTCTTGACACTTGATCCTCTGATTCTACTTGTACTTTTAAAAAGAAAAATTAGACCTGAGACATAAATACTGAATATTTATTCCTTCCTGTTTTCTCTTTTGACAAATTCTCTGTAGTCTCACATTCCACAAATATACAGCAAGGGGCAATGTTGGGCCTGTGATTAAAGGTAGTTGTGAAAATTTTACACGACATATTATTATATTATTATATTATTTCCAGAACCTAAGGGACTGGAAAGGGTAGAGGTATCTATATGGATAAGATTTTAGATATTTGACACTGTATACCAGACCACAGTTACAATGCTGGCTCAATGCTGGCTCAATGCTGGCTCAATTCTTGTCTCTATTCAGCAGTTTATTTAAAATCTAACTTAATTCAGATTTGAAGCCTGTATTCAGGCTTCATATGCTTAAGAACGTCTTTTTAAAGTAAAATTCCTTGTAATTGAATTTTGAAGACTAAAAATACATCTTCCTTTATAAGACAAAATTTTTCCCATCCACAAATTCCTTGTCAAGGGAAGTCTGCTCATGACATATTATCTCAACTGGTGCCTGTCCTACTAACAGCTACACAAGCAGAACCTTTTAATCACAGTGAATGTGTGGGGATCTACATTGTTGGGCAGGGTTTACAGGTTCTACACCAGAAATCAGCTACTTATGCAAGATTGAGTGTGTTCTGCACTAGGCACTGGATGTTGATCAGCCCAGCTCATTTGTACAGTATCAATATTTTGTATTTATGAGCATTTTCCTGACCCTCCCTCTCCTCCTGCCCCCAAGCACAATGGCACCAGCATCTGCCCTCTTACATCTAGACTGTCTGAAGCCTGAGTTGTGTTTATCACACATAGCATATACTTTACTGTCTCTCAAATGAGAATCCTCATTTCAATACAACTATCCAAAGTTATATATCCTTGAAATGGAGCATGAAAACTGAATACTGGTAAGGTTTTTAATGATAAAATTGTCCATTTACACCCTTAAGCAAACATGGTAATTTTTACTCCACTAAAATCATACTTTCATATTCAAAAATTTTATTAATTTCTAAAAGTTACCAGGAAGGATATAACATGTGTGAGTATGATAACAAATTTGGGAAGAAAATTGATTGTTTTTTAATGGGTAAAACTTAGATAATTCAAATACTAATTTGTGAATCATACAAATCCATGGTCTTGCTGCAGAGCTGGCCATGTGGGGCCATGTGAGTTTACATGTTTAACTCTCAAGGTAGAAATGTGCAGTGGCCATTTACAATTTCACTGAGCAAATCTTTAAATGTTGAGTAAAAACAACTGAAATTATTGAAACATATCCAAGCCACAGCTTCTCCCAAGACAATTGTACTCTCTGATATACTGCATCTTGATGAAAATCTGAGTCTGCTATTACTTTGACAACTGATATACAAACATCCTTTGAAGCACATCTCTGGCAACTGGTGTCCTGTTTTTTACAACTAACCTGAAGGTTATTTCAGCATAAAGATCTCTATTTTTATGCATTCACACTGTGAAGTTTCCTGATACGTCTACCCATGAGGGTGAAATTTGTAAAACAGCTTGAGCCTCCATTTGTCTTTTTTTCAGAATTTATTGCAATTGCAAATTCCCACAGAAAAGAAACCCTGCCTCCTGGGTGAGCTCACATGATCTCAGTTTTCCTCAAATTGTGAAAAATGCTCACGGACCAGCCCTTGAGTGCTCAGCTGGTGGACTTCAGAGTGAACTCCTTATACCAGAGCTGTCCTTGGAAAGGCTTCTTGCATGTTTCTTTGCAACAGATGTAATTGGTGGTTGCTAAAATGTGGGTGCTGACCGAGATGAGCCACAACACTCAGAGTTCCTGTCTGTCATAGACAGCCTTTTATTCTGAGTGTCTGCAAGCTGGTGTAGGTGAAAAATAAAAACCAGAAAAATGTACCAGCAGATTTTATCTATTTCTACTAAGAACTATGTTAAGTAAGACAAGCAAATTTTAATCGTCCTGAAGTGATTAGTTTTAAAAAATAATAATGGATTTTGTTGTTTCTTCTCCAGACATATCAAACAGTACATAATTAATAAATAGCACAGTCTGATATGTTTCTTTTTTCTATCTCATCATAGACTTGAGTAATTGCTTAGATCATTTAATAAATGATAATAAGCATATAATCATTGTTATTAGATGAACAGATTCCAAAGTTCACTATAATGAAAGGTCTATTGACAAGGGAAGAAAAAACAAGGTACAGCTCTGAAAGAGATTAAAAAAAAAAAAAGTAAAGAAACAATTCAGCTAGGAAAAGAACAACTTTGAAAGGTATGTAAAGACATGTAAAGTGTCTGATTGATCCTGACTTTTAATTCTCCTCTCAAAAAGAAAACTACAATGAAGCATGCCTATCACAGTTGAATTTAGACTGATAAAGCCACAAAGTTATCAAGTTTTAAAAAGTACTGGAATTGCATGGGCTTCTAAAGAAGTCAAGACATTTCCCTTTCCAGAGCAACGACAGGCATAAATAGCACAGAGAATCAAGGAGACAAGAGAAGAAGAAGTGAAGGAAGGAACAGGGGAAATATTTGTTGGAAAAAGCATCCATTGAAAAACATTTTCATTATATTGGGCTATTGTTTTAAGTAGAGTTCAAGGGACTGACTGTGTGCAGGTAAGAAGGGGTAGATGACAGCAAAGGAGAAATTCATCCATGAAAGCATGTGAATAGATGTTTCAGTGGCAAAATCAAATACTTAGAAATACAAAATGAGAGAACTCAACAGTCTTTGCAACCCCAGTTCTTTTCCCTAGAGTATATGCATTATAATATATAATCACACATTGTATTTTTTTCTTCACAAGACCCCTACCCCATTGAGTGAACAGAATGGATGGTAATCAATTAAAAAAGAACAGCTATTCAATGTTTTGTTTTATCCTCATTGTTCATTTTGTGGTTTATGCCTTATCTACTGCACACTATTCAGAGGCTGCAATGAAGACAGAATTATTAATTTCCTCATGGGCTTTTCTCTGGCAGTCAGCTCTGTGATGCTCCACAAGCATTAATTTATCTTCACAAAGTGCAGTGTGATGTGAGAGGTTACTGTTATCCCCACACTACAGAAAGCAAGCTGAGACAGTGGGAGACTGTTTGTTTACAGTGTGCAATTGAGGGTTTAGCAACTGATTTCTCAAATTAAATAAAGTAACACTCTGCATGTTCAAGACAACATTCACATACACTTAAGTTGTATCTGAGAATGGCCAGAATGCAGATAAACAGAAATCAGAAAAAGGGACACCAGTGCTTAGCTGCTTCTATGATAGCACCAAACTGGACCTCTACAGCAGAGACAAAATCCAAATATCTGTTTTGTTCATACCCCAAACAGCCTCAGAAAAACAGATCACATGGAAAGCACCATGGATTCACGTTCCCAGCAGGTCCAGATAATGCTCTGAATAAAGCAGAAGATCTCCTATGGAAGATGACCTAAGTGGCCATTGAATCAAAGTGCCTATGAATTTATGAGAGAATTTGGAACTGAAGATAGAGAGTAAGTAATATGTTATTTTGTGACTTTACAAAGCCTGGTTTTGCAACTACAACAATGCTTTATATAGAAGGGCAAATAGCTATTTCTGTGGTAGCTTCTGCTACCATAAAGCTTCTGCACTTTAAGTAATTTTAAAGGAAAGCAAACAGAAGCCCTTCTACATGATGACACCACATTGTCCTTTTACAGATCTAGGCAGTCTGCATGGTCTTTGGCCAGTTTCACTCATGGTAAAAGTGCTCACAGCAGAGGGATGTTGAAGAACCCAGTATTAAGGGAATCAGTCAGACTTACCCTGCTTATCCCAGACCTGAAGTCTACCAGTCTTACTGCCTCAGCCATCCCAGGAACAATGAACTGACCACATACCCTCAAAATGTATATTGAGTTATCTTCACACTGAATCAGCGACTCCTTTTTTTGGTTTGGTCCCAACAGGATAATCTGAAGACCATACATGATGCAGACTTCAGCTGTGGTCAGCCTTAGCTCAGAACTCCTTAGAGTGTCAGGTTAAAGTCCTGCTCAATCCCTTCAGCCTTGCACTGGAAAATTATAATTTTTGCTGTGATTATCACACGTTCTGAGTGCTTTGACGACTCATTAAGAACAGAAGCCTCTTAGATTTAGCAACTTGAATTTTCATATTTCTTTGTGGGCTATTTACCACTGTGCAAACCAGGGTCTTGTCTTATAATAATTAAGATTATTATCACATTTTATGTAAATTGGGACCTATCAACAGGGAAAAATTAAATTATTAAAGTCTGATGAAAAATTTCAGTTGAAAAGATCTTTTTATGAGAAAATCATGCCGCTCTAACATTATATATTGCTGCTTATTCTGATTTTAATACACATTCAACAGTAAAAGGAGTGATAGCAGACATTAAGCAAATTTTAAATACAATAAGCAGAAGTGAGGTAATACTTCCAGAAAACTTCTGAAATATGTTGTTCAAATGCTCTCCATCCCATAAACACAGATTATTCCAAATCGTGAAAATACAGCTTTAGTATAATGTTAGCTAGCAGATGCTAGCTGATTTTTTACAATCCAATAGAAAAATTATCAATATTGTAGTGGGAAATTTGTATCCCTTTTGTGCTGATACTATGTTTAAAGGAAAATTTTCTCTACTCTCTCTCTCTGTAAACTAAGTATCAGCCAGATCTGCACAAACACAATTTTAAGTGTTCTCTAATAACCAGGGTATATGGGTATGAAATTAATTCATAGTCAGCTTTCCCTTCCACATCTCCAAAACACACAAAAAAGAAAAAGATTTAAAAAGTGTATTCAAAATGGAGTTCTATAATCAATATCACAGAAAAAGTAAAGAAAACCAACTGCAAGAGCTGGCAAACTGAACTGCAAAACTGCTATTAATAACTGCAGAACATATCTAGTCTTAGACATATAGAACACTCTTAGACAGTCCCCTTTCACTTCTCCTTATTAGGAGATGCAGACTACCCAAACTCTAAATTTTTAGGGAGTGGTACTTTTAAATGCATCCTAGTTGAGCAATATTTTTACAATTATTTAAAGAGAAAGAAGGATCACAATACATTCAGTGGGTGTTTTCAAAGTAAATCAGTAATAAAGTCAGACTAAGAATTTTATACTGCATTTTTCCAATGAACATTTGTACTTGAATTCCACTATAAAAGATCCTGCATTCATCTACTTCTCATACTGCCCACCTTCTGCTCTGAACAGCAACTAAGCTGAGTATCAATATATTTCTAATCACATTCCAAACTGACCAAAGTTTCCCATTTCAAAAACATCTGGGTGAAATTTAGTATAAAAAGCAGGATATGACAGCCAGGTATATTTATAGCAGGTTTTGTTTGGATGAGTTACTTTCGGTGAATGCATCCTGCACTTGTGCCTTTCATTGACTTTCTTGCATTTATGAATGAGATAGGAAGAGTTTAAAAAACTCCTTTTCATTTCTTAAGTACATTCCAATGTTGAAAAAGCAAGTCATAGCTGGCTTACATGTAATCAGAAGAGATTTTTGTATGTGAAACTCACAGTGAGAAAGCAGAGGTTAAGTGCAATTCTCTCCTCTGCTGGCACTGGTGAAAGCCCAAGGAGACTACCCCTTCAGTGTGGGGTCAAAAGCAAGAAGTGTAACTCATTCACTTAAAACTCTCCTATTTCTCACTGTAGACCACTGATCTTCAAACATTCCAGGGAAAAATCCTCACTCAAAATCTAGTCTCCAAAATAACTGCTTTCCACAAAAAGAGCACCCAGAAACACTGTGTGATTTATTTCACTAGAGAAAAAATGTAACAGAATGCTCAGTATTATGAATAATACTTTAATATGCCCTATAACATTTTACAGAACTTTTCCACACTTTTGAACAGAAAAGAATGTATATTTTCTAATTTTTAAGGTAAAATTCATAACATTTTCTCAGAACTCCTCTTCCTCACCAACTTTTGCAAACCAAGTTGTTCTTTCTTAATGGGACTTCAAATCGCAAGTATCTTGCTAACAAATGCTCTCTTCTGCACTATATCAACATGACATTTCTAATAGAAAATGCTGACAATCCTGTCAAACATTCTACCTCTCTGCAGTAGAACATAATACTCTGTGCCTCAGTGGTAGTTGGGATAATACACCAAATCACTCCATAATTAATCTGTGTTGCACAAGGACATTATCACTGAATTTATGTGACACAAGTAGTAGCAGACATACACTGATCTACAACTAGAACAGAATACTGGGAAACCATACTAAATACTTCAGATAATGAAGAGGCTGTAGTTTAGGGGTTTGTTTCATTTTGTTTTGCTTTGCTTTTTTGGTTTTTTTTGCAGAGATTATTAGAACAATATCTTTTAGTAAAGAATTGTCTCTGCTTGTACTGGGTTCTATTTTGTTTCATCTTATAGTCATAACTCAGTCTCAACTGCCTCTTGTATTTCCTTGCCTTCAAAAGTTTAATTTTTCTTTTCACTTAAAAAGAAGAAATTTAGCAGCAAGTAAAGCTGAAGGAGGCTATTCTTAACCTCAGTATTATACCCTACAAAAGATTCCACGACAAAAAATTGAAGCTGCCAAACTAAAGCAGACAGAGCACAGATTTAGCTTAGAAACCTTCCTGCTGCTTGGTACAGTGACTAAAATCAACTAGAAGAAACCCAGATCTGTATCTTACACATGCATCATCTTACTGGCTGCTTTCATCAAGATCTACATGGTGTTTGATCTTGACCAGAAATTCTATTTTGGCTGTAAGAAATCTATTTGCAATTTATATTTTGTTAAAACCAATTTATCAAAGCAAATGCTCAAGCAAAGCTCTAATATCAATAAATTAAAAATCAGAATAAAACATAGATTTCTATATCAGATTTTCTTTTATGAGCATCTTTAAAGCACAGAACATCACATTAACTCATTCAATCATCCATGCTATGGCACAGCTCTATATTTCCTTCCAGAAAGATAGTTTATGGTTTGAAGAACCTTTTCCTTCACAAAATGAACAAGGACATGAGAAACCTAATACATCTCTCATTGAAAAATAGCATTCCTAAGAAGATAAGTGGTGTCATTTTTGAACACTGATCCATATTTCTCTAGTAAAAAAATATTTAGTCCTTCAGAAGAAAGAAAGGGCCAGGTTCACTGACAGACTTTGTCCTTCCTGTCACCAGGTTTTGCTGCCCTTTCCTCTGCTGAGTTCGAAGCAGCTGTGATTGTGTGCAGCTGATGTCAAGAGAGTATGGCATGAGCTGTTCCAAAGTCAACAGGATATCCTAAAACACCAGAAAAGCGGGGGAAGTACATGCAATAAGTATGTTTTTCTGTACTTTCCATGTCAACCCTGTGCTGCTGTAAACCAAGACACGTGGCAGTTCTAATCAAGATTTTTGTATTAAGAGGAGCTTTCCAAAGTCAGCTAGGAAACATTACAATACCTTCCCAAAATCTTAACTCCATTCTGTTATTGGTTTGGGGTTTTGTTTCTATTTCAGTTTTAATATAGATTAATATGTAAATGTTAAACTTTTTGCTTTACCTTGTTTATAATTATTCCTCTTCCTTGTTGTATTTCGAACCAGCTGTGTAGAATCACATAACAAGCATACACCTGGAAGTACAACTGCTGTTACTCTGGTGATATCCTGATGAGAATCCAAGACTAATCATCTGTTCTTACAGAAATAAATGGTGGTTTACAATACTTCCCATGATCTCTTTCATGTGTGTTCATGTTTCTTTTCTTTCTACTGTGACATTTTCCTTATATTTGGAATTTTTTCTTGTTGCAATGTGTAACTGTAGTCTCTGCCCTAAAACAGTGCACACTGGAAATTATTCTTCTCTGAAAACCACCATAGATAATTGTCCTGGTTTACGACAAATTAGGGGAAAATCTCTGAAGGAGCCCCTTAAAGGAAAAACAAACCTCCACAACTCCCCCGCCTCCCCAACCACCGGGTTCGGAAGGAACTGCCTCAGAGGAAAAGTGGAAAAAACTTGTTTATTAGGAAACAACAAAAAAAATAAACACTCCCCAACACAAGAAAGAAACAGTCCAAGATGACACAAATGTTTTCACCAGTCCAGGAGAGGGTCGGTGGTCTCGGCTGGGAAGGGTGCCAAAGCTTCTCTCAGCAGACTCTGGGGTGTTCCCTTTACATTCCCAAATCAGGGCCCAGAGCAGGTCCAATGTCTTCAAGGAAGGGGAGGAAGGAAAGAAGGGGAAAACACAAAAGCAGAAAAATGGCAAAAAAAAGCAAAAAGCAAAAAGCAAGAGAGCAAAGCCAGCAAAGCGAGCAGCCTAAAGCTAGCAGCAGCAGCCAGAGCAAGCAGCCGGGGGAGGGGCACAGCTAGAGACACAACAAACTGGGAACACGGGAACAGGAACACACAATTTGGGATACAGAGCATGAAAATGTCCTGTCACCCCAGGACAATAATGAAAGATTGAAATCAGATACTTTCTTAGCCTTCACTTTTCCATACAGTTGACTCAGCCTGTGTTCCGATGTCCTAGAAATCTTAATGGCTCTCCTCTGGATTCATTCCAGTTACATATTTCACTTTGCACCAAAAGCTCTGAACTAGACACAGTACTCTAGATAAAGCCTTCTAATTGCCAAGTAGCAGGGAATAAATATTTTCCTTTATTTTATTCCATTCTCTTGGTAATGCAGCCCAACGTGGTTACTTTTCACCAGCACAAAGTGAAACTAGTGATTTATTTTCCATTTTTGTCCCCCATGACCCTCAGGACGTTTTCTGCAGAGATGTATTCCATTAAGTCATTGGCAGGCCTATATTAGTGTAAGGCATTTATTTCATCCCAGGTGCTGGGCTCCTTGGTATTTGTCCTTGCTGAACTTTGTACAGTTCCTGCCAGCCCAGCCCTCCACCCTGTCCAGGGCCATCTGACAGCCTTTCCCTCCAGAGAATCAATGGCTCCCCTCAGCGTGCTGTATCTGTGGACACGCTGAATTCCTTCATCCTTCCCATGATCCAGATCAATCCTGAATGTGTTAGATATTAGTGAGCTGGTACCATCCTTTGAGGAACCCTCATAAAGAGCTGTCAGTCAGACTTTGAGTCATTGATCACTCTTTTCTGAGTTAAATAATGCAGGAAATTACCTCATTAAAGGGGTAATTGTTTGAATGGTTCTAGGATTTTCTATGACATGCAGGGAGAAGGGTATTTTCAGATTGTGTAAAACTGATTCTGGCAAGTTTGAGGGATATTGTGGTGATGTGGAAGCCTCCTGATGTGAAGTTTCCCAATGGTGGGTATGCGAAGGATAGAGAGGACTCAGAAGGAACAAGCAGGGAAAAAAAGGGGTTAGATAAAAGCCTGTCAAGGATGAACAGGCTGCCTGTCAGTATGCTTTTCTGTCTAAACCATATTCTCATTAAATCATGTATCTAGATATTTTCTCTGATTGTACTCCATGTTCCAAGTGGGTAAATGTGAATAATAACAAACTTCTAGCTGAATGGGAAAAAAATAAGTGGCCTGACTATAAGCAACTGAAGTAAGCAATACAAAGCTCAGGGGCTTGTAGATCCAAGTACCAGCAACTAAAGACCAGGAATTTAGGAGTTACCCATTTATGCAGTGGGTACCTCAGGCCAGCTGCTGGAGAGATTTGACCCATGTAAGTTTGTGTGATGTCTGACTACCAGCACTTAGAGTGGGACCACAGTTTCCAGGGGCTCATAGTTCCAGAGGAGACCAGGAGACACAGGAATCAGAATACCTGACATCTTCAAGACCATATACTGCAGTAATACACAGCAGTTCTCTATGTATTTCACTGATGACTCCCATGCTAATCCATCAGAGTGGAGGACAGGGATCAGACCTTCCAGAGTGTTCATGTTGATGTGATAAACGCTGTTTTCATTTATGTGTGTGCTGGAGAAGGTAATGCTGAGGCTGTGTTACACTGCATGGCTGCTGTGTGCGTGTGTTGGATGTCTGTATGTACATGCTTTTGGAGGATACCCAGCCTTGGTACTGGCTGGACACAGAGCTGCTGGTGACACAGAACTGCTGCAGCTTCACATCTGTCAGGCTGTATGATTCAGCAGCTTTCTACAGTACCAGGGTGTGACTGACCAGTCTTTGTCCCCTCCATCTTCCTCCTCGACTTTATTGAAGGGTGACATGAAACTCGCTTTTCCAATTATTTGGGAACCTTCTGAATGTTCATGACCCTTTAAAGTTATAAGAGAGGCCTCCCAATGACACCCAGCCCACTCCAGGGTGTGCAGTTTGATCCCAGGGACTTGTATACATACAATTAGACAGGATGCCTGACACCTTCCTCACCATTGCAAGCAGTGTATTCTCCTCAAACCCTGCAACTAACACAGAGACTTGGGAGGCCTGAAAGGAAACCTTGTCTGCAAAGACCAAATAAAAGAAGGTAGTAGGTGGACTTCCCTTTGGCATTAAACCACCAAAACCATTCAGGAGCAAGCCCACATTTTTGTTGATCTTTCCCCTGGTGCATTTAAGTTCTTCTAGCCACGCTTCACACGCCAGATTGTGCTTTGCTTATTTGCAAGGAGAATTTTTAAAACAGATTGACAGTCATGGTTTATAAGTAACAATGTAAATGTTTGTAATAGAAAAAGCTTACATTCAGTTTTAAGTTCAACCATGCTGTTTTGCTGTTGTGTTTCTTTGTTTGTTTTTTAATTCTGCCAATAGATATTCAATTTTTAATGCTACGAAATGTCCAGAGGGCAGTAAAAATGGTCAAACACAATTGTTTTCTTACATGCAAAGAAATAAGATAGGACTCTTCATGATGTCATAGAGTCAGCTTAGCCAGGGATGAAACAGAGAGTCAAGTGATATTATGGTTCAAAAGGAGAACTGGACCAGTATTTGGAAGACAAATATTTTTAAAGTTATTAAAAACTCTAACCACTGTAGACTGAAGAAATCCTGTGTGCTGATAACAGTTAGAGAGAAGCTCTCATGTACGTTTGATCTCTTCATATTTCTCCCCAGCTTCTACTTAAGACTACCACTGGGATGTTGGACAGATCCTGGATCTGAACTGGTGTGCACTTCTTTATATTGCAGGTCTATATAATTAATCTCTAGAATTATATTCAATTGTTTGCCTACCAACAGTGAGCAACTCAGCATCCTCATAGCAGTAACCCAGCAATATTTCCCTATTCAGTAATTAATTTTCATAGTTCTGATTTCTGAACAGAATTGCACTCATCCTCTTTCAATCATCCTGACTGTATGGGACAGAATGGAAAAGATGAATGAAGGAAAAAATATGCAATCTGATACTGAATATATGCAAGAATCAGATGTTTAGAGTAAAAATATGAAGAGTTTGGATAATGTTTTTCAGATTTTCAGATTCAGAAGATTGCATTTCTAAGAATAAAAATATGTCAAAAAGATACTAAACCTATAATAAGTGTTTATAGAAAAATCTGATTATTTAACAGATTATGCATCAAATTCTTCTTAAAAGGCCTATACTTCTCTCTATACATGTGCTTTCTTTGGTATTGCTTTCTACTTAACTTTCTGAAATATTTGTTTCATTGTTGGTAATGAAGACAGTCTCATGAAACAAATGCTTCTTTACAAACAGAAAGCCTGTCAATGTTCAGGAGTTTCTGAATAAAAATGCTAAAAAATTCATGAACCATTCAAATTAATGTTTGCAAATATATTAGTAATAAGTTCTGACGTAATGCACTCTCAGATATCTGATTAAGGCAATCTAGAATTCTTTGCAGTGATCTCAGTTTACCATTGGATTACAAGAGCTTTTGAACACTGATTCCTTGAATCTGTTACTTGCAAATTCTAATTTATCTTTGACTATTAAAATAGAAAAGATGAAGTAAGAGAAATATGTGTCTCTTATCAGTTTAGAATGACATAAGCACCTCTCTTTACATAAGAGGTTAAGCTGTTGAATTCAAAAGGATTTGTAGGTGAACATTCTTTAAGCAGTAGATAAAGAAAATTAAAGTAATCTATGTGTAAACGAGAAAAATATTCTGAGAACATATGGAGATGAAACCCATCCAATATCTAGCCTGTACTTAAATGAGATCATGGGAAGTACTTACTGTCTTACTGTTTTACTGTTTTTCCCTATAGCTGTCCTCAGTTCAGGAAACAATTCTTTGTTTCTCACACTTTCTCTTACAGTGAAGAGCCACATCTTCCAGACTTTCAGAGAGCTCTGTGTACACTTCTAGGGCTTCAACATGAGAAAGAAAGGCAAACACATTCAAAATCGTAACACTTGCATTTGTCTAGGAATAGAAAAGGTGTCCTGGGAAATATAATTGAAAACACCATTTCACAGTTCTGACGTGAATTTGTTGCTACTTTGCATGCATTCTCACACAATTTTGGGATTCACAGCAAGACTGTGTTCTGCTTATTTGCAAGCTGAATATTTAAAATAGATTGACAGTCATGCTTTGTAGGTAGCAATGTAAATGTTGTAATAGAAAAATCCCAAGTACATGCCTGTACTTTATCTCACAACGGCAAAGATCAGAGCATGCTGATGTATGCATTTAAAATATTCTTTCAGTGTGCCAGTTCATGATGCTGACTGATTCATTGCAGAGAGGAAAAAAAAGACAAGAAACAGCACACTATCCCACATTCACAGACCTTGGACATATCGTGTCTTAGTAGTCATAGTAGTAAATTTGCAGCAAATGGCACAAATGCTGCCTTACAAGCAATCTATGGGTGTTTATTATGCCTTGAATGAGAATTAAATGCCACTTGCTGTAATCTAATGCACCTCAGAACAAAACAGCTCTCAGGAAGTACCTCCATGAGACAGAGACAAAAGACAGCATTAGATGCAGCCTGTATCAACCTTCACTTAAAGCAGAGATTACCTTCCCTTCACACCTTTTCAAAAATCCCTATCATGTTTAGGCATATATCAAAATAACCACAGAATCCTTTCCATAGGGTTGAGGATATGTTAAAGAAATAGAAGGCTGTAAAATTTCACAGATTTAAGTCTCACAAGCTGTAGTTAAAATCTGTGTTTGTCTATTTGAAAACAAAAAACAAAATAAAAAACCCAGCAACAAGACATTTATATCTCAGTAATAGCTTTCAAGTGATCAAGACCTATATCTTCATGTTCACATCATTTTGAAACAGAAGCAGAGACTGAGTTTCATTATTCACTACAAAAAAAAAAAAAAACCAAAACCATGAAAAAAGGAAGGTTGTCTGTACTGGATCAGTCTTGCACTGAACACTGTGCTATAGAATTTAATTTATCTTAGATCAATAGTTTCATTTGAACTTTCTCAAAGGCTGCAGCTCTTTTCTCTGTGTTTTTGTGGGAACCTGTTTCTAAACTAATTATGTGGGACATCTGGCCACAAGACACTTTATCCTAAAATAAGGTCTCTTACAATCAGCGACAGGATCTGGGTGCAGTCTCATGGCTGTTACTTTTCTTGTTCTACAAGCAATCTAATATGATTTTGATTTATATTTATCTTATAGGAAACTTACTAAAGAAGGGCCAAGTAAATGTACAAAAGCCTGCTGTGACAGTTCTAGCTTATTTGGTTAGCATCTATGAATAAATAAACAGCCAAGCTGGTGCCACCTTTTACAGCTATTCTTTTTCTCAGCTGGATGTTAAAAGATTATCTCTTTTCTCAGAGCTTTTCCTTTTTATGTGCTTTAGACCTGAATTAACAGGTCATTATTTCATGGGGTATTTTTTAGGCTGATGTCACAATACAGTAATCGCACAGACCAGCATGCACATTTCAAGGCTTTCTTTTTGGGTGTTTTCAGAGAGGAACAGCCTTGACTGTGATGTGATATTAGCGTAATATTTCTATAAATGAAAGTGCAGAGCCATTACTGATAAATAAAACAATGTGGGTGATGCAGATTTTGAAAAGAGACTTAAAGTGGCAATGGTTTATTCTTCAATTGGAATGCCCTCTAATCTGAGTTTAACAACTGAGGTTTCTGTAGATACCAATCAGTGAGACTTTTGCTTAGCTTCCACATTTATCAGTGATACATGAACTTCATCTAAACAGCTGAGATTTGTCAGGAATTCTTTTACAAAACAAAAATCACATCAAAATAAACAAGACAAAGCCTGAGAACATTGTGCCTTAAGGGCGATTGTCGTGGTTTGAACGGAAGTGAGGTTTTTTTTGGAAGTAGTGGTCAAACCAATCAGTCCTTAGGTCTGAATATTGGCACCTTTGTTGGCCACTAAGAGTGTGGACACACCCCTGAGGACACAAGGGGTTAAAAGCAGGATTTCCCAGGAGACCTTCCTCTTTTCCTGTCTTCGCTTCTTGGAGAGGGAGCTTCTTCTCCCCTCCTCTGCCAGGCCTGGCTAGGCTGGGTGGAGGAGGGGAGCAAGGTGGGCCTGGCTGAGCAAGGTGGGAAAGGGGTGGGGAACAGAGGGAGCTGGTCTAGCTTCCATCTAGAATGGAGGGGTGGAGGGAGAACTTTGGAGGTGCCTTCCGTCCCCCTCCCTGTCCCATCCCGTTCCCCCCCTTCCCCCGGTCCCGTCTCTCTCCCCCCC